>CM061349.1:177036173-177621173 GCA_030867105.1 Liasis olivaceus
TCATTACCTTTTAATTCACACATGATATTGGTCCACACAGCAGTACGTTCAAAGGTAGTCAAGAGAAATAGAATCTAATATGACAGGAAACTGTTGTATTAAAAAAGGCAAAGCACTGTTAGTTGACCACTCAGGAGAAGACATGTGCACCACAGATGTATAATACTTTGCACAGCAGTCATTATGTGTATGGCACAGGATTTATAAAACTTTAGGAGAGGAATCATTTTGAGTCATAGAAAATATATCTATATGGATTAAGATCTGTATGGTTTAGCATAACAAATACATTAGACTAAAGGTTTGCTACATCCAAAGAAAGCAATGTAATTACTGTGCTGTTTTTCAGAGGAGTAAAATTGAAGACGATTGGTCCCATTCATGGGAGAGAGGAAAAAAATATAAAAAGACAAAATTAGCAGAAAATCTTTACATTTTTTTTCAAGGCCAGATCTTGGCATGGAAACTACAAAGTTGGGAAATAGTTAGAAATAGGCTTCATACCTAAGCATACTTACCTAAGGGAAAATGTAGCTGAAGTTAGTGGGATAGCCTTCTATGCACAGTAAACCTATGCCTTTACTGTATTGTTATGTGTACTGAGCTCTTACAATAGGGCCTGCTACGAAGTTAAATGTGTTGTATTATGTGAAATGTGAAAGCACTAGGGCTGTGGGTTCCCACAACATGTTAAGCTAAAATATGGGTGGCTGGTTTATGGCTCAGCATCCTGCACAAAGCTAGCCAGTATGGTTTAGCAAATTATTCAGTGCATTGTGCAAATCTCTAAATTGGACTAATTTAATCATTCATGGCTCTTTTAGCCATGGGGATAGTCTGTTGTTACACAGTCAAAGAGGTTGTTTCATGCAAAAGGAAAACATTTTTCTCACTTACATGAATATTTACTCAATTCTTATACCTTTTGATGGACTGTGGTTTGATTTGTGAGGTCTCCATGGGGGGGGGGGGGAGTGCCACAGGGATATAGTACTCAGTGTCCAAAGTTAATAACTACATCTATTAGGACCTCCAATGAAAATGGCATTTTTGAAGTGATATAAGCATTAAATATAGACTATGTCTTCAGAAACATCAAGCTTTTCACCAAGGCAAGTTTTTACTAACATTACCCCTTAATCTTGCAAATCATACAGAAGCATATTTCCAGCACAATATAAACAGTTTGATATAAACAAATTTCACATAAAACATCAATTTCTTAAACTTTACTTAAGATATCCTCTTCCCACTCCACACTTCAACAATTTATAGCAGAGTACAAATTTTCAAATGTTCTCAACAATGCAGATTTCAGATTACCACAGAAGAGGTTGTCCATATAACTCTAAAACTCTTTTTTTAAAGAAAGAAAATAGAAAACTCTATCACTTCATTTTAGTAACAAATAATACATATCTTAAAATATATATTTTAAAAAACTGCCTCTGAAAGATATAAGTATCCAAGGCACACTTGGAACCTCTACCACATATTCTGTGAAAATGAAGCATTGGAAATAATATGTAAGTCTGCCACCACTCTGCTTGGATGTCAAATCCAAATAAAGCTGAAGTTAACAACTGTGAAATAGGCATGAGGCTGCAGATGGCAAAGAAAGCTAGGGTTTTTTTTTCTTTAGAAACAAGTTAATAATGGTGAAACTGTAATAATAAATTGGGCTGTATCTGCAGTTATTGTCACTGATACTAGACTAGTCCTCCTCAACCTACTGTTTTCCATGTATTTCAGACTTCAACTGCCAGAATCTAGAACCAGCCAGATCATACCACCTTGAAATTATGGGTGTTGGTCCACCAACTTTAGAGGGCAATAATTAGAAAAAGCTGCTTTAGGATCCTTATACCTATGAAGTAAGGCTGTCTAAATCCTCCCAAGAAGCCTTTCAGAAGGCAGAAGAACGTGTACAAATCACTTCTTTTCAAACTGTTCAGGCAGCCACATCTTTTTCCAGGCTCATGTGGCTGCTTCAGGAGTGCCCCTTGTTATCTCTGCATCACTGTGTGTGTGTGGGGCGGGGGGGGGGGGGGACAAAGTGCAGCATCAGCCAGGATCAGCTCCTGAAATGGCTGCATGAGCCTGGAAAAAAACATGGCTGCCTTAACGCTTTGAAAAGATGCCCTACTTATATGTTCCTACCCATTCTGAACCAACTCTTTGAAAGATATGCGCCACTCTAAAAACCAGTCCTTCTGTCCTTCAGAGAAATTCATCACATTTGCTTCTTGTAATAACACATTCACTTGGACCCATCAGTCCTAATTAAGACATTTTGTGCATATACAGAAATAGCAGTAAAAGGATCTGGGAAGTATCAGAGGCAGATTTATGGCAGAGTCTGAAAGAAGATTTCAGGAAACTTAGTACACTGCAATTTCTTTTAAAATAAACAGCCATCTTTTCTAAGAGTTCTTACAGATTTAAATTATATTTGAGGGATTCCTGCAGTTTGACTAATGCCAAGTATACATTTATCAATGTGTTCAGTTGGACTAGGTTAACACTTTTAATGTCATTTTGTAAGCAACCATGTAACAAACATAAAATACTTGTTCAGTGAGAAATGCTGTGAAACACGGATATCACATATGAAGTCACAGAAAACTGGACAGGAAATAATGCCACTTAGTCCACAATAAGAATAATGTACAGTACTTTCTATGGAAAGTAACCACAGTCTGTTTACTTATTTAGTTAGGAATATCTTAATGAAAAGTATCTCTGCTGAGTAACAATATAATTAAAGCTATTCCAGCTATTAGAAAACCTTAGTTTATTATGCCACTAGGTGGTGATATAAAATCACTGAGAATTTTCATACAGTCCATCAGATTTAAATGATGGACTTACCTCTTCTCTTCCTATAGTTTATATATTCCTAACACAAGTTTTTCAGTGTTGATGTTGGCAGAAAATGATTTAAATTTCTTGTGACAGACCTCATTTCCAATTCCTCCCCCCCCAAAAAAAAATTATTAATGATTCTTGTTGGAACCAGCTTGGACTACACTTGGATTGAATGTCTGTTTACCTATATGTCAAACACTTTCACCAAAATTTATGAGTAGACATTAAATTTGGACAGCTCAGACACTGGTCTACTGCATATTAAGGAGAATAAGATGGGAAACTATAATTAGAATTCTAAATGTACCATTTCCAGACTGCAAATGGGGTTACCCATTGTTATGAATGTGAACATATGCAAAAAGATTCCCAATTATAGTAAGCCAGCACCATCAGAAATGAGGTTTGGCACACGCCATTCAATTAAATGCTAGTCTGCTATGTGCAAATAAAATTTCACAGGAAACATTAAATAAATAAAACATCTAAGAGCTGAAATTTGTGTTTGTGTATGGTGTTTGTGTTTGGAAGAGAGGAAGTAATCATTCAGAAGTTCAAAGCCACACTAACCCAAAGCACAACCCAGACTGGGCTCCTACTGATGAAAGGCACAAATAAAATGGTGTGGTTAGCAGAATGTGTTGTTGGTACCATTGCATGGTACTTGTCCATGTAATACTTTTGACAATCAAACCAACCATCCTCCACATATTTGGCTTAGTGTTCAAACAGGGACGAAATACTGTACCCTTATCTTAGTTATTAGAACAGCATTCAGCTTGTAATAATCCTGAATAGCTTTGCTTGAGTGACTTGATACCTAAAATCAAGAAGAGACCAGGAAAACTAACATTTGGACAACAGTATGAGTGAAGGCATGCAGAAATGAATTAGGAAGAAAAGAGGCCTTATGGGCAACAAATATGAAAAACAATAGATATATTTATAGCCCTAGGTGCTAATCAGTGTTAAAATGATCAAATAGTGCCTTTGAGTGGTATACCAAGCCTTGAAAATAGTTTGCTTAGCAGGTCAACCTGCATCCCTCAATTTCTTTCTAGAGAAATCCTGATTGATTTTCCTGAAGTTTTATTTTATTCCATTGATATTTATACTCTTCCTCCTCATTTTGATGTCCCAAAATTCTTCAGGAGGCACGAAGGGAAGCTGCAGTCCCATCTGAACCACCTTTAGAACAGAAGAGGTGCAAATAATCTGGAATGTGATTTTGGGGGCGGGGGGATGGAATGTTAGGAGCAGGGCAGGGCAAGGAGGACAGGTCAGATATCCAGCATTCAAAGCAATTGTCTGGGTTTGGAGATCTTACTTGAAGGAAACTGAAGCACTAAGATCTAAGGAGGCTTGGTCTCTTCTGAAAACAAGTTGTGCGTTCACTGAGAAAGTGCAGAACACCACATTAAAAGCAGCAAGCATCTCCTGCTCTGTTTGGTCACCACTAGCCTCAGTGAAGAGATAGTCATCCACAAGTAGAGCAACTGTTTGCACTGCAGAAACCTTTGCATGTATACAGAGAGAATGGTAGGACTACTTGCCCTGGGATTGCAGATGACTAGCTCTTCACTGACATCACAGGACAACTCACAGAGGGGAGAGGCTAGTAACTGCTGCTGCCTTTGAGAGTTCTACACTTTTCTGCTTCAGCTAAACCAGGCTTGAGTGATAAACAGATTATAGTCACCAAGTTATGACTATTTCTACCACCATAACATTTCTGAAGCTTACAACTCGGGAAGACTCAGCACTACTGGAGCTGTATAGATGCCAGTGATATCAAGGCCACAGCTAAAATTAAACAGACCAAATGAGATGATCATCACTATGTCAACCCTCATCATAATCTTTGCTCTAGTCATCCCTGAGGTCATAAATCTATGACTAGTCTGTACCATTTCATATTGCAAGTGAAGAGTCTTATGATTTAACATGAAACAAAATCCCTGCACATAAACTAGTATAACAGGGACTTTGTCCCAATGTGTGAGTTTTCCCTATGCAGGGATCTTTTCCTATCTTCATGTGAGTCCATCCCAGCCTACATTCTGAAGTAGTATAACCCAGACACACTTCCAATTTCTCAATGAGATAAGAGCTTTACAAATGTGCAAGTCTATGCTAATCCTCTACCCTTCTAGTTAGTCGTTAGTATCCTCTTTCACATAATACAAATTTCTGCAAATAAGTAAGAACATTTAGAAAAATCTGCCTTTAAAACTCTTCAATTAGGTATTCTAAATGCCCTTTGCCCAGCAATAGGTACACTTAGTAAAAATATTTAGGGCACAAGGCAGATTTAATAAATTAGTGCCAGCCTATAATCAATTCCTTGATTATAATTTAGAGAGGAAAACCACTTGGTTAATTTACTTGTATACAGTACTGGAGTAAACTTCCCTCTTCCTACTTTTCTTCAAGCACATCAGGACTAAACCCTGTTTCTGTGACGGCCTCTCAGGACGCCTTCACGGCCAGTTCCTCCTTGATCTTGCGCTGCAATATATGTGCAGTGACCGCACTGCAAGCAACTAAGCCAAAGAAGGAGCCACAAGACAGGATGATGGAGAGGGATCCATGTCGCTTGAGTAAGATATCTTGCCTGTTCTTGTAATCCAAGAAGATGGCTTCCAATTGTGAGAGTGTGCAAATAGCAAGGAAGGTGTGGAAAATTTGGTGGGCATGGCCAATAATATCACAGGACCCAGGGAAATATTTTTCAGGAACTGGACAGGAGAAGAAGCAAGCACTGACTAGGAAGAAAAGTATCTGGAAGGTGTGGTACCAAGCAGCCAACTCCTCACAGCCTTCAAGATGGCACATAATCACACGGTGGGCCACGGGACTGATGTCCAAGATGAACGCCAACCCCGCTGGGATCACCTGACACACTTTCCTCATGATGGGGTAGGGGCGCCGGTAGCGGTACTTGGCGTAGCAACAGCCAGCACATGAGAGCCATCCACAGAAAGCAGCTGCTGGCAAGAAGAAAAGCCAAAACTTGTCATACCAGGCTTGGTCAGAGCTGTAATAGAAATGGGCCAGGGCACTTCCATATTGGTAGATGCTGACTCCAACATAATCCACAAAATAGAAAGTATAGTGTGACATCTCTGACTTGGACTGCAAGAGATGAGCTAAAAGGCTGCATGTTAGATATGTAACGGAGGAAAGGACGAAGATGAAGAGAGGTAAAGAGCGGACCTCCAGAGACAAGTCCTCTGCTTCAGCAAAAACATTAAACCTCAGTAGCACTGCCAAAGCAGCCAGAAGGTGAGTCCAGACATTAACAACCTCATTATGTTTTTGGAAGAGGCTGAGGAAATAATAGCGCCAATGCTGACCTGTGGGGCGATAGCCAGCTTGGATATATGGCTCTCTGAAAAGTTGGGGGACATCAGATTCTTTAACAGTGCAAGGCATTTTGGGGAAGCCTTCTTCTAGGAGCTGAGGAAGCCGACGGAGTTGTTGTCCACTGATGGACAAGGTGCTGATCCGTTCTAGAATAGCCGTCATCATTTAGATGATTCCTGAAGTGATAAGAACATGGACATGGTTAATAAGTTAATGACTGTTAAGCAGATTAAAAAAAATATGTCACCATGCTTAGAGGAACTATCAAAGTCAAACCCTTTGGAGAAAAAAGTGGAGAAAGAAGGTGGCAACAAGGAAGATATCATGGGACTCAATTAGGATTCAAAAGCTGCATACCCAGCTTCCATTAAAAAAAAAAAGAAATAAATGATGCTTAATGGTCCATAATGGTCTCTTTCATGTTGTGTTGTATTACAGTCTTATATCCTAAATGAACATAAATGGGTCTAATTGAACAGTTGAGCTGCTTCCTTGCTTTTCGCAATAAAACTTGCTTTCCACTTACTAATATGCAGATGATACCCAATTAAACATCTCCATCCCAGGTAAGGTGAATGATGCCGTGACCACCCTTTCGCAGTGCCTGGAGGCTGTGGGTGTCTGGATGGGGTGCAACATGCTTCAGCTGAACCCTGGTAAGACAGAGTGGGTATGGACTGGAGGTCCCTCTGTATCCAAGGATTTACCATTTTTGGTTTTGGATGGGGTTGCACTGCCCCGGACGGACCCGGTGCATAATCTGGGGGTCCTCCTAGACTCACAACTCCTACTTGAGGAGCAGGTGGCAGTCGTGGCCAGGAAGGCCTTTGCCCACCTTCATGTGGTACACCAGTTATGCCCTTTCCTGGATCAGGAGGCTCTCCAGTCAGTCACTCATGCCCTGGTCATCTCTCGGCTAGACTATTGCAATGTGCTCTACATGGGGCTACCTTTGAAGAGTATCCGGAAGCTACTGCTGGTTCAAAATGTGACCACACATGGGCGCCCCTAGGATGGCACACATAACACGTTTACTGTGTGAGCTGCATTGGGTCCCAGTCTGCTTCTGGGTCCAATTAAAAGTGTTGGTTATTATCTTTAAAGCCCTACATGGCATGCGTCCAGAATACCTGAGGGACCGTCTCACCCCCATCACATCAACCCATCCCACCTGGTCAGGCAGAAAGGGCACGTTGCAGGTGATGTCAGCGAGAGAATGTTGGCTGGCAGGGCCCAGGAGGAGACCCTTCTCTGCTGTTGCCCCCGCCCTTTGGAATATTCTCCCCCCATAAGTGCAGCAGGCCCTTACCCTCCTGGCTTTCCAGAAAGGATTAAAGACCTGGCTCTGCCAGCTTGCGTGGGGTGACAACAATCTTATCCAATCCTGAGGGTGGCTGGCACCTTGATGATGCTCCCTGAGTGACTGCCAATTTTACACCTATCCCTGGATCTATTTATTTTCTATTTATTTAAGATTATGGTATGTTGTAATTTTAATTGATTTTAACCGCTTTGTAAACTGCCCAGAGTTGTTTCAATGAGACGGGCAGTGACCAATTTGATATATAAATAAATAAATAGAAAATCAAAATTAGCAATGTTATTCCATTGTTTAAAAGTCACTTGGATTCTGAAAATAATATTTGGATATATTACAACCATTATGAAATTAATAGTCGGGGAAGTGTGTAATCTGAAGCCCACAGCAAAATTTTAAGAAAAAAAAATCCTTAAAAAATCACTACCATTTTCATTTGTGACTGTTCCACACACAAAAAAGTGCCCTAACTGTAGCTCAGTTGTTTCTAAATTTTGATTCAGGGAGAAAACCACAGATTATTTCCATCAGCAAAATGATGAGAAAGAGTCAAATAGAGATACAAAGGGTCTTCAAGCACAGTGGTCCCAAATAGATTCCCCCCATCCCCCAAAATAACTTCCAAAAGATAATAGGATATCATCAATCTCCCATCCTTACATAATAATTATAGTGGATCTTATTTCCGAAATAAGGCATAATGCTGCACCCCTAACTGTCAGGAACAAGCTTGGCGATAGCTGCATGTCAAGATGGAAATCTCAAGGCTAATACATTTAGTACAAGTAAATCACCCCACAACTCAACATCCCAAGTCCAACTTCTGCTTCAAATACTTTTCAAATATTCCACACTTTCCAAAAGTGCATAGGTCACTACCATGTATTGAATCTCAGAGTCAAAGTGATAGCTGTGCCAGATATCTCAATGGCAACCGTGTAGGACAGATACTTGTGTTTCTAAAGGCTATTTTTTATGCATGATGCTAGACGGTATGGACATATCTGATAAAACCATGAGGAATATTGAAAAGGAATATGATGTTCATTTGTTCAGAAAGTAAGAATATTTCTGCTGTCATATAAGCCCCATTGTTCGTCTGATATTCTTAGTGAAGAGAGTATTGTTCTCGGGTTTTGTATTACTTCTAATGTCTCAGTGCTTTAAATACTGACCTCATTCTCTGGAAGTTCCTTTCTGAAACATTCATTTTTTGAATTTGTATATCATTATTTTTTTTTTTTTTTTTGGTCTGCTTCACAGTCATTACTGACCCTGCAGTGACCGCCCCCTAGCGGTTTTCAAGGCAATTGCATCTTTCTAGTTTCGGAATTAGACTTTGCCAGAGCCTAATTCCTAGAGCGTCAGCCCAGCTGGCAGCACAGGAGGCGGGATTTCCGTTGCTTCGCGCCCCTTTTTTTCGGGGCGAGCGCAATTTCGCGCTTTTACCGGCAACTGTGGTCCCGTCTCTCTGTGGAGTCGCTGCCAGCATTTTTCCTCCCACTGGAGTGAGAGTACTCATTTATCTACTCACGTACGTTTTCGATCTGCTGAGTTGGCAGAAGCTGCGGGTAGAGAAACAAGAGCTCACCTTGTTTAACGCGAGAGGCTGGACTCGAACCGCTGAAGTTTCCAGCCATTTCTGGCCGGCACTTTCAGCGTCATTAAGCTATTATTATTATTATTATTATTATCATTATTATTATTATCATTATTAGATTTCAGTAAAATAATTTTACCTTCCTAACATGGAAAAAGGCTACATACTCTATTCCAGTCACACTGTAACTCACCATTCCCAGTTAAAAAGGTCTGCAATACAAATAACTCGGATTACTTTCAATTATTCCAGGACAAGTGATATTAACCTCTTAGACTGATTTCCATTTTCATGTCTTAAAGTTCAGCACATATTACCTGCTTACTGTATATTAAGGGAAACCCCACAATGTCTTTTGTTTTATATCCACTTGTTTTCTGGCTTTGTAATGCAGATCTCCTTCCATATAGCCAATTACATTCATTCAACAAACAAATTAAACATGATACTAAATGAGCTTAGGAAACAATGCTGGTTTTCTATAGTAGATGCAGATGGCCCTAAATTTCATTAAGACAGTAACACTTGAGTGGGACAGCTCAGTTTAACTCCTTCCCCCTTTCCAACATCTCCTCCATTTACCATTAGTATCTTCCTACATACCTATACACACATGAAAACCTAGTGGCACCAATGGAAGATTCTTCTTGGGCTTACAGCATTTGGGGCAATTTATGCCTGGATCGTTCTCCTCATGTCCTTATTTCCTCCATGCTTGCTCTTCAGGAGGGGGAAAAAAATAGACATGATTACTAAATACATCTGTGGGGACATACTGAGTTTGGCATAGAGGATGTAATTTTTACCACACATCAAAAGTTCTTGAAGCATTGGGAAGACTTGCTTTCAGATACAACTTAAGAGGATTGCATCTGCTATACTCTTCCCTCTTCCAAATGAATGGCCATGGGGAATTTTAATAGTCATGTTAAATCTAATTGAAAGCTGAGTTCGAAAAATCAGAGACTGTCTTGCAGCATTATCTTATGAGCATCTCTGTCTCTTTTTCTCTCTTTCAGGTCCCTATGAGGCTGTTTAAATTATCAAAATACCAGTGTGATTAAAACAGGTTATATACAAGTAGCTCTACCCTGGATAGATTGAAATCAAGGAGGCATTCCTGTTTTTCCTCTTGTCCTATTCTGTTCTCTCATTACTGACAAAGCAGTAGATGAAGCAGTTGAAGAAATCTCAGCTAAATGCTCCTGTACGTTGCACTTAGTGGTATTATCATTATTATTTATTTATTAGATTATGCACTGCAGTTAGCTGCATCCCAAACCAGTGGCTTGCTTCAGAGAGATGTCCAAGTTTAATTAACAGTTTGGATACAAATAGAAAAGCAGACCGTATTTCTACAAAGGTGTAGCATTCTGATCCAAGGTTTCCTCATAAGGAAGACCCCAGGGTAAGGGGAAAAAAAAAAGAGATATACTACTGACATCTTGTTCCTAATCAGAGGGAATCATTTTACCATGGTTTTCCAGTCAGAGCACTTTGGTGGAGGGATGTTAAAGAAATATACTAATATTGTTCTATGTTTTTTGACAGTTCTCTGTTTTCTGAGCAGAAACTTCTAAAATATTGCGGTACAGACTGTGAGACTTTGTGTCGTATTTCTCATGTTCCCCATTATCTAAGCCAGTTTTTTTTTCTTATACCAACCAAACCTCTTACATTTAGTCTTTTCCTACAACTAATAACTTAAAACAGAAAATTTCTCTGTTATACTTTCTGTAACTATTGAATCAGCAGTGACACCACCAAGCAGACTTTAGCCAATCCAGAAAGCTAAGCAGGAATAGCCTAGCTAGCACTTGGATGGGAAACCATCTTGGAAGTCCAGAGGTGTAGGCAAGACTAGGAAGTCAGGAAAAAAAGTCCTGCAAGAAGGCAATGCGTGGTGCCAAGAACACTGAACGGATGAGTCCATGTAAGTCAAGCTCAACTTGACTAAGGCTTCACTTTATACTGCATACCAAATATTTGTTCAAATTGATCATCAAACACATATTTCTCAATAAGACAAAATCTGGAGTGGCTATCCATGATCAGATTCATACACTCACATAGCCTAGTGATGGGTAAGCTATGTCTCTCCATATGTAACTGACTTTGAACTCCTCCTTATTTTGTCTCTGGGCCATCCTCAGTAGACTGATGAAAGCTGGAGTCTATCAAAATTTGGAGAGGTACAGCTTTTTCCACCTTGGGTGAGCTTTCATCTCAACTAACAGGATTCCAGGTTTTTGTTTTGTTTTGCTTTTAGGATCTTAAACATTAAATATTTTATTTACCCTTGAAGTATCCCAGAATTTCAAACTTCCTTATGCCCTTTGTTCTGTTTTTTTGGACTGGCAAGATGAATATTCCAGTTATACAAACTTCAATTACAACAACATCAATAGTAAACAACAATAATAATTAATAATAAGCATCTTAATGTAAGGATTATAAATAAACATTTAAGAAATAGAAAATAAGAGAAAGTTTAAAAAACTCACAGATTCCTTCATTCCCGATTCTGGGCTACAGTATTAGAAAATAAGAACTTGCCTAATTTCAGCTACCATGTGACAATGATGAACAAAGCAACAGGCAATTAACATTACAGAGGGAAAAATCCTTGGTCAGCATTTACTGTTCCACTTCCACAAAGCTTCTATTCTCTTCCTTTCTATGTGGGTGTAGCATTTTGCTGAAAAGCTATATTCAGTTTAGAGGGCATGTATTTCAGCCTCAGTCCCAAACAACAGCATTTGTATGCAAGTTGCCTGGTAACTCAAATGCGGGGGAGGGGGGGACAGGCAGAGAAGGACACTGTCTGGTGCACATAATTAGGAATGTGTCAGAAATTTTTTAAAAGCTGATGTTTTTAATGTCTCCACAAGTACCCTTTTTCTTTTTTCACCCCGCCACAATAGAAGTTTTAAATAAACGTATATTGATTTTTTCATTCCTGCAAAATTGTTTAGTGGTGAACTTTAGTATCAACACTCTGCATGAAAAAGAAGTGAGTTTGGTATTTGCACAAGTTGTGCCCCTTCAACACATCTGCATGCTATCGTCCTACTCATCAGGAGGAAAGATACTTGCGCAGGTCATCATAGTTCACCCTTCTCCTCTGTCAGTTCCTCCATGGTAGATTCTGGAAGCTGATACTTTGGGGCTCAGAGTTTAACCATTTTTAATTTTTAAACTGTCCCTAAAATGATTCAGCCATCAGTTTTCTTTGTTTTTTAATTGGGGGCTGGAAGACTTTTCTCCCCTACTTTTAAAATAGCTCTAGGAGAAAATATATTTGAATCTACATTCAAGTGATGAATGCTTTCCTCCATTTCTTCTTTTTATACATAATTCATCAGTCATATGTTAATTAGAAAATTACTTCTAGGTAATGAATTCTATTTTATTATTTTTATGTTTCATGTTCTACTCAACAGTATGAACACGTTTCTAATAAAGTAAGCTGCACAATAAGCAAACTGAACAACCTGACAATTCTCTCTATGTATTTATTTTGATTTGAAAAATGAAATCAGTTTGAACTGCTTATGCTCTGCCCTTTTTCTGGATATGCAGATACCTTCAATTAGAAGTGCAGATAGACACCAGAAAAGAGACTCTCTCCATGGATTGAGTGACAATGACCACTCAATTATATGTGGGCCATTTCAATAATCAACACACAGGAGGGTATTTTATTTCCTGATTTGCCCATCACACAAGTGTCTACGTTGCATAATAAGGATGATGCCCATCTAGTAGACTTGTACGAAGACTGCCTGTTTTGCAAGGCCACCACAAGTTGGACTGAAGGTCGGATTCAGTTGGTAGTAGTGCCTCCTCTTGAAAAGGGAAGGCATTCAGCCTCAACATTCTTTGCTTTGCTTCAGCTAGCTACTTCACTTCTGCATCTATGGACACAGTTCAAAAGCCCTTGAAACGGCTGCTCGGTCACACATTTGGTAAATACCAAGAGCTTCAATGCTCAATGGGCCTTGAGGGGGTGCTTCAATCTAAGCAAAGTGCTCCTGCAAGATTCCTTGCTGCACTAGCAACCAGCAGCAAGGACTTAAGAGCTATGGGCACACATATGTTCAGGTACAAAATATTTTCTTTCTTTCTGTCTGTCTGTCTGTCTGTCTGTCTGTCTGTCTGTCATATTTATATGGCCGCCCATCTCACAAAACGTGACTCTGGGCAGCATACACTAAAAAAACCCCTATAAAACAGTAATATAAAAAAAATCAATAATTTTAAAATACATTAATAATAAGGATGAAAAAGCAAGGAAAGGGCAACAGATTACATCTGTATTTGCATTTGAATATAAAGTGGCAACCTCCAGCTATTAATTGGTATCTTTTTTCCTCCTTTTGAGTGAAAAAGAACATTATTCTTATAAGAACTTGCTTAAGTTTAGTTGTGTTACCAGGAGCCATATAAAAGTGCACTGACAGGCCCAATTTTGCCAGCTGGGTCTCCAAATCAGGGGAATGCAACAAGTGTGTCAGTTTGCATTCAATTACCCCAAAAGGGAAACAGGATTGTATAGATTTCCTTCAATCTAGATAGCACTTCTTTCAGCTCTATTGACCAGCTTTGTTTCTGGACTTGTAGCTCATGTAATCAGTGGGCTGGACTTGCCAGAAAATGAAAACAACACATCTGTTATGTTGTTCAACAACCTCATCCTAAAATGTGAGCAGGGGTGGGAAACATATTGATAGTGAATGCCACCACTTAGCACTGGGGGACAGGGATGAGAGCTTTCCATTTGTTCTTTTTCTAGATGTTTGATCATTTTCAAAATCATGCTAAGCTTATTTTAGGGCATTCATTATAATTTTGGTAGGAAACAACCTCAATATGATGGGAAATTGTGTCAATGATATTTCATCATTTAGCCACTAAAATTCAGCAGAGGGAACTTTAGCAAAAGAAAATTAAAAAGCACCCAGTAACAAATGTAGTTGAGAAAGGAATTAGCTTTCCCCAGTGCAGGCTCAGAAAAGAAACACAAGTCAACAGGTGACTCAAACAAAGTCACTGCAAAATGTGTGTGTATGTATGTATGTATGTACATGTAATATATATATATATATAATAAAATGTGTGTGTGTGTGTGTATGTATACTGGTGTTTGTGTGTGTGTGTGTGTGTGTGTGTGTATATATATATATATATATATATATATATATATATATATATATATGGCAAGAAAATATGCTCCCAAGGGTTTATATCAATTAAATACCTTCCTGAGGAGATAGGGAATGCTGAACATGGTGAGCTGGTGCAGAAGAGAATTCTGACTGACGTACACACCTTTTAACAAAAGAAAAAAGAAAACAAATAAAAACAACCCCAAAAATCGAAAAAAGAGGATTCTTAAAAAAGCAATCAAAGAGATGCAAGTGTTAGAAAAATGGGGTTTGTAAAAAATACAAATGGAAGCAATGTTCACTTGCAATTGTATTTCACCACATGATTATGTAAAACTCATTCTGAGCCTCCGGAGAAACAGGAAGGAGATGTCCATACGCAGAACCAGTATAGTAAGCAACTGGGAAGCAGCAAAGTATCCAACCTATAATAGGCATGCTCTCTATCTCAACATTTATTTTATTTTATTTATTGTGTCTTTGAGTCATTATTGACTCCTGGAAAGTGCCTGAACTAGTCCCTGCAGTTTTCTTGGCCAAGTTTTTGGGAAGTGGTTTGCCATTGCTTCCTTCCTAGGGCTGAGAGGAGTGACTGGCCCAGGATCACCCAGCTGGCTTTGTGCCCAAGGCAGGACCAGAACTCACAGCCTCCCGGTTCCTAGCCTGGTGCCTTAACCAGTATACCAAACTGGCTCTCCTATTTCAATGTAGACCCACGCTCTCAAGAATGCAACTGATTTGCAGTGGCAAAAGCTCAGCGCCCTTTACCAAATGACTCTATATACGATACTGTCTTGTAATTGTGTATAATGAAACTTCATGTTTCAGAAGTTATTGTACTACAGAATTTTCAAGGATCAGGTAACTGTGCCATCCAAGCAAAATTCTATGCCTATTGTCCAAAAACTGATCTACCAAAAGAAGAAAAATTCTCGTTTGTGTGAATGTAATTTTGTATTATTGTGAATGGGGAGTTCCTAAATCAACTTTTCCCAAGATAGTATCTTTCCAGATGTTTTGCAACTGCAACTCCCAGAACGTTCAACTTGACAAGGCTCCGAAGTGAGGAATGCTTCTCCCTTCTAATTTTACCTATTTATAATCCAGTCATTTGTTGGGTGTTGCGATAGGAACATATGCAATATAGTTTCATGCGTTCTATGTCTAACAATCCACGTTGTCCATCAATAACTGTTTACATTGGGAAGTCAAAAACTAATCCAAGATGTACTGTGGTGTAGTAGTTAAGGGGATGGACTAGGATTAGGAACCAGGTTCTAGTCTAGCTTCTGTCACAGAAGCTTCCTGGGTGATTTTGAAGCAGTCACACTCTCCTAGACCACCCTAACTCATGGGTTGTTGTTGTGGGGAAAAACAGAACAAGGGAGCACTATGTATACCATCTTGAGTTCCTAAATTAAAGACAGGATATAAATCAAATAAATAAACATATTTACTGCACAGTAGGGACTTAGCTTATTTTCTTCTAACCCTTCATGCTTTCATATGAATTAGGAATCAGGTACCCTAAACAGTTCAAGCTTCTTCGTTTTCCAGAACCGTTCACATCAGTCTTGAATGACTTTCCAACCTAGAATCTGTAAATTAAGATTGTTTATGAATTTTCATTCAGGCTCGCCCAATTTGCAACTAGAGATTGGGAGTAAGGAACAAGAATTACTCTGCACTAAACTGTCTAGAGTCAATGCCAGCAGCATAAGCAAGCAGTCTTTGTCCATGTGATAGTAATAAATGTTCATATCCAATTTTTTAAAAATTAAAATGTTTTTATCTTTTAATCAAAGCTTTAAGTCATTAAGGGAATTGGAGTGCATGAACTGGTGCTGGCTCTCCAAGCTCAAATCCACCCCTTTGGTGGCAACTGATCTCCAGTCCCAGGTTGGATGCCTAACTCGCTGAGGCTACTTGGTTGACTGTAAATTGTCCCACCAAACATACTAGCAGCCATTACAGTTGTTTAAGCACCTTCTGCTGTGGATTTTGTTGGAAGGAAGGAATATCTCGTACCCTTTTACCTGTCTCCAAGCTCCCACCACTGAATTTCCCAGGCCTATTTATTTATTTATTTAACTTGTCCTCGCCCATTTCCCCCCGCCTATGAACAATGAGGATGCAGTCCAGCAAGAGAGGCAGTCTGGTGTAGTGGTTAAGGCACCAAGCTAGAAACCAGGAGGCCGTGAGTTCTATTCCCCCCTTAGGCACAGAGCCAGTCACTCTCTCTCAGCCCTAGGAAGGCGGCAATGGCAAGCCACTTCTGAAAAACCTTGCCAAGAAAGCTGCAGGGACTAGTCCAGGAGTCAACACCGACTCCAAGGCACACACATACCAGCATGAAAACAGAATAAGAGCGGTTAATGAACTAAAAGAATGATAAAAGCAAAACTCCTACCAAGACTGCACTGCTCAGCTCCATCAGGGTCATCCAAAAAGTCCTTCTCTTGTACAGGATAGAAATTATCACAGCTCTGAGGAGCTGTAAATCACATTACGCAAATAACACTCCGAAAGGGTTTCCTCCAACATGCCTGCGGTCTTTAATGACCCTGGCTGTGACTGCAAAGCCTTGCCAACCAGTAATTTACTCCTCCTTACAGTTCTCGACTGCGAACTCTTAATTCCACTAAGTTGCTCGGCGAAGCTGTGGGAAAGGAGAGTTTACCCGCTCAGGTTCAGTTCTCTGCTCAGCCCGGCAGACCAAAACACCCACGGAAAACGAGCGCTTTCGCTGCCTCCCTGTATTTAGCTTGTGGGGTGTCACTTTCTTCACTGCCCCCCCAACCGTTGCAAGACCTACTTGTAAGCAGCGCATCACAGTTGGAAGATGTAGCCGCATAACGTCACCGCCGCCCACGAACCCAAGACACAAACAAAACACACGCGGGCGCGCGCTCATGCACACACACTCACACCCAGACCGACAAGTCTGTGGGGAAGAAAACAAGCAAGGATCTTTTGCATCAGACGAGCATGAAAAGGTCTCCTTTCAAGCAGGAGCTAATTTTGGGGGGGCGGGGGGGCGAACTGAAACGGGTTTGGGAGGTCAAATGGCAGCGAGCGCGTTGCTCCGGCTTCAGGGACGACAGGGGAAACCCGCACACGCTCAGAAGCGCCTTCTCCAAAGCTACCGGGGAAAATGAGATGCAGCCCCAGGCCTTCTCCAGAATCCCGGTTCAAACACTCACTGAAAAGTGCACCAAGGAAGCAGCGGGATTACGGGCAGTTCAGGTCAGAAGACTCGCCATCTCCACTCTGGGCGACGGATGGAGAGAGCCTCTTCCTCCAGGCGCTTCATTCCCGCCTCCTGCTCTCGCTTTGCGAAAGGCTGTTTCCTCCGGCACCGCCAGGAGCAGGGGCGACGCTGGACGAAACTGGCCCTGCGCGTGCCCTGGGTGGGGGGCGGGAGAGGCGAGGCAAGCGCCCCTCTCCGCCTCCCTTCCTCGCTCTTCCAGGGATGCGGCGCGGATTCGGGGCCTCGCGCGGCCGCCCGGGTGCCTGCGCTGCGCTGCGTTGCGTTGCGCTGCACACCGACTCCTCCCACCCTCCTTCCGATAGTGGCTCCCCAGTCCGCGAAGACAGGAAGGCGAGGGACGCTCCGAGCGACAGCGCCCCCGTCTCTGCCTCACCTGTCCCTTCCGCCGAATCGCACACCTGCAGGTCCGCTGTCACCTGGCCGGCGCCGCTCCGCTGAGAACTTCACTAGGCGGCGACCCGCGGATGCTTCACGCGTTCAGAGGCGTATCCTGGTGCAATTAGCCGCAGAAGGGGATATATCGAGTCAAGCGGTATATAATAGGCATAGTGACCATACGCCCTTTATTATAACGGACAGTCCTTTACTTCAGAAAGCTGTCCTTTAGATTGATTTATTTTTCAAAAACTCACTTTTGTCCTTTATTTTGGTCATTTAACCTTTAACGTACAGGTGGTACCACTGAATACACAGTCTTTCTCATTCATGTGAAAAATATGGAATTTGAATTGTCTTTTTAAAATAAATGTGCATGTACTGTTTGATTTTAGATATTTATATTAGAATAGGGATTTTTGTAATGTTTTTCTGGTTTGGCTCTTGAATTTTCCTTTGTAAAGGAAAGCTATAAACATAAACAATTAATTTTTTTTTATCCTTATGAACCTCTTTCAAATTTGCCACTTTTTCATGTTTGTCCTTTATTTTTTCCAAGAAAATATGGTCACCATAACTGTAGGAGATAGGAGATTAGAGGGCGCTTCATTGTGAAAGGCACTGGGGGACGGAAGTTATCGATAAGATGGGGGGGGGGGAAGAATGGGTGTTTTATCCACTTTCCTAGGGGCACAAGTGTGTGTATATATATATATATATATATATAAAAAAATTCCCCTCTCACCCCTATGGGTGGTATGTGTCTTCCTCAATCTTGGGTCCTCTACCAGAGGCCTGGGAGTTTGAGGGTTCTGCGTAGTATCTTAGCTGTTCCTAGCACTGCACTCTTCTGCACAGAGAGCTCTGATGTTGTTCCTGGGATCTGTTGGAGCCATTCTCCCACCTTAGGAGTCATGTCCCTGACTGCTCCTACCACCACTGGGACCACTTTGGCCTTTACTTTCCACATCCTCTCGATTTCCTCCTTCAGGCCCTGGTACTTCTTCAGCTTCTCATGCTCCTTCTTCCTGATGTTGCTGTCACTTGGCACTGCTACATCTATCACTACCGCTGTCTTCTGGTCTTTGTCTACTACCATGATGTCTGGTTGATTAGCCCGTACCTGCCTGTCCGTCTGGATCTGGAAGTCCCACAGAATCTTAGCCTTGTTATTCTCCACGACCTTCTGTGGAATCTCCCATCTGGACTTGGGGGGTCTAGCCAATACGCTGTGCAGATGTTCCTGTACACAATGCCAGCTACTTGGTTGTGCCGTTCAGTGTATGCTGTTCCTGCCTGCATCTTACACCCTGCCACTATGTGTTGGACTGTCTCTGAGGCCTCTTTGCACAATCTGCACCTTGGATCCTGTCTAGTGTGGTACACCCCTGCTTCTATGGATCTGGTGCTTAGTGCCGATTCTTGTGCTGCTAATGATCAGTGCCTCAGTGCTGTCTTTTAGTCCAGCCCTTTCCAGCCACTGATAGGATTTCCCAATGTCAGCCACCTCAGCTATCTGTCGATGGTACATCCCATGCAGGGGCTTGTCTTGCCATGGCACTTCCTCTGCTTGAACCTCCTGCCTTGTCTGCTGCTGCCTGAGGCATTCTCTCAGCAGCTCATCTTTGGGTGCCATCTTACTGATGTACTCCTGGATACTTCGGGTTTCGTCCAGGACAGTGGCTTTGACACTCATCAGGCCCTGCCCGCCCTCTTTGCAGCTGGTGTACAGTCTCTGGGTGTTGGACTTGGGATGGAAACCTCCATACATTGTGAGGAGCTTCCGGGTCTTCACATCAGCAGCTTCCATGTCTTCCTTTGGCCAGCTCACTATACCGGCAGGGTATCTGATGACTGGCAGGGCATACATGTTCATGGCATGGATCTTGTTCTTCCCATTGAGCTGGCTCTTCAGGACCTGTCTTAACCTTTGTTGGTACTTGGATGTTGCTGTATTCCTTGCCTCCTCATCATGGTTCCCGTGTGACTGTGGGACACCAAGGTATTTATAGCTGGTCTCTATGTCTGCTATGTGGCCCACTGGTAGTTCCACTCCATCGGTCTTAACTACCTTCCCTCTCTTTACTATCATCCTGCCACACTTCTCCAGTCTGAATGACATCCCAACGTCCTCGCTGTAGATCCGTGTCAGGTGGATCAGTGAGTCGATGTCTCGTTCACTCTTAGCATACAGCTTGATGTCATCCATGTAGAGGAGGTGGCTGATGGTGACTCCACTCTTGAACTTGTACCCATATCCAGACCTTGTGATTAACTGGCTGAGGGGGTTTAAGCCTATGCAGAACAGCAGTGGGGACAGTGCATCACCTTGGTATATGCCGCACTTGATGGCCACTTGTGCGAGCTGTCTTGAGTTGACTTCCAGTGTTGTCTTCCACAGTCCCATTGAGTGCTTGAGGAAGGTCCTTAGTGTCCTGTTGACTTTGTATAGTGCCAGGCATTCACAGATCCATGTGTGTGGCATTGAGTCATAGGCTTTCCTGTAGTCAATCCAGGCTGTGCTCAGATTGGTCTGCCTAGGCCTTGAGTCTCGGGCGACTGCTCTATCTATGAGTAACTGGTGTTCTGAGCCTCTGGTGTTGCTCCCAATGCCCTTCTGAGCTGTGCTCATGTACTGGCCCATATGGTCTTGTAGCTTGGCAGCTAGGATGCCTGATAGAACTTTCCATGTTGTGGGGAGGCAGGTTATTGGCTGGTAGTTGGATGGTGCTGTTCCTTTGTGAGGGTCTTTCATGATCAGCACTGTCCTTCCTTGTGTTAGCCGGTCTGGGTGGGAGCCTGCTGCTAGCAGTTGGTTCATCTGTGCTGCTAGGTGTTCATGCACTGCTGTTAGTTTCTTTAGCCAGTAGGTGTGGATCATGTCTGGGCCAGGTGCTGTCCAGCTTTTCATGTTCTTGACCCGCTGTTGGATGTCTGCTACTGTGATGGTGACTGGTTCCTGTTCTGGGAGATTACTGTAGTCTGCTTTCAGGTCCTGCAGCCACTTTGCACTGGTGTTATGCGTCTTCTCTTTCTCCCATATGTTCTTCCAGTACTGTTCAGTTTCCGCTGCTGGTGGCTCAGCTGCTACTCTGTGGTTGGACTGCAGTTGGGAGTACACTTTGGATGGTTCTTTGGAGAACAGGGCATTTATCTTCTTGGCCTCTGCTTCTCTAGTGTATCTGCTTAGCCTGGTAGCCAATGCTGTGAGCCTTTGTTTAGCAGTCTCTAGGGCTTCAGATGGAGTCAGGTCCATGTGTTTTTTCAGTAGCCGAGTCTTATCCTTAATCTCCACACGCTTCTGTAGTTCCACCAGCTGACTGACTTCTCTCTGGGTTGCCTTGATCTTAGCCTCCAATCTCATTTTCCAGGGTGGGTATGTACTGCTGTTCTTGTTAATCGAGTAGTCAAGCATTTCCAGGATTACAGCGCCTGTAGCATATACCAATTCATTGGTTTCAGTTATGGTGGTAGTAGGGATTGTCTGGAGGGCTCTGTTGGCATCTTCTAGCATACTATCTGATGGTACTTCTCCACTGAGTCTTGGTAATCGGACTCGAGGGTTGACTGTAGCTAGTTTATCCATGATCTTATGCCTCATATCAGCTGCTGTGCTCTGTAATGGAAGGGGTGGCAGTGACATTCCAGCTTCAGGTGTTGGCTGCACATCTGCTTGTTCTTCCAGGTCTGCTTGAGTCCGGGTTGTAATGTGGAGTTGGTCTATCTCAAGTTGTGAGAGCAGCTTCCTCTTCACTATGTTGAAGCGCTGGGTAACTAGTTGTTTCTAAGTTAGTGTGGATGTAGGCCTTCTGTCTATCCATAGTTCCCTCATACGTTTCATATATCCCCTCTCATTAGGTCTGCTGTTGTAGTAGCATTCCATCATTTCCATGTTCTCTTGTCTTGTCCATGTATGGTTTGTTCCAGTAGCCCACTTAACATCAGATTGTCCTGGTTCCCCAACATCTGATGCGGACCTTGTTAATCCGGGCGATGTCCGAGCCAGCATGACTCTCTTAGTTCGTGTCACTCTCATATTTTGAGGTAGGCAGGTGAAGCGTTGGGGGTCTTTGCCCAAGGACCCCTACTGGTAAGGTAGGTACCAGCCAGGATTTGAACCCCGGTCTCCTGCATCAAAGGCAGTGTTCTAACCACTACGCTATCCAGCCGCTTTCCTAGGGGCACAAGTATATATATATATATACACACACCTCTGCATGCATAGGTACATACATAGAGGACCATTATCCATATTTTATAATGACGTGGAGGGAAATGTGAGAGCTGCATACTAAGTCACAGTTTTCCACAGGCACAAGCAGACTTCAAAAATGTTCACCTTGGCACAATAGAAGTTGATTGTCATGCATGATATAGCATTTGGAGTAGTCACATGTTTACTCTTTTCATACACTGTTGGTAAGAGGCGTGCTGCTTGTATTTTTCCACAGTTAAATATTCAGTAGCCCCTGTTGTATGTTTCCAAATATCTTTCCAAATCTAATCTGTAATCTTTGCTGACAATAATTGGCAATCATCAGCATTAAAGACCCACAGGGAGGGAAAATACAGTGACTATCCAAGCCTTTGATCTCTTATTAGACCTTCAGTATCCTTTGAATTGATTTATATTTTAATTTCACAGAACCTGTGGAAAAAAACCACTGAAATAAAATCCTTTGATGCTCTAAAAAAAAATGTTTGTGCAGGGGATGGGGGTGGGGAGGCGGTATCAATGTCTCCCATTACTGAAAATATACTTCTAGTTTTTAATAATTCCTTTCCTTTAGCTATGGGAAAAAGACATTGAGACAAATAATGCTGAAATAATGCTCTGATTTTTAGCATAACAGATAGTATTGAAGTTCCTGCCAAAAAGTAAGGCTTATGTTCCTTCATATGTAATAATCAGTAGAGTGTGACATAGTTGCCTGGTCATTGGAGTTCCCACTTAGAGGGGTCTAATGTATTTTGTGGGTTCCTGAGCACCTTTTTGTAATTATGATTTTAATTGTTCTTGTTTATTGTACACTGCCCAGAATCACAGCTATCTGAGTTAGGTGGCCATACAAATCTCATAAATAAATAAATAAATAAATCTTCCTCTTGTGTATATTGCAGTTTTCTTGTCTATCTTTACTATTTCAGCTGAGCTTCTATTTATATGATAGAGGGGTAAGAGCTTCTTTGAGTCGACTACAACTTCACGAACATGTCCACATAGTTATCCTGGCAACAGTACAGGTTTGCCCCTTGTATCTTGGATACTTTTCAACTTCTCAGTCTTGCCTGTACGCCCCCCCCCCCCGCCCCGCCCCGCCAAGACTTCCTGGTGTGATCCTGCTTCGCTTTTTCAAGTTCATCTAAGGTTGGTTACACTCTCTTTGCATCAGATGTGATGAATGTTGAGATGCCATCCCTCATCAAGGGATGAAGACTTCTGCTCCATCCTTCACATGTGATCCTCTTTAATATGTAAAGGATATCCTAGAATGTGAGATCTGCAGAATCTTAGCATCTCTTGTTCTTGTGTTGTAAAGAGATGGAGAGAGAGGAATGGATTCAATGTGCCTTGTGCAATTGTCTTGTGCTGGCTAGCTGATGTTCTTAATCCTACAACCAGTGCAATTTAAATAGAAGTGTCTGGCAATTTAAGAGAAAGAAACCGGGAAACCAGGAGTTCTAGTCCTACCTTAGGAACAAAACCAGCTGGGTGACCTTGGGCCAGTCACTCTCTCTCAGCCCTAGGAAACAGGCAAGGGCAAACCACTTCTGAAATCTTGCCAAGAGAACTGCAGGGACTTGTCCAGGGAGTTGCCAGGAGTCAACGCTGACTTGAAGGCATCAAAAGAAAAAAAAATGGTTTGGAGTGCCTAAGTAGGTGTTAACAAGTAACGAACCTTGGATGATCTTAGGAGCTAGAAAGTGTTGACCTGGCTTAATTCTAGGGATGTAGGCTAGACTGGAAAGTTGAAATAACTTCCTGGAAGACAAAGGCAAACCCTCTCTGTAACAGGTCATTTCTGTGACTCATAGCAGGGTGTTGCTTTGCCTTCTTATCAGCTGCAAAATCTTGCTTGCAAGGGGTGTGTTGGTCTTATCATTCCTTGGCTACTATTTACGATAAGGATTTTCTTAGATCAGTTATTTCATTCAACAAAATGGAATAAATCCAATCATCTGAACTGTTATAAACTATCAGTGACATTTCTGTGGTATCAACTGAGGCAAGCACCTTTTGGCCTTCCTTAGTTGTACCCTGATTTTGAAAATTACATTAGGTGTTTATTGTAGAGATTATTCAGTTCACAAGCAATTTTTCAATGCTTTAAAAATATTGTTTGCCATTTGAATTTTCTATCAGGTTTTGAGTGCTGGAAGGAAGGCCATTTATGGCTAGTCTGTCCTGTTATAATTTCCCTATATGATGCCTGGGAGACCTGCCACATTCTCTACAGGAGTATAATTTTAGGCCTTCAGGTGTCAGTGCTGAGATACACAACCCAAAATGGATTAGCCACCACTTTGCCAATTCTCATCTCCTCAAGGTAAACCTTGGCACGCATTCCATTCTTCTAATCTGTTGTCCATTAGCCAGTTACAGGGACAGCTGACAATCACAACCATCTCAACTAAAGATCATACAAGTTGACCCTAAGCCATTTGTTCTTCTTCATTAGTTTTATTCTTCCCTGTTATTGTACATTCCAGACTGACTGACCTGTCCATCTTGCACCAACAGGTAGAAGATGGCTAAATAAGGAACCTGGATATAAGATGTAATCTAGGAAAGCTTAGATCAGTAAGACCTATATAGGATTTGTTAGTGCAACTTACTGTTTTCTCAGCATGCCCAATATTGTGATTCTTTTGATTAATTGCAATTATATTTTGATTTCAGGCTGCTGTACATTCCTCTGAAGAAGGGTCCATGCCCGTACACCCAATTCATGCTCAGATCAAAATTTTCTATTACCACTATACTATGGAGATATGCATAATTTGATGAGAGCAGAGGTCATACTTGTCCTTTAAGGTCAATGTAGGGATGTCCTCCAAAACATGGAGGATGGAGAACAGGACAAAGTAGTGGCAAAGTGAGCCAAGATTTAATAATCAATGACTGACTTTTTATCACATAAAAAAAATAAAATACAGCAGCTTTCAGGGGTAGATCTCGGGGCTGCACCCAAAAGTTCATGGAGCACATCAAGAAAGCAAAAAGTATAAGGCAAACCAGAAACTGGTTGAGCTGTCCTCCCACTAGAAAAATAACATTTTAAATTGGAAAGAAAACTTACTTGCTTTCTGATTAGGAGTATGTTGGTGGCAGAAAAGAGTACATAAGAGGCTCTTGCATGACAAAGGCTGTGAAACGATAGCTGCTTTTCGTAACAGGAATTGGGGTAGATTATAATCAATTCTTGGCTCCCCTCCTCTACTATCCCAGCAGCTTTCCATCACTGGAAGAATACTTTTAATGTTCTGTTTTTCATCTGGGGGTTTCTCCAAGGGTGTGGTGTTTTTTCTACATATTTTGTAGCTCCAGACGCTTGGCATACTCTGTCTAACAACTTTAGATTGCCGTACTTCCTCTTTCTCTCTATCTTTTCATCACAGACAGGTTTCTAACTGAACTTGGTTCTCTGCAGTGCCTTCCTGCTCTGCTGCATACTTCAGATTCGAAACAGAAAGGCAGCTGGTGGTTACGCACAATTCACCAGAACAAGGTCCCAAAGTATCCCAAGAGGTAGGCAGCATACAGCCTGGGCACCCGCATTGCTCTAGCTCTTCTGAATTTAAAAGGGGAGACCTAGAGTCGTGCTTCAGTAGTAATTGGTACAATGAGTGTCCCTGGGTAGAAAATTCTGTTTCCAGTAACAAGGTTCCCTTACAGAATAGATATGAAAGAGAAAACCTGGAAATCACCTAGAAGATTGCTTTCCTCAGCAAAAAGAAGAAAAGGGAATTTTCATTCTTGCAAATACTATCTGAATTTCATATGATAGCCATACATGCAGGGAAAAAGCAGAAGCAAGGATGAAACGACACACAACAAGGGAAATGTGCACGGCCCTTCATTTACAGTTACTGACTGTGCTTCCAGCCAAGGCTTTTATGGTGTGACTTATGTCTTCATGAGTGGGATCAGAAGAAAAAGGAGTTGGGGAGTCTTATACAAATCAGTGTTTATTGGAAAATTTACTCAGACTATGTGTAAAAGGAGAAGCACTGGCTGTTTTTACTCCAGATATAGCTTGATTAGAGTTTATGACTTCTCTTGTGTGAAACAAACGTAACATGGCTCTGCAAAACCACATGGGCAGGTTCATTCATTCATTCATTGAATTTATATAGCCACCCATCTCACTTTTATGTGACTCTAGGAGGAGTCTAGAATCTACATTGTGGAGAGTCCTTGCACATGTAGCTGAAGTACATAATGTAGCAATACATGCTGTGTACAGTATTAATGTAGTTGATAAATATTTTGGTTTGGTGACTCTGATCGCAAGTCGAATTGGTCGCATCCTGAAGCACGTTTTCCCATAGGGTTCAATGTAAATACGGTTAATCCGTTCCACCCTCTGAATTTGGTCGCATCCTGAAGCAAATTTCCCCATAAGGTTCAATGTAATTACGGCTAATCCGCCCTCCGAATTTGGTCGCATCCTGAAGCACATGTCCCCAAGTGGCTAGGAAATTCCCCAGGTGCGCTTTAGACAGCCCTAGCGCAGAAAAAGGAAGTGCTAATGAAATCTGAGAAAGGCTCCCGCGCGCACAGCCGGGAGCAGGAGCTTCCCCCCCCCCCCCCGCTGATTCTTCCGCGCTCTTCCCTCCCTGCATAGCCCTTGGCGCGCGGGACAAAAGCACAGTGAAAGGAATGGGGGGAAGGCTTATGTAGCGCGCACAGCGGAGCGGGAGCTTCCCCACCCCCATCCTGCTGCTTAATTCCTCACTCTTCCCTCCCTGCATAGCCCTTGGCACGCTCGAGAAAAGCACACTGAAAGCAATGGGGGGGAAGGCTTATGTAGCACGCACACACAGCCGGGAGCGGGAGCTTCCCCTCCCCCCCCCCCCCCCCGATTCCTCCGTGCTCTTTCCTTTCTCCATAGCGACAAAAGCACAGTGAAAGCAATCACCAGGCCAAGGGCTATGGCCAAAGGAAAGAGCAAATTTCCCCATAAGGTTCAGTGTAAATACAAACAGTTCTGAAACATATGCATTTTATTTTTAAACCACAAAAACATGAAAAAAAGCACAGTATGAAGAGGGAGAATGGGGTGGGGAGGCAGTTATTGTTTGGAGGGAGAGTCCCCCTCCAAAGGGACTTTGGGGAGATCTCCTTCAGGGGTTTCCTCTCTTCTTTGCCTCTTAGCTGCAAAGCCTTATTCTTGCCACGCCCGCTCTGCATTTTCTTTGGAGCCATGCTGACAAGCACACCAAAAACCTTCCAAACGCCACAAAACACACCACAAGCCTCACCAAATGCCTCCTTGCTACCGCGATCTCGCCCACAGGAAGCCACGACCACGTGGCAGCAGGGCAAATGGCTTTTCCTTTTCCTTTTTCCTTTCTCCATAGCAACAAAAGCACAGTGAAAGCAATATCAGCGCGCACGCACAGCCGGGAGCGGGAGCTCCCCCCCCCCCCCCCCGGCGCGCTCAGATTTCATTAGCAGTTCCTCTTTCTGCATTGCTTTCCTTGGGCTTTTGTCCTCCCGCTCAGATTTCATTAGCACTTCCTCTTGGAAGCCGCGACCACGTGGCAGCAGGGCAAATGGCGGCAGATCCGGTTCGTAGCTTGAGGCGGAGTTCGCATGTTGAGGTAAATTTTTGCGGCCGGAGCTGGTCGTATCTTGAAATTTTCATAAGATGGGGCGTTCGTATCTTGAGGTACCACTGTAATAGAAAATGAAGAAGCTAAAGTGCTCTGGGACTTTAGAATTCAAACAGACAAGCATCTGCCACACAACTGCCAGACTTAACAACTGTTGATAAGAGAGACAAAAAAGTCTGGATAGTGGACATTGCAATACCTGGAGACAGCAGAAGAGAAGAGAAAGAACTAGAGAAAATCACGAAATATAAAGACCCACAAATAGAAGTAGAACGACTTTGGCAAAAGGAAGTTAAGATAGTACCAATAGTAATAGGCGTGTTGGCCACAATCCCAAAACATCTGGAGCACCACTTGAAGACCATCAGCACTGACAAAATCGTGACCAGTCAATTGCAAAAGGCAGCTTTACTTGGAATAGCTTACATCCTGTGACAATTTATTGATTGATTGATTGACTGATTGATTAAATTTTTCAACCGCCCATCTCCCCCCAGTGGGGGAACTCTGGGCGATTCACAATAAACATTAGAACATAAAATATATAAACACATAAAACCTTAAATTAAATTGACATAACTAAAAAGAAGAAGGAGAGACCAAGGGGATGAAAATCTGAGGCTGAAGGACGAGGCCTCTGTGGGGCTAGCCATCCCCATGCTTGAGGTATTCTCACCCCACCCCAGGCCAGGTGGCAGAACCAGGTCTTCAAAGCCTTATGGAAGGCCAGGAGTGTGGGGGCTAATCGCACCTCCGGGGGCAGGATGTTCCAAAGAGCGGGGGCTACCGCAGAGAAGGCCCACCTTCTGGACCCTGCTAGATGGAGTTCTTTTACTGAGGGGGTCTGAAGTATGCCCTCTCTGTGCGATCGGGTGGGACGGGTTGAAGACATAGGGGAGAGGTGGTCCCTTAGATAACCTGGTCCCATGCCATGTAGGGCTTTAAAGGTGATAACCAACACCTTGAATTGGACCCGGAAGCAAACTGGCACCCAATGCAGCTCGCGGAGCAGAAGCGTTCCACAATACCTTTAACACCATCAAACAACAAGATCTGCATATCCCAGGTCCTTGGGAAGGACTCGATAGGTAAATAAAAATGCCAAATCCAGTCTAAACATCTGGCTGCCTGTGAACCAACAATAATAAATTATTAAACTTGTATGCAACCCAGTTCTCAATGAATCTGGGTGGCTTACAACAATCAAACAAAGACAGTCCAATCTTTGTAATAATAAACATTGGGTGAGTGGACATAATACTAATGTGAGAAACCTCTGATAATATTATTATGTTCCCAGGTAATCTTCCATTTTTGAAATGCAGCCAATGGAGTTTAGAAAAGTTTCTATTCTGAATAGAATAGTGTATTTCCACCAGAAATTCATACTTCTGGATGGATCACTGTGGCTGAATCTCCAAATTATAATATAGATATAAGAAGACTTTTCTGATCAGATTGATGTAATGAGTAGAAATATGGTTTCCAGAATGCTGCCTTATACTTATCACTAGTGGCTTTTAATATTTTAAAAATATTTTAGTATTCTGTTAATGATTTTTTTTCTTTTTACATTTTAGTTGTACAGTGCCTTGATGGCATTTAGCACAACATGCAAATAAATCATACAGCCACTATAAAAAGAAAAAAATTCCCCTCTCATCCCTATGGGTGGTACATGTCTTCCTCAATCTTGGGTCCTCTACCAGAGGCCTGGGAGTCTGAGGGTTCTGCGCAGTATCTGAGCTATTCCTAGCACTGCACTCTTCTGGACAGAGAGCTCGGATGTTGTTCCGGGGATCTGTTGGAGCCATTCTCCCACCTTAGGAGTCACGGCCCCGAGTGCTCCTACCACCACTGGGACCACTTTGGCCTTTACTTTCCACATCCTCTCGATTTCCTCCTTCAGGCCCTGGTACTTCTTCAGCTTCTCATGCTCCTTCTTCCTGATGTTGCTGTCACTTGGCACTGCTACATCTAACACAACCGCTGTCTTCTGGTCTTTGTCTACTACCATGATGTCTGGTTGATTGGCCAGTACCTGCCTGTCCGTCTGGATCTGGAAGTCCCACAGGATCTTAGCCCTATTATTCTCCACGACCTTCAGTGGAATTGCCCATCTGGACCTGGGGGGGGTCTAGCCCATATGCTTTGCAGATGTTCCTGTACACAATGCCAGCTACTTGGTTGTGCCGTTCAGTGTATGCTGTTCCTGCCTGCATTTTACACCCTGCCACTATGTATTGGACTGTCTCTGAGGCCTCTTTGCACAATCTGCACCTTGGATCCTGTCTAGTGTGGTACACCCCTGCTTCTATGGATCGGGTGCTTAGTGCCTGTTCTTGTGCTGCTATGATCAGTGCCTCAGTGCTGTCTTTTAGTCCAGCCCTTTCCAGCCACTGATAGGATTTCCCAATGTCAGCCACCTCAGCTATCTGTCGATGGTACATCCCATGCAGGGGCTTGTCTTGCCATGGCACTTCCTCTGCTTGAACCTCCTGCCTTGTCTGCTGCTGCCTGAGGCATTCTCTCAGCAGCTCATCTTTGGGTGCAATCTTAGTGATGTACTCCTGGATGCTCTGGCTTTAGTCCAGGACAGTGGCTTTGACACTCACTAGACCCCGCCCACCCTCTTTGTGGCTGGTGTACAGTCTCTGGGTGTTGGACTTGGGGTGGAAACCTCTGTACATTGTGAGGAGCTTCCAGGTCATCACATCAGCAGCCTCCATGTCTTCCTTTGGCCAGCTCACTATACCAGCAGGATATCTGATGACTGGCAGGGCATATATGTTGATGGCATGGATCTTGTTCTTCCCATTGAGCTGGCTCTTCAGGACCTGTCTTAACCTTTGGTGGTACTTGGATGTTGCTGTCTTCCTTGCCTCCTCATCATGGTTCCCATGTGACTGTGGGACACCAAGGTATTTATAGCTGGTCTCTATGTCTGCTATGTGGCCCACTGGTAGTTCCACTCCATCGGTCTTAACTACCTTCCCTCTCTTTACTATCATCCTGCCACACTTCTCCAGTCTGAATGACATCCCAATGTCCTTGCTGTAGATCTGTGTCAGGTGGATCAGTGAGTCGATGTCTCATTCAGTCTTAGCATACAGCTTGATGTCATCCATGTAGAGGAGGTGGCTGATGGTCATTCCATTCTTGAACTTGTACCCATATCCAGACCTTGTGATTAACTGGCTGAGGGGGTTTAAGCCTATGCAGAACAGCAGTGGGGACAGTGCATCACCTTGGTATATGCCGCACTTGATGGCCACTTGTGCGAGCTGTCTTGAGTTGACTTCCAGTGTTGTCTTCCACAGTCCCATTGAGTGCTTGAGGAAGGTCCTTAGTGTCCTGTTGACTTTGTATAGTGCCAGGCATTCACAGATCTATGTGTGTGGCATTGAGTCATAGGCTTTCCTGTAGTCAATCCAGGCTGTGCTCAGATTGGTCTGCCTAGGCCTTGAGTCTCGGGTGACTGCTCTATCTATGAGTAACTGGTGTTCTGAGCCTCTGGTGTTGCTCCCAATGCCCTTCTGAGCTGTGCTCATGTACTGGCCCATATGGTCTTGTAGCTTGGCAGCTAGGATGCCTGATAGAACTTTCCATGTTGTGGGGAGGCAGGTTATTGGCTGGTAGTTGGATGGTGCTGTTCCCTTGTGGGGGTCTTTCATGATCAGCACTGTCCTTCCTTGTGTTAGCCAGTCTGGGTGGGAGCCTGCTGCTAGCAGTTGGTTCATCTATGCTGCTAGGCGTTCATGCACTGCTGTTAGTTTATTTAGTCAGTAGGTGTGGATCATGTCTGGGCCAGGTGCTGTCTAGATTTTCATGTTCTTGACCCACTGTTGGATGTCTGCTACTGTGATGCTGACTGGTTCTTGTTCTGGGAGATTGCTGTGGTCTGCTTTCAGGTCCTGCAGCCACTTTGCACTGGTGTTATGCGTCTTCTCTTTCTCCGATATGTTCTTCCAGTACTGTTCAGTTTCCGCTGCTGGTGGCTCAGCTGTTACTGTGTGGTTGCAGTGTAGTTGGGAGTACACTTTGGATAGTTCTTTGGAGAACAGGGCATTTATCTTCTTGGCCTCTGCTTCTCTAGTGTATCTGCTTAGCCTGACAGCCACTGCTGTGAGCCTTTGTTTAGCAGTCTCTCGGGCTTCAAATGGATTCAGGCCCATATATTTTTTCAGTAGCCAGGTCTTATCCTTAATCATCACACCCTTCTGTAGTTCCACGAGTTGACTGATTTCTCTCCGAGTTGCCTTGATCTTAGCGTTTAATTTCATTTTCCAGGGTGGGTACGTACTGCTGTTCTTCTTGATTGTGTAGCCAAGCGTTTCCAGGATTACAGACACCGTAGCATATACCAATTCATTGGTTTCAGTTATGGTGGTAGTAGTGATTGTCTGGAGGACTCTGTTGGCATCTTCTAGCATACTATCTGATGGTACTTCTCCTCTGAGCCTTGGTAATCAATCTCGAGTGTTGACTGTAGCTAGTTTATCCATGACCTTATGCCTCATATCAGCTGCTGTGCTCTGTAATGGAGGCGGTGGCAGTGATATTCCAGCTTCAGGTGTTAGCTGCACATCCGCTTGTTCTTCCAGGTCTGCTTGAGTCTGGGTTGTAATGTGGTCTATGTCAAGTTGTGAGAGCAGCTTCCTCTTCACTATGTTGAAGCGCTGGGTAACTAGTTGTTTCTAAGTTAGTGTGGATATAGGCCTTCTGTCTATCCATCGTTCCTTCATATGTTTCATATATCCCCTCTCATTAGGTCTGCTGCTGTAGTAGCATTCCATCAATTCCAATTTCTCTTGTCTCATCCATGTATGGTTTGTTCCAGTAGCCCACTTAACATCAGATTGTCCTGGCTCCCCAACATCTGACGCGGACCTTGTTAATCCGGGCGATGTCCGAGGCAGCATGACTCTCTTAGTTCGTGTCACTCTCATATTTGAGGTAGACAGGTGAAGTGTTAGGGGGTCTTTGCCCAAGGACCACTACTGGTAAGGTAGGTATCAGCCGGGATTTGAACCCTGGTCTCCTGCATCAAAGGCGGTGTTTTAACCACTACGCTATCCAGCTGATTGATATAGATAGATAGATAGATAGATAGATAGATAGATAGATAGATAGTTATAGATAGCAGGAAAATGGTATAAATATTAGTAAATAAAGTTGGATAATAAGTTTGGTTTGTATAGTGTACACTTAAAATGCTAACAATTTCATAATAAGACAAGCAGAGAAAGAATATGATGGTAGGCAATGCAAGAGAAACTCTACAAAAAATATTTCAGTAAACTTCTTTCTTCCCATTCCATGTCTTTAATTTCTTAAAACTGGACCTAATTTATGGTCAGGTTCCAGTGGTGATTCTTGGTGCAGGCATCAAATGTAAAAATCCATATATTCAAAATGTTCAACATTTCATAAGATTTCCAAATCTCACAAGATTTTGGAACTCTTGCCCCGAACCTTGTAAGATTTCATGTGGGAATACCAAAGTTTTGTGATCATGGATGCCATTGAACTTAGCAAACTTCAGTGACAATGTGGTGGTCCACAGTAAGGGAAAGGCTGGGAATTGCTATAATAAAAATGACTTCTATATTGGCCAAATGAATGTTGATATTTTTAGATTTAATTTTTGCTATTCTGCTGCTCCAGACCATTGGCTCTCCTATCACTAGATCAGCATGTGAATGCTGGCAGAGTTAATACTACAACCTTCATCCTTGGTTACGACAGGGTTTTTTTCTTCAAGGTCACAATAGTTTTCTCTGTTGCTGGTCCTCAGGAAAATAAGGGCCTTTGTGGTAGACAAGTCTATTCCATTCAGAAGCAGGAAAAGTGTTGGGAATGCAATTCTTGGAATTCAGAGTAGGCATGGTTTGCCAAACGCATCTGGAAAGCACCAGGTAATGGGTGTGCAAAGAAAACATGGTGCTTTGGGGTTTTAAAACAGTAATATTTCCAAATACATTCTGAGTCTGAGCTCTTGGAGGAAAAATTAAATGAATGGGGAACAATATATACAGAAAATTCATTTTAGGACTATCATATGGCAGTGCTTCCACAATGGTGCAGTGAGAGGGGCACCTTTTGTTCAGAGCAATTCAAGGCTGAATTTGCCCCTTTTAAAAGATTTGTTTTCAGATAGTAAAGTAACTATTGACTTCCAGAGCAGTCATTTTTATGTAGATCTGCTTCTAGATTTAGAAAAGGTTGAGATACGGGAGCAACCTCTTCAGAATACCAGCCTCTTTCAGGTTGCTGTGATGAATTTTCACATTAATATCTGCATGTAGAGATGCAACAAAATATCATTGATCAGTGGAGATGGGAGGATGCAAGATTACAACAATTTATCATACAGGGATACATTAGGTAGCCTTTTTTGTGAAACAGGGTTTTTAATTTGTAGGAAACATTGATTAAAGTACAAGGCATTCTACCCATTCTCTTTTAGCGGAGCAATGTGCCCCAGCATCATGGCTGCCTTTTCAAACATTGATTTCATTTAGTTTCTTTTAAGTTGAACTTAATTTTGGGCCATTTTTTTAAGCTGAGCAGATAGAAATCCATGTACTGTACAGCGGCAGATTGAAATGTGTAAGACAAAGTGGGTTCATAAATCTCTCTCCCTGACAAACTCTGATGTCTAAGGGGAACAAAAAAAAGCATTAACCCATCCCAGTGAAAGTGAATGGTCAGGTAAGATGATATATCCTCTAATCATTTACCAAGTATTGAGAGAGTTTCTGACACCAACACAAGCCATCCAGCAGATGATGATAGCATTAATATGCTTTAGTTGAATAATTAGCAAGCAGTTTGCATAATAAGCTCATTAGGCTGCCAGATTTCGGAAAATGGAATATGACCATTCTATCTAGCATTCTGTCTCCTGTTACGATCCTTTTAATTAACCCAGATTGCTTGTGATTAGCATGGAGTTCCCTAGAAAGCATACTGTTGGTAAGAATCGGATGCTATGTTCCAGAGGGCTTATCGGCCTGACAGTGCCCTACTTCACTGCAGGTAGCCACTGTAAACATTGAAAAGTCTGCCTTAGAGTATCTATGCAAGTTTAGCAACAGAGCAAGGAGGGCAGAGCAGTTGATTCTTCCCTACTTCTTATTATAAACACTTTAGCTTTCTAGGTAAACAAACCCAATAGAAAATAAACCGAATTTCAAGGGAGAGAGCAGAATTGGTTTGGGGTTATCCAGTGTATGGCATGGATGTCACATGGATTTGACAGCTGGACAAGGTTTTGGTACAAGTTTGCTCCTTAACATGGGGAAGCTGGAAAACACAGAAACATTAGTAACATGACTATTAAGGGCTTGAGGCTTGTTACAAGTCCTAGCATGAGAGTTGCTCTTCTATTACAGAGAATGAGAAGAGAAAGAATCCCTGAGATCTTCTTGTTCTCACAGAAGATGCCTTTGCAGAAGAAAGAGATGCCTTTGCAGAGCCAGAGGACTCATAATAGTTCTTTAGAAACATAAGTAGACTCCATGACCATCTGCCTGCTGCAAACATGCACATCACACATCCTCTAAATCAGGAAGGGGCAATGCATGTCTCAATACCCCAGTATCCCAATATCATACTGTGAAAATTTGGCAGCAAAATGACCACATTTCAGTTGTATATTTTGGATATCCCCATTTCCCCTCTTAATCCCCTTCCCCCAAATCCCAAAATTAAGCCAAAACAATTTGGACCTTTTCCTGATTTAGCCTTCTTGCAGCTCTCCAGAAAGTTGGGAGTTTGGAATTGCAATCCCCAATCCAATTCCTGATTGAAACCAATTAAATCTTTGGGAAGGCAGAAGTTGTTCTGTGTGTTGGCACCAAAGATATAGAGAGATTCAATTATGAATTAAATGGCTGAGTAGGAGATTAAAGACTTCCAAGAAACCTTCATCTGAAACCTTTCCTGCTCCATGTCAGAGAGACAGATGGACAAAGCAGGAGATCTGTAAGCATGGATCAACTGTGACCTAGGAGGGAGAGAGTTACAGTTGTTAGTTCCAGGTATCTGGACATATGCCAGGGCCTTCTGAAAAAGGGACAAGTTCTATAATGGATCAGAATGAAAGCTGACGACTATCATTTAACAACAACAAAAACATGGCTGCTTGTTAGGATAAACACCACTAAGAGTATCAATTCCTACTTGAAGCAGAAATAGGGGATGAGCATAAATTTATTTTTGAGAATAATAAATACGTAGTAAAAATACATAGCTTGGTGTAGTGGTTAAAGCACCAGACTAGAAACCGAGAGACTGTGAGTTCTAGTCCTGCCTTAGGCACAAAGCCAGCTGGGTGACCTTGGGCCAGTCATTCTCTCACAGGCCTAGGAAGGAGGCAAGGGCAAACCACTTTCAAAAAACCTTGCCAAGAAAACTGCAGGGACTTGTCCAGGCAGTTGCCAGGAGTCAAGAGTCACTCGAAGGCAACCCACCAACCCACCCAGAAAAAAATGAGAGGACAAAAGGAAAATGAGAACAAAATTCATTTGGATAATATTCTATATAGGCATTTCTATGCACTCCTGGAAGTTGCAAGCCCAGACAAGAGAATTAGAATTAGAATATAATATTAGAATTTAGAATTAGAATTAGAATATTTAGTTTTAAAGGAAAACATCGTTATATGGCACATAAGAGAAATCTGGTGAAATGGAGAAATCAGTGGGATCTGTTCATCTCTGGATATAAATTATGAAGAAAAATAAAGAAAGGCAAGCTGTTACTCTTTTCATCAAAGAGTGGAGAATGTAAAACAAGCTCAAAAGGGACTGATTCTAGCAAAGAAATCACCCTTGGTGAGAAAACCCTGAAATCATGCTTTGTTCCCTCTAACCAAAATACTCCAAGTGACCTTGAGGTAGAGAATAAAATCAAAGAGTTCCACAAAGGAGAAGGTTTTATACCAAGAGGTCACTTCAATTATCTTCACATAATCTGATGTCATATAAGCAAAGAGATAATATACAACCTAGATACCCCAAGTAATGGTGCCCTTGCTCACAAAATCAGCCTAGGGGAGATAAATCTGGACTTAATGCTAAGAATAGATGTGTGCTGGATGGAGTAGAAACTTAAATCCTGAGATGGAGCAGGGCAATCGAGAAAGCATTTTTACTGGCTAGAATAAAGTGAATGGGCCAACATGACCTTGGTTCTGATCCTCAGTGAAACTCTGTTTTTGCAAATAGCAGTACTGTGGCAAATGCAGGAAGGAAAAAAAGGCTTTTTGACACACCCAGGGGTGGGGAAGTGGGTGGGCAAGGGAGCTAGAGAAAGGACACACTGGGTTTCAGTTACCAATATATCCGTTTACAAATCAGGCCACATTAGTCACCCAAACTGCAGTGTTTTAGGAAATTGAGAAATAATGGGATGGAGAAACCTTAGTTTTGCTACTTGGTTCTCATCATTATATCTCTGTCCACCTCCCTCTCTCTCTCTTTCTGTGCTGCATTAGCCAGCTAGTCCACCTTAGCAATCTATTTATTCTTTATTTTATTTTATTTGTCCTCTCCTTTGCTATCTATCCCTTTTTTTCTTTATTTCTCCAGCCTTGCTTGTTCTAAAACATATTCATTTTTTTTATTATCCTACAGTTCTACTCAGGTGAGTACTCATCAAATAAAGCCAATCCTTATTCATCCTTCCCAAATAATTATTCAATAAACAACCTAGATACCCCAAGTAATTATTGCAACTACAGTGGTACCTCAAGATATGAATTTAATCCGTTCCGTGACTCTGATCGCAAGTCGAATTGGTCGCATCCTGAAGCACGTTTTCCCATAGGGTTCAATGTAAATACGGTTAATCCGTTCCACCCTCTGAATTTGGTCGCATCCTGAAGCAAATTTCCCCATAAGGTTCAATGTAATTACGGCTAATCCGCCCTCCGAATTTGGTCGCATCCTGAAGCACATGTCCCCAAGTGGCTAGGAAATTCCCCAGGTGCGCTTTAGACAGCCCTAGCGCAGAAAAAGGAAGTGCTAATGAAATCTGAGAAAGGCTCCCGCGCGTGCACAGCCGGGAGTGGGAGCTTCCCCCCCCCCCGCTGATTCTTCTTAATTCCGCGCTCTTCCCTCCCTGCATAGCCCTTGGCGTGCGGGACAAAAGCACACTGAAAGGAATGGGGGGAAGGCTTATGTAGCGCGCACAGCGGAGCGGGAGCTTCCCCCCCCCCCCCGCTGATTCTTCTTAATTCCGCGCTCTTCCCTCCCTGCATAGCCCTTGGCACGCGCGAGAAAAGCACAGTGAAAGGAATGGGGGGGAAGGCTTATGTCGCGCGCACAGCGGAGCGGGAGCTTCCCCACCCCCGTCCTGCTGCTTAATTCCTCACTCTTCCCTCCCTGCATAGCCCTTGGCAGCGAGAAAAGCACAAAGGAATGGGGGGAAGGCTTATGTCGCGCGCACAGCGGAGCGGGAGCTTCCCCACCCCCGTGCTGCTGCTTCTTAATTCCGCGCTCTTTCCTCTGTGCATAGCCCTTGGCGCGCGCGACAAAAGCACACTGAAAGCAATGGGGGGGAAGGCTTATGTCGCGCGCACACACAGCCGGGAGCGGGAGCTTCCCCGCCCCCCCCCCCCCCCCGATTCCTCCGTGCTCTTTCCTTTCTCCATAGCGACAAAAGCACAGTGAAAGCAGTCACCAGGCCAAGGGCTATGGCCAAAGGAAAGAGCAAATTTCCCCATAAGGTTCAGTGTAAATACAAACAGTTCTGAAACATATGCATTTTATTTTTAAACCACAAAAACATGAAAAAAAGCACAGTATGAAGAGGGAGAATGGGGTGGGGAGGCAGTTATTGTTTGGAGGGAGAGTCCCCCTCCAAAGGGACTTTGGGGAGATCTCCTTCAGGGGTTTCCTCTCTTCTTTGCCTCTTAGCTGCAAAGCCTTATTCTTGCCACGCCCGCTCTGCATTTTCTTTGGAGCCATGCTGACAAGCACACCAAAAACCTTCCAAACGCCACAAAACACACCACAAGCCTCACCAAATGCCTCCTTGCTACCGCAATCTCGCCCACAGGAAGCCACGACCACGTGGCAGGAGGGCAAATGGCTTTTCCTTTTCCTTTTTCCTTTCTCCATAGCGACAAAAGCACAGTGAAAGCAATATCAGCGTGCACGCACAGCCGGGAGCGGGAGCTTCCCCCCCCGCGCGCTCAGATTTCATTAGCACTTCCTCTTTCTGCATTGCTTTCCTTGGGCTTTTGTCCTCCCGCTCAGATTTCATTAGCACTTCCTCTTGGAAGCCGCGACCACATGGCAGCAGGGCAAATGGCGGCGGATCCGGTTCGTAGCTTGAGGCGGAGTTCGCATGTTGAGGTAAATTTTTGCGGCCGGAGCTGGTCGTATCTTGAAATTTTCGTAAGATGGGGCGTTCGTATCTTGAGGTACCACTGTACATAGATGACAACGTGAATCAAAAATAAAATTTAAGACAAAGTCCTCCCTCCCTCCCTTCTTACACTTGGAGTGCATCTGTAATGCAGCCCTGTGCTGTCTTCTGCCATTGATATTCTCTGACAAGAAAGCTCTCTGCCTCATTTTTATTAGCTGGGAGCATCTTTCTGGACTTAAGGGTTGCAGGGTTATGATCAGATATCACATCATCCCGGGACCCAAGAAATTGTACTGTGATTCCCTGTTTTCAAATCAAGTATATTCTGCATCCCAATTTGTCCTTCCTTTACTGTCCTATTTACATTTTACTCAACTGCCTTGTTTCCCCATGTTATTTCCCCAGGACTTGTTACCTTTTATCCTTGTCATTTTTCATCTACTATTAAAGGAATGTGTCTTCAGCAGGCAGTACCTGTCAAACTGACTTTGTAAAATACAGGCAGGGTAGGACCTGCTTAGCACTTGTATGGGTGCTAATCCTTCAAGGTAGTCCAGATCAGGAAGCCGACTCTACTAGTCTTTCTGGAACTATACTTTATTGCTGTAGGCTACAGTAAAAGAATCTTGAAGGCTTGACTGTGTTTTGCCTCCCGTCCCTCTAATTCTCAGTGAATTAGGGTAGAACCAGGCTAAGTTCTTCCTAATGTTTTCTTTGTTTCCCAGGCTCAACATACGTTTTTGTAACCATCTCTGCATAATTTCTCCAAAGTCATCCTTGCAGCCTTCTACAGTGAGAGACCTTGTTAGTGCTTGGAAATCTCAGGGCTGTGGGATAGAATAGGAACTCAGATTACCCTGAAAGAACTCAATAGCAGACTACTTCCATATTGTTGGCAAGAACCTTCCAGGAACATAAATATGAAGTCACCAAGGGTCAAACTCAACTCAAAGGAGCCTTTACCTTTATTAAAGGCACGCAGTCTGACATTTGTTGCACTGATGTTTCTATGAAATTTGACACACCTTGCCTCCTAAAGCTCTAATTTGCAAATTCTATTGAAAGACAAATTAAAGTTGCCTCTCTTCGCTAAATTATGGAAAAATGTAGTCCATTTTTCAAATCCCTCTCCAGATCCAGGAATCAAGTCAGATCACACTATTTGTGGAATAACTAATATTATTAAACTAGTTCCAAACATCCAGACTGGACTACTGAGCCATCCTAGTCTCTGCACAACTAATTCTAAACTGTACTCCAGATCTAGTGTGAGAGACATATGTTGCTGAACCAACATATGAAAATGGAAAAGAGCCAAAGATGTTCAACACAATCCATTAAACTATTGAAACATGAAGTAAACAGGAAGTTGGAACAAAAATTCAAGAGGGTCAAATCTCTCTAGAACACCAGAGGTGGGGAGTTCTCAGACATTCAGTAATAAAAGGTCAAGTTGAATAGTTGTGATGGATTAGAAAATATACTATCAACTTTAAGAAAAGATACATGTCGTAAATTAGCAGTGTCAAGTTACAAGAAAAAGATTACTTTCTTTAGAACACAAAATGCCCAAATGAGGAAATTACTAATATTTTGTGCCTTCAAGTCAAGTAGATTCCTGGTGCCTGCCTGGACAAGTCCCTGCAGGTTTAGCCCAAAGTTACTGGCCCAAAATCATTCATCTGGCTTTGTGCTTAAGGCAAAACTAGAACTCACGAATTTCCCAGTTTCAGTCTAGCCTGAGGCCTTAACCACTACACCAAACTGGCTCTCCAAATGAGGAAAGCAAACTTGCAAATAAGTGCAGGATAGACAAGAAGGCAGTTTCAATTACCTTTTGAGGAATATATCATTAAAGTTCACCATATCCATTGAAGAATGTATCATTAAAGGTCAGCATTTTGAGGAGCATTTCATTAAAGACCAACAGCGAAAAAAACAATCAAAACTGACTGGACTGACAAGTGGATAAAGTGTATAAAGAGACTGCATAGAAACCAAAAGAAGACTATGGGGTACCTTCTGACAAAGGCATCCTCTGACACATCTGGCTGTAGGATCCAGCCTGTAGCTTTTCCTCCTCAGTAATAAATAGGGCATTATAACTGCTTACAAGAGCCAGTTTAGTGTAGTGATTAAGGCGTCAGGCTATAAACTGGGAGACGGTGAGTTCTAGTTTCACCAAAGCAGCTGGGTGACCTTGGGCCAGTTATTCTCACTCAGTCCTAGGAAGCAGGCAAGGGCAAACCACTTAAAAAAAAAAAACCTTGCCAAGAAAACTGCAGGGACTATACAGTAGTAGTCCAGGCAGCTGCCAGGAGTCAATAACGACTTGAAGGTACAAAAAAAAAAAAAAAATCGCTTACAAGACATTTTTATGACCCTTCCAAATAAAATCTCTCAACACACCCAGCTATTTTCAGTATAAACTTATCAAGTGAAAAAACTATGGACATTTGTCTGTTTCTTAAATATGAACTGAACTGCAATATAAATACTCATAACTGGTTTTTATGGGTACTTCTGTTGCTCCATCCTTCACTACTGACTCATTCTATTTGTCAGAATCCTCGCAAGATTCATGGATGTGGCCATTCTACCTCTTCTACTCATTGTAGGAAAGAAATATTTCCACGTTCTTTGTTTACACAAGTCATCAGTTTAATCTGGATTCATTGTATTCGGAATGAACACAAGCATTTAGATTAGTCTCCAAATGTAGATACATTCAGTAAAACTTTTTTTTATAATTGGGGGAAAGACTGGATTTGGCCTTTCATCTTGCATTTTAAAATTGAGAAGTCAGGCAAAGTACATGAACAGTTGTAATAAAAATATAGATAATTCTACTGGATTATCACATTCCAATCCACAGCAATGGACTTCAGAAGCTATATCAGATATAACACAGTTTTTCAGCTGATTGAAAAAAAACCTCACACTCTACCTAAAAGAAAAACAAGCCTGTCTTTTTATAGTTACTACAAATGTAGTATACAATTGTATAATTGTAGTATTATAGAGATTACATCAGCAAGTGGGCCATGGGGCAGATATGGCCCATCCCTGTCTCTTGAGAAATAGAACCAGTCATAAAGCTGGTGTATACAGTATATATTTTTTCTTATTGCTTTCAATGGGAAATATAAACAGAGAAGATCAAAAGTGCCCTCAGCTTCTTGATGTTCTTCTCTCCCATTCTGCTCTGTTGGTACAAACCCAGCAGGAACTGGAAGACTGCAGTTCCTCTAGAAGGATTCTTCTATTTTCAGGTATTGAAAGAATTATAGTCTTTGGAAAAATGAAGAAAAAGGAGAGAAGATGAAGTCACTTCTGAAAAACAAACATTCAGCCACAGAACTGTCTGCTTGGAGCAACATGTTTCCTACTCATTAGCCAAGTATTAATCTTCCCCAAAGAATAGCTGCAGAAAAAACCTACAAACAACCTCTAAGACTTGCTCATATATTATGGCATTGCTTCATCCCTCAAATACTGTTGCTTCTGTATTATTAAGGCATAAGCTTTAATAATAAAATATTGGGAAACCATTATTTGGCAAAGACTCTAGGAATCTCCTCTTTTTCTCAGAAAAAAAGCATGTACTAATTGGGCATTAATACAGAGCAATTATAATATGGAGTTATCAAGTACATGTTTTATTTTTTGAAAAATCAAATGCCTAGCTGGGATTCTCTGACTTAGATTTGCGACTATATTACTATATTCCAATAAGTGAAAAACTCAACACAAGAAAATGCTGATGAACCAACAGTTTATATTAGGTAGATTAAGGCAGCCATCTCAGTTAAATGAAAATGGGTAGAAAATTCTTAGTTATTTTATTACCATAATGTTGCATTTTAAGTGCCAAGAGGAGGGAGAGGAATTTGCGGGATTCTGAAGTTCCCCAATTGATTGACCAGGTGACATACTTCAGTCTAGCCTTGATTTGGGAAAGGCACTGTTTTCTACCTTCCTCCAGCCACAAATCTCTTGGGCCAGCCCTTTCTCTCACTGGGGTAAATCTACAACCAGCTTCTATATCACACATGGAGGAATTAAGAACATAGCTGGGAAGGAGGAAAAATTAGCTGGAATTTCCTAGAATATTGTTTCATCCCCCCCCCCCCAAAAAAAACAAAAAACAAAAACTGAATATAAGAGATCTAAGACAAGTTAAAAAAAAAATCCCAGGGTTAGGGAAACTTTCTGACAAGAACAGTTTGACAATGCAACAAGTCATCTGGGCAGATGGTGGGTCCCCTTCACTGAAGGTTATCAGGCAGAAGTTGGACAGCTACCTCCCATGGAGATTTTAACATTGCAAGGAACAGGAGACTGGACTTCATGGCCTAAAGCAGTGTTTTTCAAACTTGGCAACTTTAAGAAGTATGGATTTCAATTTCTAGAATTCCTTAGCCAGCTGATATGAGTTGAAATCCTCACATCTTAAAATTGCCAAGTTTGGAAAACACTGGCCTAAACGGATCCCTCGTAGTCTGATTCCTTTTTCACTGAGCACAAAGTTAAATTGTGGAATGTCCTGCTACAGATGGTTATAGCTACTACCTTTGAAAAAGGAAAAGGCAAAAAAGCCTTCCTCAAATTAAATTTGACCCCTGATGACTACATGGATGCATTTATTTATTTATTTATTTTATTTATTTATTTAATACATTTATTTGGCTTCCCATCTCACTGAATGATGTGACTCTGGTTGGCGTACAACCAACAATTAAAACAATGTCGCAGCTGTTCATGTAGCATCTGGAAGTCTGGTTTGCATTTGCTATCTTCTGGGGAATTTTTTCAACTTCTCAGACTAGCTTATGGCCCTGTGATTTCCTAGTGAACTCCCATCCAAGTGCTTACCAGGTTCAGTCCTGCTCAGCTAAGGTCCAGAAGTTTTGCTTTTTTTTTTTTTAATGGATGAGAGAAATGTATGGAGGATATGGCTGCTTATGGCTACTAGTGAAGATAGCTAAGATATTTCATAATCAGTATCCTCATGACCAGTTGCTCCGACACATGAATAGGAGGCCTTGATGGGTGGTTTCTCAAAGGCTTCTGGTTGGCTGCTGGAAAATCAGAATGTGGAGTAAATTGGCTTTTGGTTTGGAACATCATGGTTCATCTTCTATTTCTTACTTCACCAGGCATTAATCCTACTAATATCAGCAGTGGCATATCATAGTTGTAATCATTCACTCTGGAGTGTTTGAAAGACTGGGCTCTCTTCCCAGCCGACCTCCTACTGCAGTGTTTCTCAACCTCGGGAACTTGAAGATGTGAAGATTGAGCATGGCTGGCTGGGGAATTCTGGGAATCGAAGTCCACACATCTTCAAGTTCCCAAGGTTGAGAAACAGTGTTCTACTGTATCACCTAGGCTTGAGTCACAAGTGAAGAAATCAAGATGGAACCCTAACAGAGGTAGGTAGATAGATAGCTATGCCGTGCTACTGAAACACAGCTCAGATATGGCAACAATAATGTAATAATATATATGTATAATTAATATGTAAAATAATAGCAATAATAGACAGAGCTAGATCTTTTGTACACACAATCTGAATGCTTAATTTCTATAACTTAAATAGCAACCCCGCAGGATAAGATATGGAGGTAGTTTGATAAGATCAGGAATTAGGTATTACAGAAGAGAAGGGAGTAATTTTTCCTTCCAATTAACATGGTTCTGATATCCTCCACTCTTCAGCTGGTTTTGGCTGTGAAGAGCCTTCCATTGGCCTTTTCCCATACAAATTAAAAATTAAACAGAAACATATGTGGACGTGCTCCCCCTGCTGGAGAGGAACGGGAACTATTTTTCGAGAACCGAAGATATTGCTGATGCTTTCGCTTAGGTACATAGAAGTAAATGTTCATTTTTTCCAGCTCTTTCCCTTTTTATTCAAAAACAAGTTTGGGTTAAGAACAGCGAAGTCTTGAGTAATTCTCCCAGACTGGGGTTTCAAAAACCCGGACGACCCCTAGATGGCAAAGGATTTTCTAAATTTCATTGCTGCCATCTAGTGGGTGTCCGGATTTTTGCAGATCATATCTCATACCTAGTCTTGAAACACTGTAACTTGTTGTTATTATTATACCGTAATATTTCATGAAATATATTTCTTTTCCTGAGGAATACTTATACAGAAAAGAAGCTGGGCAACCTTTTGATAAAGCGAAGACTACCGGATGAGGAATCGCAAAGAGAGCGCCCGACAATAGTTTGAATTAAAGTATACGAATAAACTACGATTCCCATCATACATATGGAAAGCAAAGTCACTCCGTCTTTTCCGGTCGACTGTGCCATTAGTTGAAGAATAAACATTTTTGTCTCTCTAAAAAAGTACTGTATCTCCCACGTTTTTTTTCCCCCTCTTTAAATTTAAGTGGGGGACCATAGTTCTTCCAACTGAAGACTTTAGTTTATGAGTGGAAAAGTGGATAATTCAAACCAGAATACAGATAACTGAGTTTCAGACACTACAGCTCCCACGATGCCTTTCGCCAAAAACTACGCGCATCAAATCCTGCCCCCAGCCTTTTCTTCATTGATGGCGATTACTTCGGAACGTTCGCGCCAATAGAGCAAAATATGCGCGTTTTTATTGGTTGCTGGTGCAATAACTAAAAGACGTCAGGGGCGGGGAGAAAGAAGTTCCGCTGCGCGGCTTGGCGGGAAAAAGGGTCAGATTTTCGCGCCAAGGAAAGTTGCAGGAAGAAGCGAAGCTGCCTTTTTATGCGCGGGAGGAAAAGAATCGGAGGGGGGAATTGGTCTCGATCCTGAGATGGCAGCGCCCGCGCCAGCTACCCTGGATGATGCAGAATTGCGAGAAGCTCAGCGAGACTACTTGGATTTTTTGGACGATGAGGTGAGCAGGGGTCGGAGAGCTTGTGCTGCTTATCCAGGCGACAGTCTTGCTGCTAATGCATAAACGTCGTATTTATTGGCAAGACCTGGTCGTGGGAGGAATTGAGTAGTAATTCAGAAAAGCACTTTTCTTCAAAGTAATGGGTAGAGTCTACTTCGTGAGGAGTTAAACTGGGATGAGATAATTTCATTTTCTTATCGGAGGGTATAGTCTCCGTTTCAGTCTTTACCTACCTGATGCCCTCCGATCGGATAAGTTGCATTATACTTTCTAGAGGGAGAACCGGAATTGCACTTAACTAGAGCTGATTAGCTTCAATCTGTTTCATTCTGGATTGGTAAGTATAATTTCACAGCCCAAATAATTTGCTAAGGATGAAAGGAGTAACTCTTCAGTTGAGAAGAGTTTTAAACGTGTTGTTTTAACCTTTTTTCATCCAATTAATATTTTCTTCCATGGTAGCTCAAATCCTTGGAAGGGGACAATCAGAAGAGCCTTGTATGGGCTGGACAGCTAAGCAGAGTTTAGAGTGGTTAATACTAGGATGCAGGACCTCCAGGAAATACTTGTGCTGTAGGCTAGTATTTGAGTGTATCCATAAAATCACCAGGGACTGAGTTTAACTGGAAAGAGACAACCTTTTTTTATTAGATGTCTTAAGGTAAAACTCCCATGATCCTTTGCTATTGCCCATGCTAGCTAGAACTAATGGGAGTTGAAATCCAAAACATCTGAAAGGTGCCCACTCTCATCTGAAACAACAGGATACACAAGGGAAAAGGATGGAAGACTTATGAATTCCTTAAGGCCAGAATAATCTGAACTGCCATTTATATCCAATTCAGGATCCTAATGTAGATCCTAACTCACTAGAATAATGTCAGCTAGAAAGAAGAAACTATTCCTTCTCTTAAAAGAGAACAAGATCTGAACGGGGTAACTGAAGTAACCGAGAATATATCCTCCTTTTATTTTTTGCATCGGGTGGACATTGTAAGGGAACAAGTGAACCCAGGGATTTTTCATGGTTAAGGGCCAAGAGACCTTCCACTTACAGAAGAGCATTGAATAAATCATGAGCAGCTGGAAGGTCTCTTGGCCCTTAACCATAGAATCAGAAAAAATGAATTATTGTTGTCTAACTAAACAGTTCATCATCTTACCTGCCCTCCTTGCAGGAAGATCAGGGAATTTACCAGACTAAAGTCCGAGACATGATTAGTGACAACGGGTACCGTCTGATTGTGAATATCAATGACCTCCGAAGAAAGAATGAAAAAAGAGCCAGCCGGTAAGAATAGAAATGTTAGCAAAATATTTGTCTTTGTTCCCCATATCCCATACAGAAAAGGAACCTGGGGTAGCTTATGTATGTCTTCCAGGCTGTGTTTCACTCAAGAGTTTTCAGAGCCAAAAATGCTTGGGTGAAGCAGAACATTATGTTTTGTATTTGGAACCACTCTGGACTATTATTCTCTTTGTGAACCGAACAAGGCCCTTGGAAAGTTCTCAATGATATCTTTCCCTGATGATTAGGGTGTGATTGAATCCCTACAGAATGTTTTTTTAGGTTGTGCCTTTTATTCTGATTTAAGACAATGGCTAGCCTAGCCCTTGTTGAAAAATATTCTTGGTCATACTGAAGGATTTTATGTAAGCTACTTTAAGTCTAACATAAATCCTTAAGTCACTTATTCCATGGCAAAATATTGTTACTTAATGGCAGAATTTTGCTGTAAGAAGTTCACCATCATGGGACAGAATGTCTATTTGCAGAGGTAACTTTGCTCACATATGAAGATTGTTGGATGCTTTTATCATGTATCAGGTCTTATTTATAATATTGGCTTTCTGGTTAATGACTGTAATAGAGTTTTGATTTGAAGAGTCTCCTGGAGATTCTGGCTTTTAAAAATGAGAAAGGAGAAGAGTCCATCACACATTACTGATGAAATATTTAAAAGAGCTAGGCCATTTGGATTATGTTAACAAATCAGGAAATTTAATCTGCTTCTATGATGGCAAAATAAAACTGTGAAGTTGCTCTTGAGGTGAGTTTGATTCCTGGGGACTATATTGACATATTCATGTAGCTTTCTTGGCAACAGTATGGAAGTAGTTTTCCACTGTCATCTTCTCGGACTTTTTTGGCTTCCCAGTGTGTAAAATACTGCCCTAGGATTTACTGGTGATCTCCAGTCCATGTACTAACAGGGCCAACTCAGAGGTTTTTGAATTGAAACAAGATTGGGCAGTTGCTGTCACCAGGATATCCTAATCCCCCCATTTCACTGATGTGGGTAGAATAATATGGATCACTAAAAGAGCATCCAGAATTCTTACTTCTATTTTTGGAATGATGTCATGAATTATAATGATTCCCCAATATATGTTAGTCCACCTATGCATTTATTTATTTATTTATTTGACTTGTCCCCGCCCATCTCCCCACAATGGGGGACTCTGGGCGGCTTACAACAACTAAAATCGGAAATACATAATTAAAATTATAAAAAAGTTTAAAAGTTATAAGTTATAAAAACCAGAATTTACAAAGATAAAGATAAAAAGGCTAAAAGATCCAAGAAGCCGATAGAGGCCACACCAGGCCGCTAAGGGGCTAGCCAACCCCATTTCTGATATCCTCCCTCCCCGCCCCAGGCCAGATGGCAGAGCCAGGTCTTCAAATCCCTCTGAAAGGCCTGGAGTGAGGGGGCCTGTCTCACCCCCGGGGGCAAGATGTTCCAAAGGGCGGGGGCTACAGCAGAGAAGGCCCGCCTTCTGGACCCCGCTAGTCGAAGTTCTTTTACCGCGGGGATCCGGAGCATGCCCTCTGTGAGATCGGGTGGGACGGGTTGAAATCGTGGGGGTGAGGCGGTCCTTCAGGTAACCTGGCCCCATGCCATGTAGGGCTTTAAAGGTGATAACCAACACCTTGATTAGCTATAAAATTAGCTAATAAAATAACTGTAAAATTAGCTATAAAATCCTTTACAATAGTTGCACAGTTAGGAACATTTTGTAATCCAAATATTCTATAGTGCTGGTCGTATTGAAAATGACAAATCTCAGTGGCCAATAATCAAAATATCCTAAGTCTGTGTACCTTTCTAAAATTAGGGTTACCACGGCAAGGCTTTCTCTGATGCTTGTCATTGAGCTAGTGAGGGCCTAATTTCAGATCCTTAACTATAACTCATGTGATAGTGAAAGTCCTAGATAAGTGCAATATAGGGGAGTTTAATTTAAAGGTGGTTAGCATACTTACAGATTACAATGGTGGAGATCTCTGTTACAGTCTCTATTTTGAAAGGAACACTGGGAACTAATAACCATCCACATTGTTAATTCTTGATGGGGTTGTTGTAATTATGATAATTGTTTTCCTGTTATGATACAGGCCTTTTCTGACAAGACAGTTAAGACTCTTGTTCATCTTTGCTACAGTTTGCTGAACAGTGCCTTTGAAGAGTTGGTGGCTTTCCAGCGTGCCCTGAAAGAGTTTGTTGCTTTTGTGGATGCTACATATTCAAAGCAGTATGAAGATTTTTATATTGGGTTAGAGGGCAGCTTTGGATCTAAACATGTGACACCCCGGACATTGACATCCCAGTTTCTCAGCTGTATCGTCTGCGTGGAGGGTATTGTTACAAAGTGTGAGTGAAATAGTCTGTGCACTAATGAGAAGTACAAAGCAGCTTTTGATTCCAAATGGGTGGAATATGATAGAGAAATGATTCTGCTTAAAAAGCACTAAATTCATTTTCATAACTCCTCCAGTTTTAGAAATCTTTATGGCAGGAGGGAAGAAAGGAGGAACAACCCTGTTTTCCTGTTAACAGCATGTAATCCAATGCACTCCATGGACACAGGCTTTTTCTCCAGTGTTTTGTTTCCTGCCTTTTGCAAATAACAGAGTGAAGTAGACATTTAAGTGAGACGTGTCCCAGTAAAGCTAAACATTATACGTTCAGGATCACAATGCTGTTGAGAATGTTACTATTCAAGAGCAAAGAACCAATTTGGAAGTACTTGTGTTAAATAATTTTTGTGTTTTTCAAGGGCTTGAAGCAGATTTCAATACATTGAAAAAGATCCTAACCTGTGATCTTTAAAATGCTAGTCTAGGAATAGATTAAAACAAATTTAATGGGATTGAATGTGGAATTAATATGAAGAGAACTGGTATGTTACATCAATTTAAACATGCAATGCTTTGCAATCTAGCATGGGAACATCTGGACCGAGTTCTCTATATTGGCTAGCCCTTTATTTCCAGATGCTTTTTTGCTATTTATTTTATTTATTTATATATCAAATATGTAGGCTCTTTGGTGCGCCCAAAGGTTGTCCGAAGTGTGCATTACTGCCCTGCCACCAAGAAAACAATTGAGCGGCGATACACAGATTTGACTTCCCTAGAAGCTTTTCCGTCCTCTGCTGTTTACCCCACCAAGGTGAGCTGTGTGGGTTGAGAAGCCTTTCAATGCTCCTAGAAAAAAAGTAACTCCTACTACGGAAGAACACGGGTGACCTTGGGCCAGTCCGTATCTCTCAGGCTAGGGTTCTTGCTGGGAAAAATGGAGCAGGGAATACTATAAAGTTGTTTTTAGCTCCAGTAGAAAGGGTAAGGTCTAAATCAAATGAATACAAATGTGTTATTTTTTTTAATATCCTCTAATAACTTTTGCTTTCTAGGCAGAGTGCATATGATTTAAACATTCAAGCAGTAGAAACATGCTGTCTCTTGTAAGATGGTACTGATTTTAGTGGAAATGGGTTTGATGCTTGTATGATATACTAGTTTAAGTTGGGGGAGAGGTTTATGGAAAAGGCTTCCCACATGTAAAAATGTGAGGGGATTAGGTGGATTCTGTCATGGCTGTAATGTTTTATAAATTTTATGAGTTATTTTTAAATGTAATGGAATGTTTTGATGTTCCTGCAGCCTAAAATATTCCAGTGATTACTGGTGGTTTTATTAAGCCGGTAGAATCTAACAGACCTGATTAAAAAAAGTCGCAGAAGGGAAATGCAGAGTTAGAGTTCAGTATGATTAGTTTCAAAGAACTAGGTGGAATGGCTGTTGAAAAGAATCTGTCCTGCATATTGAAGAGAGTTCAGAGGCTAAACCTACTATTCCAAGCCTCAGCACAGTGGCCTGATCAGTCTGTGCTAAGAACTGTGTTAAATGCTCAATAGTCTATGCATGCCTCAAGAGATGTCTTACTACAGTGATGGCGAACCTTTTGGGCTTGGCATGTCAAAAATTTGGAAAATGCCTAACTTGACTCTGCTGGCATGTCACCCAAAACGTCGTGGCATGTCACCTTTGACACGCAGGTCATAGGTTCACCATCACTGCCTTACTATGATATAATAGATGTTTAGTTCAACTGAAATAATTTGGTGGAATGCTTCACCTAATGGGAAAAGATGTTTATTAAATTGTCAGATAGACCTGTGCTTAGGCAATTGCTGAAAATATAAACTAACTGGTTCATAATGCCACTAAAAATGCTTATCTTGCAAACTAGCCTTGCATGATGTAGAAAGGTGTCGCTGGAAATGTTTGTATTATCTCATCTCTTAGTCCCATGCAAATCCTTTGAAAGAGGTGATTTGGAGTACAGGGAGGTGGATCTGAAGGTCCTCATTTCTAATTATTAAAGTATCTAAGTCTTTTTCTAGGTTTGTGAAGGTTCTTCATAAACTTTTCTTAGCTGCCTCCATATCTCTGTGCATGCACACTGACTTAGCTTGGATCAGTGAAAATAGCTGGGAGTGGTTTCCAGAAGATATGGCTATTTTAACAATTCCAAAAAGAGTGCTTCATGCCTACTCCTATGTAAGAAAGAAGAGTATTGCATTTATTCAAACTTGATTAAGCTGGATAATTCCTTCTGAAAGATATAGGAAGGATATAAATACGTGTCAGAGTCTGCAACACTCAGTTCCCAATCCAAGTAAATCCTCTGGAGACTAGAACATTCCAGTAAAGATTTATTTATTGAGAAGAAGCATACAGTGTTCCATAGATTACTGAAACTGAAAACCCGCTCTCAGTGTTTTCCTTTTAACCCTCCTCCCTGCAGTTTCCCTTCTTTCAAGTTCCAGTCCCTCTCGCACCTTCCCTTGGATCTCTTCTTGGTCTCACACCTGCACGACCTTGCGAATTCCTGAGAACTTGAAAACGTTGCGTCTGTCTCTGTCTACCTAAATCTCTCCCTCCCTTATTTTATGGCAGGAATGAGCAAGCAATCTATATAAACTAACATTCTTAACAAACACCTCTACTTTATGGCCGATATAAGGAAACATTCTAACTAGGTCAATAGCTCTTATAAATCTAGTCCAGGGGTCCTCAAACTTTTTAAACAGGGGGCCAGTTCACGGTCCCTCAGAATGTTAGGGGGCCGGACTATAGTTTGAAAAAAACATAAGAGGAGGAGAGCCGCCGGACCCGGCATACCTGTCATGTAGAATAGTCTGGCTCTGCGATCTCCCTCCTCGTGCATTGCCTGCAGCTCCCGACACAGCCCCGACACTTCCGCTTCTGACAGACAGCTGCGGCGGCCAATCAGGCAGGCGGGCCGGATAAATGACTCTGGCGGGCCGTATCCAGCCTGCGGGCCGTACTTTGAGAACCCCTGATCTAATAGTTGACATAGATTGATAGTAGATTGATTGCGAGGATCCTGACAATACGATATAGTTAAATATTCTTCAACACCAAATTTGGTGCTCCATATTTCCTTACCTCTTCAGAATATAAATAATGCTGGTGGCATAGCATGTACCCAGGAATTCAAGTAATGAAGCAGCTGCATAGCATATTTGTATGTGGGATATAAATTCAAATCCTTCTCCTCAGCAAGTAAACCAAGAAAGTTCTAAAAAAACAGTCAAATACCAAGTTTGTTCTTGTAGGATGAAGAGAACAATCCTCTTGAGACAGAATTTGGTCTGTCAATCTACAAAGATCATCAAACCATCACAATCCAGGAGATGCCAGAGAAAGCACCAGCTGGACAACTTCCTCGCTCTGTAGATGTCATTTTAGATGATGACTTGGTGGACAGAGTAAAACCAGGGGACCGAGTACAGGTCATTGGGACTTTCCGTTGTCTGCCAAACAAGAGGGGTGGCTACACTTCAGGGACATTTCGGTTAGTAACATAAGCTGCTTACTAGCTTTTGGTTGGCTTAACAAAGCCTTGAGATCCATGTCGCATTAAGCTCTCCTACAAGAAACCCATTTTCTAGAATGTCATTGCCTTTGTTTTATTGTCCTAAAAATTGGCTTTCTGGAATCTGCTATTCCAGGGATTTACTTCCAACCCTTGTGTTCATGAAAATAATTTGGTTTATCAGTGAATATGCCACGTATATCAAATAATTAATGCTAAAGAAGGCAGAAAGGATAGTCACAGAAATACAACAATTATTAGAATGTGTTGGAAGCTATGCTCCTGAGGCATTTTCCTTAATTCTAAATTGTGTTAAAAATTGCGGATTCCTTGCGGTTCTTTGAGCTTGGTTGTTTTCTTGCAAACTTTTTGTTACCCGGCTAGGTAACATCAACAGGCCCATAGAGATAAACAACATCTACACACTATTCAAAAAAGACAATAAAAAGGAAAACAAAAGACCAGAGCATCTCCTCACCAGCAATCATCAGCCAGATAAGCAGAGATTAACACCAAGATTATCACCAGACATACAATCAAGCAGTAAACAATACCCTAATCAAGGAACTACCAGAAGGGGAAAAAATAAAACGAAACCCACACCTCCACCAACACTGGCAGGGCATGCCACTGTTTATAAACAGAGGGCAAACGCCATTCCATTCTAGCACTGAAGATGTTACCTAGCTGGGTAATGAAATGTTTGCAAGAAAACAACCAAGCTCGGAGAACCCCAAGGACTCCACAGTTCAACCCTGAGCTACACATATTCTCTTCTATTGAGTTAAAAATTCAAAATTGTGTTTGGAAGATGGCTTGAATGACTGCCTTACCTTTGGCACAGCTATATGGTCTTCACCTTGGAATGTCTGCTCAACATCAGAATCTGCCAGAGGCCCCTCACACAATGGTTAATCTTGAAACTCAATGCAGTAGAAGCATTAAATTAATATTGTATTTATTTAGCTAATAACATTTACATTACTGGTATTAGTCTTCCCATGAAGCTGCAGGGAAATACTTAAACATAACACGAAAAGGCGTGATTGTCTTGATTTCTTTCTTTCTAGGACCATCGTGATTGCTTGCCAAGTAAAGCAAATGAGCAAGGAGGTTCAGCCTGAATATTCATCTAGAGATGTTAGCAAGATTAAAAAATTTAGCAAACATCACTCAAAGGTAAACTGGATGCTGGCATTAGAATCATTTACACATTGTGTTCATAGAAAATCAGGTCTGGCATGGACAGAGTGTTGGTTCGCCTTAAACTATAAATATGATTAATTTGGAAAATACTTGAAAATTATGGATGTTGTATTTTATTTATTTAAAACAGCAGATATAATAATGTGACAAAAATTACTGAAGTTATACAATTAATGCTCAATATAACATTAATAAAGGTTGACCATGCTAGGCAAATAATAATAATTTATTAAATTTATAAGTCACCTGACTCCCAGTGACTCAAAGTGCATTGAGTTATGTTTATGATATGAAAAAGTATAAATCTCTACTGTATTATTTATAATTAAGAAGGGAAAAAAAACTAAAAACAGTATAGATAAGTATTTGATTTCTGACTTCCCCCTTCTTTGTACTCTGACTGATTTTCAGTATTTTTAAACATAAACTTTAGTTTGTATTTCCCTTGCTGTGTGGTATATAGTATATATGGGAGCCATTCTTGCTTAAATTTACTTCTGTTATGCATATATACCTGGTTCTCTTTGAATTGTATAAATTTTTCACTTTGTGTTCTTTTAAAACTGTTATACCTCTGAACTAGTTTACATATTGTAGCAAGATGACATAAGTGTGATGTTAAAGGGTGAGATGAACATAGCCTCCTACCTATATTTTATTTTATTTTATTTTTATTTTATTTATTTATTTATGTATATTTCGAATTTAGACACTGCCCATCGCATGAGGAAGTGACTCTGGGCGATTTACAATAAAACAACAAATAAATATTAATTAAAATACAAGAAAAACAGTATAAAAATACAGTAAAACCAAACACATACATAAATAATATCTTCCAAGATGCTGGTGATTGAAAAGATGTTAACATATGGGTACATCTTCAAGGTGCTATCCACCCCCAGAGTTGGTTGCCCCTTTTCTTGCCCCATGCCAGTTGGCAGAGCCAGGTCTTGACTGCTTTCTGGAAGGACAAGAGAGTTGGGGCCTGCCTCACCTCGGGGGGGAGAGTATTCCATAGGGCGGGGGCCATGGCAGAGAAGGGTCTCCTTCTGCACTCTGCCAGTTGACATTCTTTCATCGACGGGGTCCGCAGCATGCCCTCTCTGCTTGACCGGGTGGGACGGGTTGATAGAATGGGGGTGAGACGGTCCATTAGGCATAATGAGAAATGAATTTTGTCTTTCTATCCAAAATTTACATTATTTAGTCTAGCATGTAATATTTTAGTTTTTCATGAAGCAACACTTTCTATGTAGTAATTGGGTAATCCCTCTTTTCCCCAAACTGTTTTTTGAATTTACTCATATGTGGATATTCTAGTTAAATTTTGTCCCACTTGTTTCCTGAACCTAGGATGTTTTTGAACAGCTTTCAAGATCTCTGGCTCCTAGCATCCATGGGCATGAGTACATCAAGAAGGCAATTCTGTGTATGCTCTTGGGAGGAGTGGAAAAGGTGTTGGAGAATGGAAGCCGACTCAGAGGGGATATTAATATCCTACTAATTGGTATGTCATGGAGGCTTTGTATTTCAAATGTTCAGGAAATGCTGTTCATATCCTGTAACAGGACAGTATAGCTGACAATTTGGGTTTGATAAACAGCCTGTATCTCTCTTGTTTTCAGGTGACCCTTCTGTTGCAAAGTCTCAGTTGCTACGTTATGTGTTATGTACAGCTCCTCGGGCCATTCCCACTACTGGCAGGGGTTCTTCAGGAGTAGGTTTGACTGCTGCCGTCACAACAGATCAGGAAACTGGTGAGAACTTAGAAGCAAATGATGTGCAAAGGGAACAGTCATTACAGTCTGGGAAAAAGCAGCTGACAACGTCTCTCTGCAGCCAAGAGTATTGATTGATTGATTCAATTTATTCCCATCTCTTTATGTCTGTTCTGGAAACTTGCATGGCAGTAAACGAAGAGCTTGAGGTGTAAATGAGACAATGGCCTAGTAGTGCAGTAGTGTGCTAAGGAACTAAGTCTCTAGCTAGGGTGCACTGGACTATATTCGCAGTATTAGAAGCGGGCAGGCAAGACACTTCCCTCTTATTCATCTTTTGGACTGCTGCTGGTATGGTGATTAGAATATTAGTTAGCATAACAGAGTGGGTGAATATTCAAATCCTTCATAATTACGTATACTGTATATTATAGACGAAATATCTCAAAAGCCTATCACACCTGGCTGACTTTGTCTGGGTTGAAAGCTAAGTAGGGTCAGTCCTAGTTAGGATTTGGATGGGAAATTACCAGGAACTCCAGGGCTTTAGGTCCGACTGGAAAATAAAACTCACCTTAGTTAGGAGGCAATATCTCCTCTATTTTGTTGCCAAGAAAAAAACAGCACCATGACCAGGGATTGATACTTTTTTTAGCCACCTAACTCCAATTGTGTGATAGTCCAGGACCTTCCTGTAACACCTGAAATTTTGCTAGAATTGGTTAATCTCATGTTAAGATCTTGAAAGCAATGACATCTTTAAAAAAATGATCTTTTTTTAAAAAAAAGTCATTTCACTTTGGAAGGATTGTGGGTGCTGTTTTGAGGAGTGATTGATATCTAGGCACGCACAGGGAGTGTTTTGCCAATTTTTGAGTTAGATTACCTTGGCTTTTCTGTAGGAGATGGAATAATACTACTACTTTTAGAGAATGGAGCAGTACTAGAAACAGGGTGCTTAAAGTAGTTCCAACCCCTGACTTAGAAATGCATGAGTGCATTTCGTTCAACCTATATATACTTTCTGTCTCTCTCCTTGCTTTCCCATCCTCAGGAGAACGTTGTCTGGAAGCTGGTGCCATGGTCTTGGCTGACCGTGGAGTAGTGTGCATTGATGAATTTGACAAGATGTCTGACATTGATCGTACTGCTATCCATGAAGTGATGGAGCAAGGCCGCATTACTATTGCCAAAGCAGGCATTCAGGCCCAGCTCAATGCCCGTTGCAGTGTTCTAGCAGCGGCCAACCCAGTCTATGGAAGGGTAAGCATGGAAGGGGCCTTGCTCAGATAAGCCAGGTGGCAACACAGGGAGCAAGACAAACTTTCTGCTTCTTTTACGTTGTGTTTTTAGTTGGTGTCGTAATAGTTTAGTTGCCCACCTTATGGCCCACAGTTCTTCAGTTGAGGACATTTTTATGCAAGGATAATTTTTCAACAGATCATGTATCTCCATCCCTGCTCTTGTGGAACACAGTAATACTTCACTGAATTCTCCAGTCAGAGTTAGTCTAAATGTTACTGTTTCGTTGCACCTGGAACTGGAAATTTAGTTCAGATCTATGATGATTGGAATCCTACTGGAATATTGTCTGCCCTTTTTTTAATGCTGTTTTTCATTTTGTTTGTTTGTTTGTTTTTGCTTACTACATACTGCATTGTTGCTGAATGGTTATTTTCTATTCTCAACTCTACAAATCACATAGTTTGATAAGTAAATTAGTCTGTGTAATATAACAAAGCCTATTCAAGCTTACATTAAAAACCCAACTGAAAAAAGGTAAACTACACAGCTTTCAAAAATCATTTCCTGCGTAGTATGTAGGAGCAGACAAAGGAAATGTAATAAACATGAATTATGTGCCTGTTTTGCAAAAGAACAAGCTTTGATTCTTCTGTGCTCAAAACAATTGTATGATATTGAAGCAGTACAAGATCTGACTTTTTCTCTGTCTGTCTGTCTGTCTGTAGAGGTAATGTTGAATCTCCTTAACATTCCACCAGTACTGTTCCTCCTGTTTAGAGATAAAAGCTGCTAACTCACTAACCCTTCCATGCATTTTTGCAGTATGACCAGTACAAAACTCCCATGGAGAATATTGGCCTCCAGGATTCTTTGCTGTCCCGATTTGATTTACTCTTCATTGTTTTGGATCAAATGGACCCAGAACAAGATCGGGAAATCTCAGACCATGTCTTGCGAATGCATCGTTACAGAGCAGCTGGTGAACAGGATGGAGATGGTGAGTCTCTTGTCCCTATATCCTTCCTTGAAATCTATCAACTGCATCAAACATATTCTCTATGATGATTCATAATTTTTTTCTTTTCTGTTCATAGTTATTTAAAAAGTGGTTCAGTTTATTCTATATGTTGTAATGGACAGTGTATTCTTTCATGTACTGATTAAATTGACGTATTCTAGACAACCCTCTAAGGAATTTTTCCCTTCTTTTTCTAGCCATGCCTTTAGGCAGTACAGTTGAATTACTGGCAACTGAGGACCCTTCCCTTACCGAGCAGGAGGATCAGGAGCTGCAAGTGTATGAAAGACACGATGACCTACTGCATGGACCTAAGAGGCGGAAGTAAGTATTTCTTCTTGTCGCTATCTTGTAAAATAGAGCATGCATGTGAAGAATAGAGATGATGAATTCAGGAATTGCTTTATAGTTACATCCTGTAATTCCACTCTCAGGGTAATAAGACTGGTATCCAAGGAGCCTAATTCCAGCAGCCCCATTCTCTTAGACCAAGGGACTGTCAACCTGTGGGTTTCAAATCTATCTTTAGCTCTGCTTCTCAGTATCTCAGCATGCTGTTTCAGTTTAATTGCAAATCAATGATTCCCAGTCAAGAATCCCCAAATGTGGTAATTAAACTCCTATTATCCTCTAATTAGTGGAAGCTTATGGATTTTGTTTGATCAAACTCAGAGAGAAGATCGTAAGCATGGAGTTCATGAGGAAGTATATTCATTTTGCCAAGATGCTGAAGCCAGTCTTGACTGAGGAAGCAGCAGCACTCATAGCCCAGGAATATTCTTCTCTTCGCAGTCAGGATCAGATCAGCTCTGACCATGCCAGGGTGAGTCTGTTTTTCCCTAGTGGAAGGGACAGCTGGAGAACTGTGAGGTGAGAAGGAGGCCTGGATTGGGTTAATGTTGTGCTGGACCTGTGAAGTTGATAGGAGCATACAAGTTTAATAAATTATTATTAATTATTATTATTGATAAAATTGGATGTTGTGTTAGCACTTATTGTTAGAATGTGATGGCTGGATTTCTGCTGAACTACAAAGGTTAGTGAATGGGAATTGGAACATTTTTGTCAATTTAATTTGCAAAGCTGCTGAGATATGTTCTTCTTTAATGCCATGGAAGAAGAGGTGGCATCTCAGGAATTATTAAATATCTGCAACAATTTATTCAAGCATTACCTTGACTATGACAGCTGTTTACACATGTAAGCTTACTGCTTTGAGAATTGTGATTCTGTCTGGAAATTTTTAGCTTTCTGCTCCCTGGCAAATGCCTAATTAAATTTTGAGAAGAAATCCCCTTCCATGTGGAAAAAGGGAAGCAAAAATGCTGCAGATTTCATGATCCATACACTGCAAAGGCCTATAAAATAGATCATCTAGCATGGTGTTGAGTGCTAGGCCAGGATTTTTGGGCTATGCTCCCCATGTTTTTGTCTCCTTGAATTCCCATCTAATCTAATACCTGTAAGAATGGTGGAGTCTGTAGTCCATGAACAGAATCCAGTCCTAAAGGACCGCTGTACTGCACCAAATATGCTTGTGTCTATAAAAGTGGACAAGGTTTTGAATATTTATCATCTTCTGCTTATCCCTTGAAAGTGTTAAGACTTTACCTGCTCTTTTCAGACCTCCCCTATCACAGCCCGAACTCTAGAGACATTGATCCGGCTTTCAACTGCACATGCTAAAGCCAGGATGAGTAAAATAATTGAGAAGCAGGATGCCAAAGCAGCTGTAGAGCTGGTGCAATTTGCTTACTTCAAAAAGGTGAGTAGATAAGAGTTGTAAGAAAAAATTAAAGTTAGGCAGACACTTAGTAGCAGTTGGATTGCATCTTTGAATGTACTAGTGTCATTCAGTATTCAGCCGATATTACTGAAGTACTCAAATGATTTGATAAGCCAGCTTGGTGCAGTAGTTTAAGGTACCAGGCTAAAAATCAGAGGATCATGAGTTCTTCTCTCGGCTTACACCTGAAGTTAGCTGGGGACTTTGGGCCAGTCACTCTCTTTCTGGCCCAGGAAGAAGACAATGACTAACCATTTCCGAAAATGTTCCCAAGAAAACTGCAAGGACTTGTCCAGGAAGTTGTCAGAAGTCAAAATTGCCTTGGAAGTACACACACAGACACAAAAATATACTGCATGGAAACTACCAGTTTTTTTCCTCTCCCCAAATTTCTGCTATCTTTACTTGTCATGTATGATACCTCAACATACGTTGGAGATCAGTAGATAAAGTTTTTGAAGCAAAAGGATATGAGCAGAAGAGATGGCATGAGCTGTCCCACTCAAGCATGTACAGGAATCTGCCCTTCTTTATTTGGGTGCCAATGTAGGTCACTGGTTTCATTCTTAGTCACTGCTAGCAGCTAAGAGTTGTAGAGACTGTAGAAGCTACATTCATAATGAATGACTAATTACTTCTCTGTTGTATGTCTGGAGTGCTTATGAAAGAGATGGAGGTTGTACTGTAGGAGTAAATCACTTAGTACACCATGCTATCCTGGTGCTTAGCTTGGCTTAGGGAATTACGTGGAATTACAGTATAATAATTCTCCCTTTGTGGACGAGCATGTGTATCAGTCTGGAAGCACCTTAGGTATCCTTTGCCTTGGTGCCATTAAAGCAGCCTTGTGACAGGACTACTCAGTGTGTGAATGGTCATCTGGTTTTGATCCAAACTTGGAATTCAGGCTTCATCAGCAACATTGTGACCCTGGCTGAGGAAATTGTGATATTTTCCAGCAGTTGTTTGCTTGAGACTTTCCTTTAAGCATTAATCCTATCATGGGCGATGCTATGTTTTTATGGCAGTTATTTCTGTTGAAACTAAAATATTGGGTGGTTTTATTTCTTTGGAGGCTGCAATTAGTTTTTAAAGCTATCAGAAGTTCCCATCCCTGGGGAAGTAGCATTCAGCTCTTGGCTTCTTCTGTGGAACTCAGACTGTCCTTGGCTTCTGAGCAACAGCTGATTGGCCCAGTTACGGATTCTTTGGTTTCTCTACTTTCCAAGGTTCTGGAAAAAGAAAAGAAGCGGAAAAAGGCTGAAGATGACCCAGAGGAAGAAACAGATGGTGAAATGTCCCAAGAAAGCGAAAAAAGACAGAAAAAGAGGTAGATAAGAAAAGTGGTATAAAGGGAACTTAAAAAAGATTTTAAAATAAAGCCTTGATGGCAGAGAAGGCAAACATACTGTTAGGGTTATATGTGGAATTGAATAATTGGCCTTTTTCATCTGCCTGTCCAGCTGGGACTAACTTGGGGAGTTTTGTTCCAGAAGCTGCATGCTTCTAACCTTGGAATCTGGTGATGCCATTGAGACCTGTTGTGTCTTGCATATACTGACCTGTTTGGGTTTGCATACTAACACCAAATGCTATGGAATTATATGGCACTTGAGAATCCTAAGCTTAGCAGATGTTTCCAGCTACCAAAACAGACAAAGAGACTTCATTGCCTCTTTAATAATGGATGGTGTTGTCCATAATTGTTGTTCCAAAAGACCACTGGAATGGCCTCTCTAGAAGAAATGGGATGCATTTTCTTCAGCCCAAAGGAATAATATTTAGCCAGCAGGAAAGCTTTAAAAATTTATGTTTTCCCCCAGTTGGGTCAAGACAATAGATGAGCCCATCTTCTGGAAGACAGAGTGTATGACTGGTGAGCCCTGACTTTGTATTGTTGATATGTTGGCTTCTGGATTATGCCTTTTGTTGATACTGTCTGGTTCTTACTACCATATTTTGGGAGAGTTTTTTATTTGGTGTATGTTGCCCTGAGTTGCAATTATGCAAGTTGAGTGGCTGTGTAAATCTTCTAAATGAATACATTTTGAAGACCGTTAATTAAAACTTTTGCTATTAACTTAATGTTCTTCTGCAGAAGGAAGACACATTCCAGTGACCAGTCACCCACAGAAGGAGAAACGTATGATCCATATGACTTCAGTGACACGGAAGCAGAAATGCCAGAAAGTAAGCCATTTCTCTCAGACTGATAAATGAATGGATTCAGGCAAACTAAGAATGTTCTGCTATGGGTTTTAAAGCATGGTGCAATCCTTCTGGAGTTTGGAAAGGATTTATTTATATCTGACTGTCTTCATCTGTTCAATCACATATGACTTTTAGAGACTTGATAATTAGCGCTCTCCATTCTTTCTGATGTTTTAATGTTTCTAGGTTTTAACCAGTGCAGGTAGTCCTTGTTTAGCAACCACAATTGGGAGCGGCAACTTGGTCGTTAAGCAAAGCAATTGCTAAGTGAAACCGCAACTGTGTTTATGATCTTACTTCAGCTTTCCTTTGCTTTAAGACCTGAAAAGGCCATAAATGCAAGGGCTGGTCACAAAGTTACTTTTTCATCACTGTCATAACTGTGAATGGTCGCTAAATGAGACAGTTGCTAAACAAGGGCTACCTGTATCTTGTTTGATGGTGTCTGTCCAGCTTGTTCTTTGCTACTCAATCTGTTCAGTAAGTGAAAGTCAAATATGTTTGGCTCAAATTCCACTTTAGCAATAAATTAATAATCTTGTTTTAATAACTTCCCCAGTAGACCACATTGTCTGTTTCTTTTAGAGATGCTATAAATCAGGAAATGCCAGTTATTTATTAATTTCATTTTCCTGCTTTTATATTTTCTAGTTCAGGCACACACACCCAAGATTCCTGAAGCTTCAAGCACTGATGAGATTACATCAAAATTGTCTGAGTCCAGGTAGGAAGCGTGCAAAGACTCTTTCATGATAGAGTTTAATGAAATGATAGTTTGGGATGTGAAATAGTGATGTGCAAAACATATTTAATCCAAACAACTTATTTTTGACTCTGAAACACAATTTCAGGTTCAAAATAATCAAATTCAAAAGAGTTGCTCTGACCATTCCAGAAGTATTCAACATTGAACAGCCCTGTTTTTCTACACTACAGCCAGGGCATCCAAATGTAGATATCTCCTTCTTACCTGCTGTCAAGACAGGACTTCATGTTCTTATGAGTCCTTGTGAGGGGGGAAGAAGCCTTCTCCAGTTGCAGCCCTGCTTTACTTTGGAGAACATGTATGTCTGCTAGCTCAACCAGCCATTTACATGGCCAGGATTCTGGCTAGACTAGGTGGATCTTCCATTTTGTTTTTTGGCTTTTTCCTTTTATTTTATTTTTTTTCTTTATCAGACCTTAGGAGGTTCCATGGCAAACAAGGCCGTGGACAACAAGTCCTAGTCTATGGTCACCTGAGAAGATTTCTCCAGTGGCTGGGCTGATCAAAGTGGTCAGTTCCAATTGCATGCCATTCTCTCTTTGCAGTTTTCCACTTAGTACCTTGGTGCTCAAGCTGCCAGCTACTTGCCACTGTAGCAAGCCCATTGTTATGTGCCAGGGAATTGGACAGTCTGGGCACCATGGGGAATGGAAACTGGCAGCACTGGATGCCTGATCTCCCCACTGTAATTATTATCTTCCCACCTCCCTCCCCAAAGAACCTACCCTAGCTTGCACTCCACAGATTTAGGGATTCTGAACAGGCCTCCCTCCCTCCCACTCACTGATCACCAGTTCTAAGAAAGAGGAGTTAAGTGGGAAGTGCTATTCTGAGACTCTGATGGATCCAGTGGTGTTCTTAAATATATGCAGCATAAATTTCCTACAGTTATGTATGGCACAATTAGCTTTGAGCAAATTCCAAACTCTCCTAAAAGGCAAGCACATCCTTTCATAATGTTACCACCAAAGTCTACAGCAGGAGAGAGGGACCCAGCAGATCAAGACAGCTGTTGAAGGAAATAGCCAAGCTACATTGGACCAAAGAACACGTGTTGTCTCTGTGTCAGAACATGTTCAGGGAATACACAGTATGGTGACAGATTGGCTCAGTTGTAGAAACTTGAATCTGGGTGAATGGACTTTGATCTTTGGGAATCCAGTGATGGGCAGTGATGATGCCCAGAGTCACATTGTTTGAGTGGGGCAGCTCTATAAATCCAGTAAATAAATTAATAAAATCTTAGTTACACCTTCCAGTCTCAAAGTGGAGTGCTTAAATAGCCTAAGTGCCAGCTAGCTCACAAGCTCCACTATATGCCTTTCCTACATTTCCACTTACTCCCCCTGGGCTCCTGCAATGAATTCCAGACTGCAATGGGGAGCTGACACTGATGGTCACAAATTAACCCAGGAGACCTTGGTACTTGAACATAGTCAATTTATCAACAGCCCAACCATAGAGCCTCCTGGCTATACCAGACTAGTTAGCCAAGCGGGGCCATTCCATTCATATGTATGAACTAATGTGGTAAGCCTTAACATAGATGGACCAAAAAAAGGGATTCTTACCTATGTCGCTCTACACCCTCAAGTCTTGACCTTCCTGCAGACACAAGGAGACAGTGTTCTGCAGCCAGATGTCAGCCCTCATCGGTCCTTAAGAGATACCTAAGCAGAGAATCCCTAATGTCAGTCCTAACACTGGAGAGCTATGAGCCATTATTGGCCTCCCTAATAAAACTGTCCATGATTCACCAGCATTCATCATGGGACTTCCAGCTGGTGTTTCAAACCCTAACTGGAGCCTCCTTTGAGCTGTTAGATCACCTAAAATGGGAAGTAGCAAAGTGGAATGCAATAGCAATAATCTCAGTCTGGTGAGTTTCAGAAATAGGAGCACTCACTGCCAAGAGGGAGTTCTGTATCATCCAGCTGGATGCCATATGTATGTTAGATATGTCTGGATCTAACTTTTGTGCTTAAGGTGAGCTTTCCACCATGGCTAAGAAGTAATCCTTTCTTTCTGCCCCAAACTTAAAATCCAGCTAGAGAATGAATGATACATACTAGATAGCAGATCAGCAATACAGTGTGGCTGAAGAAAAGGCAAATACAGTTCTAGACTGCATTGACGGAAGTGCAGTTACCAAAGGCAAGGAAACACCTTTTCAGACTAAGGCATTTTGCTAAAAGACATGAGCTTTTGTGGACTACAGCTCTCTTCATCAGATGCATGGAGTGGCTACCCTAAACTAACACAGCTGTCCTACAAATCCTGTGAAGTAATTTTGTCACTTTATTCTGTGTTGGTCAGAATTCACTTTGAGTATTGTGTCTAGTTCTGAGTACCAAACTTTAAGAAACATTAAACATTTAACAAAATTGGATCGGGGACTAGAAAGTAAGAACTGTGAAGAGAAACAGAAGGATCTGGGAATGTTTAGTTTTAAGGAGACTAATGGAGGATATGATGGCGCTCTTCACGTATCCAAAAGGATGTCAAGGAGAAATAGACTTGTTGTCTATTGTTCTGGTGTGCAAGATCTATAATAATGCATTTAAGTTACAAGAAGGCAGATTCCAACTGAATGCTGAAAAAACTTGTCAGAAAGGTGGTGAGCTCCTTCACTATCTGGGATGGCTTAGTTCGTATTCCTGAATGGAGCCAGAGGTTGATGGTCTTAATGGCCTTTTCCAACTTTTATGCTTCTTTGGTTCCAGCAGGCTCAATTTGTGGCATCTACTACTAAAAGGATCATGAGATGTTGTGTGAAATCCTCAAGAGAAGCTGTCAGCGTAGAAAATTCTGGACTCTTCTCTGCGGCTTCCTATTTATAGATGAAAAAGTGTATTTTGTTTAAAATGTAATGGTTTTTGGTATGCACGTGACTATACAGAAGTCATCAAAGACACATTATTAAGGACTGTGCAGAACTTTGGGGGGGGGAGGAATTCTGAAGTACATGGGAGCAAAGATATAGGACCTGTCTGCAACTCTCTAAAGCATGTTTTGTCCCAGGACTGTACAGCTACCTTTCACACTGCAGTGTGATCCCAGAAAAAGATGCGGTTGCTTTAAAGAGTTGCAGACAGGTGATATAATTGCATCTCTGTGCACTCTAAAGCACTTACTTGGAATTGAAAGGATTGTACTGACTAGTCCTCCCCTTTCCTCCCTATCTCATTCATTTATTCATTCCCCCCCCCTCATTTTTTTCTCTCATTCACTTACTGTAGCAGCAGAGTTTTCCTTCAAAACATCCTTACTTTGTTCTTGTACTTGCCTAGGCTTAAAGTATTCAAGGCAGCCCTCCTAGAGGTATTCAGAGTTGCTCATGCGCAGTCTGTGAATCTGAAGAGCCTGCTGGAGTCCATCAACCGGGACAACCCAACTCCTTTTTCATCAGCTGAAGTCAAAGCAGCATTGGAACAGATGCAAGAAGATAACCAGATCATGATGTCCGATGATATAATTTTCCTAATCTAGTGTAACTCATAGGGAGGAGAGTGTTTCCTTTGGGTGCTTGGTGTGGATGGAAAATCTTTCCAGCAATATCAGTGGAACTTTTTCCAGAAATCTTGGCTTGGCTGATTGGTTTGGAGAAATTTGAATTCAGTTTGGAGCAATCTACGTGGGAGGATAATATGCTTGACTTTTTTCAGTGATCAGTCTTGTTTTTTTCCCACTTCAAGTTGTTTTTAAATTCAGAGTTCTTTAACTCCACCTGCTTGTCAGATATATGCAGAGATAGTACAGTGAAGCTATTCTAAGCATTCAGCCTTGTCTCATCAATTCACCAATGAATTTAATGCACCTTTCATTTTCTGATAAGGATTTTTGTAAATTCCACTGGGGTAAGAAAATGGAGACCATCAAAGTGTATTTGCAAAGATGTCATTGCAGTTAAGATTAGAAAGAGCTGAGTGCCCATGTGTACCATATCTCCTCTTTTATATATAACAGGCTCTGCTACTTTGGACTGTAATTTTTAAATTTTAGGTAAATAGTTTTGATGGTGTATATAACATGAACTTTTTCTACTAAAAGGAGCTTTGGCTACTGGGGAAAGTAGCGCCAGTATTCTGAAATTAGGCCTGTTCTTATGAGCATCTAGTTTACTTCTGTATCTACATGTCTTCCTCCTAATGTAAGCAAGAGAAGCTGGCTGGAGTGCAAAGTAATATTGGTAAGGGGCAAATAGGAAAGCAATAGATTGCATCATTCTATCTCAGCATTTTTTTACCCACAAAAGTCTAACATAAGAATTATCAAAACATTTATACAAATATTAAAAGCCCTTCTATCTTTAATGTCAGTTCAAAAGCTTTGGTTTTTAATGTTGTATATGTTACATATTACAATACAGAATAAAACTGAGTAAACGTCTAAACAAACTGTTGGATCTTACATCAGATCTTCCATGAATTCTGTTTGTGCAGTATAGAAAACAATACTAAAATGCGATTTATATACTGAGCAGTTCCAATACCTAAGATATTATATGAAAAGATTATTCATTTAGTTTCAGTGAGCTGAAATATTGGTTAAATAAAAGCTTGTACTATCCTTTTCTAAAATCAGATTTCAAGGAGGAAAAAAGTTGATTGAAATCCTGTTCTGTTTTTTTTCCCCCCTCTGAGAGTACAATTACCAGACTTGGTTTAAAACATTTAAAGATGTATAAATGAATCAAGGTCTTTCCAAGTGGATTCAAGTTGAGACTTCAGTTGAAAGAAGGTCTTGACATTAAAAAAGCTGAAAAACAGATGGGTGATCAGGTGGGCAGCAGAAAAAAGTGATCAGATTTCTGAGTGAAATGCTGTTTTGTTTCATACCATCAACTTCTATTTCTAATCTCCAGTTCTTCAAGCTATTCTTTATATGACCATAATATTTGAATAATATAAATTATATAAACAATTTTATATATTTAAATTATATTAAATACATGAATTTACATAAACTTGTCATAAAACATATGCATTGCTCAGGGTAGTTTTCTTACATCATGTTTTCTTCCATTATATATTCCAGTAGCCTACTTTGGATTTCTAGACAACCTTTCACTTAGGACTAGGCCAGCTAAAACTCTTAGTTTTCATGGAACAGTAGCAATAATGTATTTTAAATCAGATTTCCTGGTTCTTTGAAGACTACCAAATTCATTAGCACATAAGCTTTCAGGGGCAATGCATTTGATATTTATTGTATACATTTAAATAATATTGCTATGGATGCAATAATTTTAATACTTGCACAAGATTATTGGCTTTGCCCTCCAGAGTTTCTATGCTGGGAACTAGAGCTACACAAAAGTTTTGAACTCAGACTATTTTGCACCCCACTGTTGTTACCTTTTGCTGAACCTGAATTAGTTCTAAAATCTTTCAGTTTGGCAGAAGAAGCAGATACCATATTATTGACCTGCTCAGACTCTAGTTTTTGCCTCGATACTAATTTGTCTTTATTGATTCACCTTCAGATATATTACTTGCAATTTGTGTTCCTAGACAATCTTATGTAAGAGTTTCACTGAATTTAGTAGGACTTATTTTAGAATAAACATATCGCATTGCGTTACACATTTTGCCATTTTTCTACATAGAGTCTAATTTCTAAAATTACCAAATACCTCCTTTTTTTCCATTCACTTGCTGAATTTTATTTCATTTCTGTACTGTTCAGGGTTTTTTTTTTTTTTGCAACTTACAGGTAATCCTCGACGTATGACCATTGCTTAGCAACTGTATGAAGTTATGACAGTGCTGAAAAAAGTGACAACCAGTCCTCACACTTATGACCATTGCAGCGTCCCAGCAGTCACGTGATCAAAATTTGGGTGCTTGGCAACCAGCATGTATTTATGATGGTTGCAGCATCTTGGGGTCATATGATTGCCATTTGTGACCTTCCCAGCCAGCTTCCGACAAGCAAAATCAATGGGGAACTGCATGATTCACTTAATGACCATTAACGACTGCTGCAAAAAATGTCACAAAATGGGGTGCAGTCATGTGATGCCTCACTTAACAACTGTACTGCTTAGTGATGAATTTTCCAGTCCCTATTGTGGTAATAAGTTGAGGATTACCTGTATATTCTTTTTGAAGCCTTCATAAGAGCTAGTACATTTTCTTGTTTATTTTTTCCTCATTATGATTAGATTTCTTTACCCCATTGTATATGTATTTGTCTTCTTTCTCTTTTAACTTTCCAGTCTTTTATCCTTCGCTGCTTTTGTTTTTACCTTCTTTTGAATGGACTTTAGTGGTTATATGTATTTCTTTTAGGGAAAAAATAATAGGGTTACCTTACCTTCCATTATGAAATAAATCTAACTTATGTAAGACTAAGCTCAGACATTTCAGAAGATCTGTTCTAAATCCCCACTACATCCTTACCTTCTATCTATATTCTCATAAAACATAAGTAACCTGATAAACTGACAGAATAAATTTACCATCTAGAAAAACAAGGCATCCTTCCGTTTTCATGGACGTGTCCATGCAGTGTTATTTTCAACACAATGGAACACTATGCCTTCCCAATTAACTTCCCTATTTAATGACAGCCCTGGGGTTCCCTAGTCATCCCCTATCCAAGTACTAATCTGGTCTCACCCTTAGTTTTTTAAGATCAGTCAGGTACTGGTAGGTATTACATCTATGTATAATACCAATATGTTATAACTATCTCCCTTTAAGTCAGGGTCAACAAGATTTTTTTTGTAAAGGGCCAGATCCTGCCCTTCCTCTGCCTCTGTGGGTACAGCTGGAAGATCTGTATGCCAAGGAGCATGGCAGCCGTTGGATGGCAGCAGCCTGCCAGCAAGGAGGCCATTGATAGGCCACTTCCCAGGACACCTGGCCCCACCCCTCACTCTGGGAGCACAGCTGAGGCTCAGGCCTGGTGATTTGCTGCCCACCCACCCATTCATTCTTAGCTCATGGACCGTGCAAAAATGTGTCAGGCCAAACTTGGTCCATGGGCCGTTGTTTGATGACCCCTGCTCTACATTAAAGTCTTTTAATAAATAGATTAAAATGATGAGCAGTCCATTAGAGGGAGACAGAGTACCTTAGTATGAGTTGAAATAGTAACAATTTTCTTCCACACTGAAGAATCCTGTTGAGGAATCAGTACTTCCTAAGTCCTAATGCTGGCTAGAATGGACACTGGAGGAGAAGCAGGGTTTTTTTCCTCCTCTCCATTGGGAAGACTTAAGCCAGCTTTTGGGCTGGCATAGTTAAAACTCAGTAGCTCAGGGACTGAGGGAGCTTAAAACAATTAATTCTTAGCTGTCCACCTCCTACTGTCTTCTCATTTTCACCATGCGCTGGTAGCTGAAATGTCTGCCTGTATTCTGGATGGTTCTGTACTGGTAGACTTCCCACTCTGCTGACAAATCTGCAGGGTTTTTCAAGCATTTTCAAGCTGTGGAACAACCTGTTGCAAAATATATCTTTTTACTTTCTCATGGAACCCCTCAAGTTCTCATGGAACGCTAGGATTCCATGGAAGACGGTTTGAAAACCCCTGTACTATGGCTTCTGGTATCATTTGCCATGGATCATAAGGAGATAGCATTAAAACTTGGGGCACTCCTGCCTACAGCCTCCATTAGACTTGTATGTTAGAGAGGGAAGATGGTGTTGATGAGCTGACAGGCTCTGTGTCTCATTCTATTCTATTTTACTTATTTATATTTTATTTTTCCTTAGTGGGCAATTTTGACTATCCACTGCTCCCTTGATAACAATACCATAATGTCATAACATTCTGAGCATCTTAGAATTTAACTCAGACCCTCAAGAAAAGAAGATGGAATGGGGAAAAGAACAAATCGTGATGGAACAAGTCCAGGCTCTCAGACTCAAGTCATTAGAACTCAAATTACGTGAGGAACACTATCAGTAAATAAAGGGTCATGTCTCATTTTGACTAGATAATTAGATGTAAGGATTTCATTAGAGTTAAGGTGGCCCAACAGACTAGCAATCCTGTGGCCCTGCCTTGTTGGCTGAGCATTTATGCCCAGCAAAAGAGTTAGACAAAAAATTCAAAAACACCCATTAATGTGTGTCCCTGGCAATATTATCCAAATAAGAGAGCTGCTTGCTAGGAATAGCATACTGTGAACAAGTCATGGACATTGGGGAAGTTTATATGTCTATTAATAAACTAAATAACCAACCACATTTTACCCTAGCATGTTATGTGGACCCAGCTTGTCTGATTAGTTGATGGTTCGCTATTTTATCAAATCTAGAAAATTGGGTTGAATAAACATGGTTAACCACAGTTGAGTGTGGTGGGCAAAGCCACCCAAATAAAAAGGAAATCATTCCAGAGAGTGAAGAGAGGAACACCTATATAACAAATATAGAGTCCTAACCCCAACAAAAAAAAGGAATGGTCTAGGATGAGCACCAAAACCAGACCCAAGTGCATTCTTGCAGCAACTGCTTCCCATAGGAACTGCATAGAGTTCTTGTACGGAAAACAGAATAGGTAGATTTGGCCTTCTCTGAGGGAAAGGAAGAAATGTTGAAGCTCTAACCCAGCTCTTCTGTACCTACCCTGCAAAAATGAAGAACCAAGAGAAGAAGATTAGAAAGGAAAGAAGCACTAGAAGTCACCCTCTATAGGATGTGTTCACATCAGGGAATAGTTGTCATCCTCCAAACACTGCTAACCCTAATCATGCACACAGACTGAGAAAGTGACTGTGTACCTCAGTTCCCTTGTGGGGACAAAAAGGAATTCAGAGCCAGCAGTTTGCAGTTCAAACCTGAAAAAGGCTGTGAGAATCCTCTCTCTCCCCCAAGGTCTGATATTGAACTTGTTTTTTCCCCAATCTCCCATAATCCCTGGCTAGAGTCACATCACACTAAATCATAAAACGTTTGTTCTCATTTTGGCTTAGATTACTGTGTGAATCCAGCCATTGTTTATTCAGTTTACACAGTTGAACAAACCATGACTTAGCATTATGTGTGGGTGCCGTAGCAACCAACCAGGACAAAATATGAATGCTTAGAATAATTATACGGAACACATAAGGCTGACAGTAGCAAACCTCAGCAAGAAGAGAGCATTTCCATATTCCGTATACATTTAAATTTCCAAACTGCAAATCCTTTAAAAATACTGATGGTCCTAGATCTACAAGAACTCTTTTTGAGTACTTTCTCCCTATTTGTTTGTTTCACACAGTAATAGGAAATAAAATAAATAAGCTAAAGGCAGGAGTTACTAATATCGGAACACATACTTAGAGGTTAAAGACATACAGTTGTATTTCTAAAGCTTGCTATTTCTTTAGCATAAACTTCCTTTCTTCCCACTTGCCTGCTTTCATTTTTAGACAGTCTGGTTCTAAACTGATCAGTTTCAAAGATACACATCTGAGCTGAAATGTTACCAGATGCAAAAATTCAGCTTATGAAAATAAAGTAATCTCAAAAGACTCTGCTTTTGTGCTTACAGTGTGAAGTCAGCCAACTCTGTTGTGGTGTGTAGATTGCAGTTTTATCTTCTGGCTTCTTCTTTGCCAGTAGAGTCAGGCTGCTGCATCCTAAATGCAAGACTGGAGGTGGCATCTGTCGCAGGTTTTCTGGCATGCATGTTTCAGTTGCTGCTGCTACCAGGACTGCTCAGAAGGAGGGTCAGGAGGGCCCCTGGACTGTTCCTTAAGCTCAGAGGAGCTTCAGATAAATGCCAATTGTTTTATTTAAAACATTCAAATGATGCCTTGCTCCCCTTCCCCTTTGGTGCATTGTTTTGTTTATATGAGTCTTTATTTTTATTCTGGCTAGGAGACTTCAGATCTGAAAGACCCTCACTGCTACCTCTACTCCCATTTGTAGCATTTCACAGCTGCCCAACATATCAGCATTAGATGGTGGGTTGTTCCAGGCATTTTGAAGCTAGAAGGTTCGGTCTATTTGGTCATAGCAGCTACTCACTCAGCAGACTGGACATCCCGAGCAAGTACTATCTACTCTAGTATGTGGGAATAACTCAGAGGATGCAGGTAGATACCAGCTGGAGCCATCTAATATGGTAACCCATAATGTGGTTTGGATGTTTCATATGATAGGTGTTAGTTAATAGGACACCATAGTCCTAGAGCTAACTTGTGTAGCATGGTACCCTCCATGCTACCTAAGAATTCTGGGAGCTGTAATCAAACATACCGGGAGAACTCAATCAACTTGGATTTGATTAAGAAACTTGGTTATCTCAGGAAGTATTTTATGACCCTTCAGATGTCCATATCACTAGAATAAAACTCAAAGTGGTGGGATCACCAGTGCCAAGACTGAGCACCAAGCTTAGCTTACCATGAGACTCCAGTTGATCCTGCACCTTGATTCTATTTCTCACACATAGAAGCCAAAGAACTTTCATTGCTAGAAGGGCCCTCTTCTCAGAGCAGCTCTTGGGGTACCAATCAGCTCACTCTTCCCTTAAACTGAATATCATCCTTGACTGAACCAGGCATATATGTGCCTTAACCACATTCCGCTGTCATCACCTTTTCTTCACCAACAGGAAATATGGGAGGAAAGTAGGGAAGGTTAGCTGCAAAGTGAGTAGAAGAGAAAACTCTGGACAGCTGGACTTCTTTGTCAGTAGGATTTTCCTTGCCGGTCCTTGCCTGAAGTCACCCAGCCAACTTTCATGCCTAAGGCAGGACTAGAATTCACAGTCTCCTGGTTTCTAGCCTGGTGCCTTCACCGCCTGGATCTAAGTGTAAGAAACCTTCTCATGGGAAAATTTGTGGATTAGGGAAAAACATGATATGAGAAGGCTTTGAAGGCTGGATGCTAGAGGTACTAAAAAAGAACTGAAGATTATAATTAAAGGAAAAGAGACCCACTAATACAGAATGTATGTATATATGTGTATATATGTGTATATATGTGTATGTATATATATATATATATATATATATATATATATATATATATATTTAACTATGGAAGAAGTCAAGGATATTTGGCAAGAATGCACTCAGAAATTTCTCTTAAGATTGCCAGCTACCATAAAAATGGTTTTAAAACAGGAGATAGAAGAGGATATAACTGAGAATCAGGCTGTTTTAAAAAGACAAGATACAGGAATGATATGGAAAAATATGTTACACAGGACTTACAAATGAAACCAACCGAAGTCTTAATAACTAAAAGAGACAAATAATAAATCAGAAGAGTTACTTTAACAACTTTCTTATCTTGGATTTACAAAAGAAAATGTTATACTCATGAAGGAGTTCCTAAGAAAAGACAAAGAGAAAATGAAATCAGCTCTTGGGATGCTATTTAAAGGGAATGAACATTAAGAATTTTTAAAGCAAAAAGAAGGAATATAAATTTGGCTTATTTGATCAAGGTTAAAATATATATGAAGTTGTTTCTAGTAGCTCTTAATGGATTTTTCTCAACCAGGACTGAATGAAAAGGCTTTAAAGATTTGTTTATAGATAAGATATAGGACGAAGAGATTTTTTGTTGTATTTTCAGAGAAAATGATAAGCTATGATGTTAAAAGTTAAGGAAAGGATTACAAAATTGGCTTATTTAATTAAGGTTAAAATATAGATGTTAAACTTGCAAAGGAGTTTCTGAGAGGAACAAAGAGAAAATGATAAGAAATGAATTTGTGGGACAGTATTTGAAGGGATTAAAGTTCAAGATTTTTAATATGTTGTTTCTGGTAGCTCTTAATGTATTTTTCTTCACTAAGTTTGAATGATGAGGTTTTAAAGATTTGTTTATAGACAAGAGATATGGGAAGAAGAGATTATTTTGTCGTATTTTTAGAGAAAATGACTGTGTTACAGTTACTGTGTTAAAAGGAAAAGAAAGGAATATGAAACTGATTTACTTGATTAAGGTTAAAATATATGTGTTGATATTTCTGGTAACTCTTAATGTATTTTTGCTGATTAAGATTGAATGACGAGGCTTTATAATTTGTCTATAGATAAGAGATGAGCCGCCCAGAGTCCCCTATTGTGGGGGAGATGGGCGGGGGAGAAATCCAATAAATAAATAAATAAATAAATAAATAAAAATAAATAAATAAATAAATAAATAAATAAATATGGGAAGAAGAGATCTTTGGTTGAAATGTTAGAGGTGATAAGTTACTGAAATTGTACTTGTCTTGATGAAGGGGGAAGTCAATTCTTTATATATCCTTTTGCTTCTTTCTTTATATTTCTTTCTTTTTCCTTTTTTTCCTCTGCACTTTTTATTTTTTATTTTACTTTTTATCTTTTCTTAATTTGTATCAGTTTTTTATCTTTGTATGTTTCAACTTTATAAAAAAGTAGTATTAAAAAAGGAGTCCCTTTCATTAGTCCTGAATCTCCTTATATTTGGTTTCACTGAATGAACTCGAACTCTCACATAGTAGAAAAGGAAAGAAAACCTCTATCTACATTTTCCATGCCCTCATTTTATAAACCTTTAGCACATCTTCTTATACTGTCTTCACTCCAAGCTAAAAGGCCCAATTACAGTACTACTACGTTGGCACTTTCAGTATCAATTCTCTTTCTAATAATTCCAGCATGAACTCTGCTATTTTTACAGCAGCACAAGCTGACTTGACCTTATTTTCACTGAACTCTCCACTATGACTCCACAATCCTTTCCTGATCAGTTGCTGCCATTTCAGATTCCAGTAATGGATATGTGAAATCTGAATTGTTTGGATGACCTTGTGCATCATTTTTACTTCCTTACCTTGAGCTGCTTTTGCCATTTTAAGGCCCATTTATTCAGTTTAGAAATACCCTTCTGGAACTCTTTATGATTCCTTTTTGATTTTGCTCCTGTTGGAATATTTTTCTTATGTATTTAAAGATTGTATGGGCAGTATCCATTTTATAAAAAGAAAAGGCTGGCTCTCACCATTTGAAATGAACAGGCACATCATGTAGCAAAATCCATGCATACCTATGTAAAGGAAGACATGTATCCTATGCATAGAAAAACACATATCTGGATGAAATGCCCATTTAAAACATTTCTGCTTTAGCTCTAGATAAAGAGAAATTTGTTTAGCTATAAATAAGGAGGCATCTGCTCTGTCTCTAAGGTAAGGAAACCTTTGTAATAAGCTAACACATTCCATTGCACTGATAATGATTGGCTAAAATTCTAAACTTCAGAACGCTATAAAAAGAGAAACAAAGAGAAGCATGGCACAGCTGCCCAACCAAACCAACTGGATAACTTTGGGTGAACAAACATATTTTTGGCTCTCCACTGATCATCTGGTGTGCTTCATTTCCAGTTTGGAATGAACCAAGAGTTTTAATCCTTCTGACGCTACCTTGAACAGTTCGATACTATCAACAAACTTGGTCATCTCTGCTCCCCTTTATTCCAGGTCCTTCATAAACAAGCTAAAAGTACCAGTTGCAACAAGGATCCTTGGGGAATTCCACTTTGCATGTCACGTCAACATGAAACTTGTCCATCTAGTTCATTCTGCCTCTCAGAGGGGGACATCTGAAAAATCCAGTGGTTCCAGAGGTTACCAAGGACTATATTACTGCAGTCTAAGTATGTCCAGAGCAAGATCAACATGGCAATGTTTTGATCTGTGTGGCAACCATCATTCTTGGACGTCAATCACTAGCCGAGGCTTTACATTTTATGAGGTAGCCTAGCACATTTTCATCTTCTGGCAAATCCCATTGAAACTGAAAGCACCATTAAAATGATGTAACTGAGTACTTGTACAAAGTGCAAGGAAACCAAACAAAGCAACATTTTTGCAGAGAAACAGGACTTATATTGATTAGCATTGTATCAATTGCCATTTGAAAAGGAATTTCTCATCTCTAAATCTTTGCACTAGCTACAAATAATTTGATCAGAAGTTTTACAACAACAATAGTAATAGTAGTAGTAGTAGTAGTAGTAGTAGTAATAATAATAATAATAATAATAATAATAATAATAATAATAATGAGCCAGTTCGGTCTAGTGGTTAAAGCATCAGGTTAGAAAGCAGAAGGCTGTGAGTTCTAGTCCTGCTTTAGGCATGAAAGCTGTCTGGGTGACTCTGGGCCAGTCACTCTCTTTCAGCCCAGCTCACCTCACAGGGTTGTTGTTGTGGGGAAAATAGAAGGAAGAAGGAGTATTAGGTATGTTCACTGCCTTGAGTTATTTATAAAAAGAATAAAGTTGGGATAAAAAAATATCTAAATAGTGATAATAACAACAACAACAATAATAATAAATGATATAGTAATAATATATCTTATATATGTTTTCTCACATTTCTTAATTGGCCTTTGCTTTGAAAAGCATTCCAATTATAAATCCATTTGTAACATGCTAAACTCTATTCACACTGAGCATTCAGAATGAAATGTACAAAATCCATCCAGGCATGATTCTAGGCTTCTGGCTGGGAGGCCACCTTAAACCACACTTTTATTTCCCAAGAAACAAAATATTGGCAGTGTGATAGCTGCTTTAAATCAGCTTCCTCCTCTCTGCTTAAGAAGTGACAGGTTTTCCTGGTGTTTCTCTAGGCTTAACCTCAAGGCCAGAGTCTTAGCTCAACAACTGAAACTATGGCTTAACTGTGCATTTCAAGGACAGTTAATACAGTAAATCATGTTGTGCTGTTCATGGTCAACATCAAAGATAATTAACAAGCAACTGAAAACAGTTTATATGCAAGAAATCCATAGGACTGTTAGTGAATTACTATTAACATGGTTTACCTCTAGCCTGATGCCCTTCAGAATTCTCAGCTATGGGGAATCTAGAAGCTGTAGTCCCAAGCAAATCTGCTGCGGAACTGAAATTGTAGATGGATGGGGGTTTTTTAAGCTGTACATCGCTGACAAACCAACTGCACTATATTTTTAGTGAGAATTCTTACATCTGTTCAATCATTGAAACTATATTATCACGAGTATCTGAGGAGACACCTTCCCCGAAATATTTTCTTCTTCCACGTAAGGACTGATTTTATAACACTGGTTGTACAGTATATGCAGGTTTTAAAGATGATCCTGACAATATATGCAAATTCCTTCCCTTTTGAATAATATTATGCAAATGATTACTTTATTGCTCTCTATTCCACCCCATCAGCATAAATATACATCCTCAGGATCTACATTTTGTTATATTGTTCTCATTATTAAGGTGCCCAGATGCAATTAACCACTCCTCATCTAGTCAGATTTCCAGATCACCTGGACCCATTTTATTTATAGTTGCTATTATTCAATTACTGTGATTTTATTTCTCTTAACTTGGCTAAGTTTTGTTTATCTATTTGTAAAAATACGCCATACTTTGACCACACCAGTTTTGTCATGATTGGGCTTTACTGTGTTTTTTACTTGCTGTCTCAGAATTTGTTTTCTTTTTCTTTTTTGAGCAGGCCAGTGACTGTAATAAAGTAATATCCCTATTGCTATACTCTCAGGTAACTAAGAACACAAATCAGTAAAAGTGATTTATGAACTAGTCCAGACAAACAAGCACACACAACAAACTGAAAGAGCAGCAGCCCAGACAAAAAGTAAAAACTGCTCTAACTTAGATACGCTGAAATGAATCATTTTAACAAGCTGCTGAAATTATGTTCTGCTTGGTATTTCACTAGTAGTAAGCAGGGTGCCAAGCAGGTCACCTCCTTTCTGAAGGAAACAAGCAAAACCATAAAGAGCATAACTGGGATTCACGCAAAAGAGGAAACACGAATAGTATCAATTTAGTGATAACTACAACACTGGTACAGAGCTAATCTTGTTGGGCTGGTACTCAGTTTCCCCCACTGTACACCCACAATAGGTCTGACCTCCCTCTCCCCCACATTTGCAATGAATCAAACTGACATCAGCAATAGGATGGAAATGATTTGTTCTGCGGGATGGCTTCTGTTGAACTCGCTCTCAGTCGCAACCTAGGAAAAATGCGGTGGAAAGTTTCATAGGCAACCCAACTGTGCTACCTGTCATAATACTTTCCATTCGATATGCTACCTGCTATTACAACAAATCGACGACACTTGCCATTTCATGACTTCCGTCATTCAGTTAGAAAAATGAAAATAGGTCACTCTGTCATTCTGTCTCCTTACTGATAATTATGGTTATTTAGCTTACAGGTAAACACTTACTACACAGAAAGTTTTTATGGGCAGAGAAAAAAAATGATTTATCTGCAAAGCATTCCAAATAAGCCATTTAGAGAAAACTTACTACCCAAAATCTATAGTAAGGGAAAGTCTTCTTCAATCCTTGGGGACTTCATGGAAACAGTGATGAAGTTTTCTAGGCAACATACCATTGGCTTCTTCTGGGATTTTCTGCTTTGATTTCCCAGTGTAACCTACAGCCCTGGATCTCTCCCATCCAAGCATTAACCAGCTTTCAAGCCCAGGCAAGGTGATCAGATGCTGCTACCTGATGAGATATCTGGCCTTATTCTTATGTATATAAGGGACTAGTTATGCACAGATTATTATTTCTGAGAAGAAAATGAGTGAGATCCCATTTCTGTTACCACTTAAATATGACTTCTTATTCATCACTGACGGTTTGATGGCTACATACACATAGTAGGGAATGATTCAGTTTCTTGGCAGAACAACACAAATTCTTTTCTCAGCTGCAGCTGTCCCCCATGTTTTATACCAATAGTTACTAATGGTTGCCTTTGTGCAGACCACTACATCATCTTTGAAAGCTTTTACATCACCATGTAAGCCAGAGTCAACAATGTAGCATAAGCAGGTATCATGGTACATATGACCCCACCCAGATGTTTCCTGTCTATCCATTTCATCTGTCCAGTCCATCATTTTCATCAATGTTAGCACTCCTTCTGGTCACATCATTCTCACATGTTGCTTGATTAGGAAGCAAGGATACAAATTGATCAATTAAAAATGAATTTGCATAGTTTCTTTCCACTTCTTATTCTGCAAAAGCTATTTTTTACTTTTTGATTTTTCTATCAGTAAATTACTATCAGAATTACTGTGCTAATTATGTGCTAAGGAGTTTGCATGATTACCAACATTTTTTTCTCTTTTATGGTATAGATTATTGCTTCTCCATATAAGCACATGAATAAATCTGTGTGTCTTTTGAACTTGAATGCTTATCTAGCTAATTGTTTGTGGATTTGAGTGAAATTTAATCTAACAGTTTCTCAAATTTAAAGGTAAATGTAGCAGTTCATCAAATTAATAAAACAGTAGTACATAAATCTGCTATTTGCATGCTACACCTCAGTGAAAAGATCTCTCAATCTACATTTGACTAGACTGGAGAACACATGCAATTTTGTATCTGTGTGGTTCATAGAGGGGGCCTGGCAATTCTAACAGTCGACTAGAAGAATTCAGTTGCTCTTTGAAATTATTCATAATACCTACTCAATCCAGATGTCCATGCCATCTTTACTGCCATAACACTTTTAGTTGGAGGTAGGAAAATATTTTCACAGCTATCTATCCAGGCTATTGTTGCCCATAAACCTCAGGCACCTGAGTTGGCATGGAGCTGGAAAGAACCCAGTGCCTGAATTTGAGGGCGAAACACCCAATACCTTTGCAGAGTAGCTCCCCCCCTCCACACATAATACGAATCACAAGTACTTCAGGCAAAGCAAAAGGCATTTTCACAGGCTTCACAAAGGCTTTTGCACAGCTTCGGGTTGTGCACCAGTTACGCCCTTTCCTGGATCGGGATGCCCTACGGACAGTCACTCATGCCCTTGTTATCTCCCAGATAGACTACTGCAATGTGCTCTACATTGGGCTACCCTTGAAGAGTATCCGGAAGCTTCAGCTGGTCCAGAATGTAGCCGCACGGGCAATTTTTGGGGCCCGAAGAAGGACCCATATAACACCTTTGCTCCACGAGCTGCATTGGGTACCGGTTTGCTTCCGGGTCCAATTCAAGGTGTTGGTTATCACCTTTAAAGCCCTACATGGCATGGGGCCAGGTTACCTGAAGGACCGCCTCGCCCCCACGACTTCAACCCGTCCCACCCGATCTCATAGAGAGGGCATGCTCTGGATCCCCGCGGTAAAAGAACTTCGACTAGCGGGGTCCAGAAGGCGGGCCTTCTCTGCTGTAGCCCCCGCCCTTTGGAACATCTTGCCCCCGGGGGTGAGACAGGCCCCCTCACTCCAGGCCTTTCGGAGGGAGTTGAAGACCTGGCTCTGCCATCTGGCCTGGGGCGGGGAGGGAGGATATCAGAAATGGGGTTGGCTGGCCCCTTAGCGGCCTGGTGGGGCCCTTTTACCCTCTTGGAGTTTTTAGCTTTTTATCTCTGTAAATTTCTAGTTTTATAATATGTATAATTTTTTAAACTTTTTTAATTTAATTGTGATTTTAGTGATTGTAAGCCGCTCAGAGTCCCCCATTGTAGGGGAGATGGGCGGGGACAAGTTGAATAAATAAATTAAATAAATAAATAAATAAATAATTTATTAAAGGGGGGGAACAAGTCTTTATGTAGGGTACAGAAACAAACGATACGTACGTTCGATATATGTGATGCATCAGAATCACATTCACAGGGTAACGATGCTTCCCTGGGCAAGTTGTCATCACACACTCAGTTGACAAAATAGTTGTAAGATTAAAATGCTACTGTAAGCAGTTTGGAGGAAGAATAGTATACAAATGGAAGAAGTACAACTTTGCAATATGCAGTGGCCTCAGACAAAGATGACATTTATTTTACAGTGAATTGCAGAGAAGTTTTAATGACAGCGTTTATACAGGTGATGAATATATGTTATGGTCTCTTAATACACAGATCATGAATGTATGCTAGCTTTCTAAATGGCTCTTTTTAACAATAGTATATAATCACAGAATATATGGCTCACTGCCCATCACACTCCTCAAAGCTGATCAGGCAAACTTACAAACCGTGCCATTATCCTGCATAACATCTATATTTTATTCAAACAAATCATTTGGTCTAAAACTTCTATATCCAGTAACCTTGTGGATTCCCCTTGATGTCCCCTTGTTTGTGTGAGACATAGTGCTACAAGGAAGTAGTAAAAAAAAAAAAAAGTCAGCTACAATTGCCTGAAAACCACAAGTGGAAATCTCTCTCTGCATTGCAATGGAAAAAGAATGTCTCAGATACTGGAGACAATATAAAAAGAGATGCTACCGCACTCATGGACAGGATTTGAGCGACTGATCCTCACTTGCAGAGCATCAAGCAAGTCAAGGTCATAACAACAAGAAGGATAGTTATGACACCCCAAAGATTGCCCTTTCAGGTGAGTGCACTATTGATTGCTGTACAAACTGTCAATTTGCCTCTGTCTCTTTACCTCCAGATATCTAACACTTGATTTGCACACTTGTTCTGTCTTTGCATTATTTTTTTTTAATCAGTCTTCCATGGGCAAGTTACAGTTATTATAACCTTTTCTCATGCACCTAAATCTCTCAATCTATTTGATACCAAAAATGGAAACCACTAGTTACTGAAAAGAGCCTAGTTCTTTCTATATAACTATACTTATGTCAGACCTTCTTTATAATCTGAAGGATGAGCTGTACTTGATTCTCTCTTCCTCTCTTATTTATTTGATTTAAATCCCATCTTTCATTCAGGGGCTCAAGGTGATATACATACTGTAGTGTTCCCACTCCTAATTTTCCCACAACAACAGTCCTGTGAGGGAGGTTGGGATGAGATAGATAGATAGATGATAGATAGATAGAGGCCCAAAATTATCCCATGAACTTCCATGTTGGTGGATTGAAATCTGAGTTTCCATACTCTTAGTTGTACACTTTAACTACAACACCACACTGGCCATCTTATACAATTCTCGATACCCTCCAAAGACAATTATTTGCATGAAAAGAATCAATACATTAATATGTTTCAGTTAATCCTGAGCCCTAGGACCCCTCATTTTGGAAATTAATCACTGCTTCCTATCAACTATTTAAATATTTGAATCCTAAACTCCAATGTTAAAATCATGCAAACTACTAAGGATGGACATTTTTTGCACAAGAGATGACACTTTGTGCTTACCTATCACTGGATTCTTTTGCAGATCAGGCTGCTGCTACTGATGCTTGCAGTGGGGAATTTAGCCCATGGAGGAAACACTTATAAAACCAAGAAGAAGCGCAGTGAAAGAATGACTGACTACAACTGCCCAACTCAGCCAGGAATCCAAGACGATGCCACATTCCCAGAGACAGTGAAGGTACACATACATGTTGCTCATACAGAACCGATCAGAAGGATGCCTCATGATGTTAGAAACAGATCTCTCTCTCCATGGGATTACAGGTACTATTCATCTTCTTACTGTTAAACTATATTGGCTATGATATAATATGGAAGTGACAATCCCACAATGCCTTTTGAGTACTTCAAAAATTCTAAGATGCAAGAACTGCTAACGGTTGCAAGGTCTTATGGGGTTGGCAAATGTACAAGCTATACGCATTTTCTGAAACAACAAACTGGATGATTCATAACTGGATAGGCAAATGTCACTTGAATTTTTCATCAGTCCATTAGATCCTTGATGATCACACCTATTGTTTTGCAAGAATGTAACAGGGCTTTGTGAACATGACTTTTAGCCAGTTGGTCAGTTCAAGTCTTTGCATGCGTATTCATTAAAATAAAAGTAACCTAGGAGAATTTCCTTTATTTAAATCCACTACATGAGATGCGAATGGTCTTTCTTCAGGATAGGTCCACACAGGGAATTGACCCGTTGACAGATTCTCGAGTAGCCTAGTGATAATGCTAAGCAACAAATTCAAGCACTTTCTTTCAAGGCAAAATCTCTCTTTCTTGTCAACAAAGGGAGGCTATGAAAATCAGATATGACGTCTGAGTAAAAGGAAATGTAGTATTAATTGATAAGGAGACCAAACAGCCTTTTCTGTTTCTTTTGGTTCAGGTCCATAACCAAAATATTATTCCATGGTGAAGAGAACTAGGAAATTCTGACAGACATTCACTATGAATGACTCTAATTTATATTTTATTATGTGATTAAGGAAGCCTGTGTGACATGGTTCTGTCTCCTCAGACACAAAAATAAGACTCCTCTCATGGGTAGGCAGCCACTGCTTCCATCTATTTTTTTCCTTATGGGTGCTCATTAGCTTTCAGGGTTTCAAATTCGTGAATTTTGATGAAGAAACTGTTTTGCTATCACATGAACCACATCTTTCTCTGTCTTTTGTGTGTTAACTTACAGTGTTAAGGAAGATCCTAACAGATTCCCACACGTAATTTCTGAAGCCAGCTGCCGCTATACCGTTTGCCTGGATTCCACGGGGAATAGCCTAAACTATGCTATGAACTCTGTTCCTATCCAGCAGGAGATCCTGGTTCTCAAACGCAAACATGTTGGTTGCAAGCAAACCTATTGGTTGGAGAAACAGGTGGTCACTGTTGGCTGTACCTGTGCCTTTCCTGCTTCCATTGCCTATCAGAAAAAAGATTCTCTAATGTAGCTGAAAAATGGCCAAAGGTGTCACACGATCCACCATAAGCTGAAGCAATCAGGATAAGACGGCGTTTGCTTGGCTAATTGGAAAGGAAATGCTAGCTTTGAATTTTACAGAAATATGGCCACCTTTAGAATTAGAGATGATTTCATTCAGATCTGTTATAGTGTTTCAAAATACTTAAAAGTTCTGGGAGCATATTGAATGGAAGAATGGCCACTTTCTTTAATGGGGAGGGGGGAGTTTTCTGATGTCTATCATTCAGCCACTAAGACAGGAAAAAAAAAAAAAGAAACCTCTTCATTGAAAGCCCTGCTTTTCTTCAGCTTCAAAAAGAATGAAGTCTTGCTCTGAATGAATTTGGTATCATTCATAACCTCTTTTTTATTTGTCTTGTTGATCTACATGGATGTCCTGAAAGTAGAGTCCTTGGGGTGCTCTGAACTTGGTTGTTCAGAGAACCCCAAGCACTCTACAGTTCAGTCCTGAGCTACATATATTCTCTTCTATTGTCCTGAAAGTTGCAATGCATATGGTATTTGACACCCAAGGAGAAGCAAAGAGGAATATGCTTATGTATCTATTTATAAGATGTATTTATAACACCATATTTATGCATTTGCAGAAGCATTGTTGGATAAAACTTTGTAGTTTATTGGTATTTATTCAGTAATTTATGTAACAAATAAAAGGTTGAAATATTTAATTGTCCACATAGTCAATTTTCCCCCAAATATCCATTTTGGTTCCTTAGACATGAACACCATTCTATTCCACATTTAGAAAAGCTGCTCTGAGTCCATAGGATAGAATGCTAAACCAGGAGCAGACATATATCTTAATATGGATGAAAATGTGAGTCCTCCAACTGCCATGATCTTTTTGAAGGGAAACGTAAATGACTTTGGCCACTTGGGAGCATTTGCCAGACCAGGAATGAACCCCTTTAGGTGCTTGATTCCTTCTTCCCTCCCATCATGGCCAAAAAAATGTCAAAAATGATATAACATCAATTTCTTTTAAAACATAAAAAAAGAAAACCATACCACAACATAATTAGCCTGTTCCAGAAAATATCCAAGAATGGAACTATTTGCAGGCACTTACCTGCTCAATGTCTGTTAGGCAACAAGGAGCTACTGCAGAGTGGGGAGGACTAATTGGAGAGCAGAGCTCAGTCTCAGATATGCTTTGAAAGTGTCTTGGCAAATTTTGTCCTAGAAGCAAAGGACCATTCCTTCCCAAAGTTCAGCTGGGCTGGGTGCAGTTGGTGATCTTGATCATGCTAGATTTCTGCTTGTACAAGGTAATGGGTTCAACTTCCATACTGGCACAGTTTCTTAAGGATCCTATTCCTTATCCTGGTCTTTCTAAGGGACACAACTAATAGTGCCTGACCCCCATTTCAAGATATCTGAGCATCTGCTTCAATGGCAACATCTCACTTTGGATCTGACTCTGTCTAAGTGGTCAATTCAGTCCCCAGTCTAGTGCATCTCCAGACTTGGTTTGCTTTTCTATCATTTTTGGCAAACTGATGAGACTATTGTTTTCAGTAAATCTGCATATGTTGTGCAGAAATGCTGGGTCTGGTCTAATAAAATAGAAAAATGAAGACCCCTGAAAGCTCTAGCAATATTTATTGCAAAGACTGCATCCATGGAATTATTGGAAAGAGGCTTCTGGAATAGTCACACTTCGTACTCCTTCCTTCTTACTTGCTTCTATGGTTTGGGATTGGAAGTACTGTTGTGGAGTGTTTCTGATCCTTCCTCAGTGGGCTGTTTCAGTCCTAGGGGGGCAATGAGATATCAGCCTGGTGGCCCTGATATGTGGGGTGCCGTAAAGATCAGTCCTCTCTCCCCTGTTCTTTAATATCTATAGGAAACCATTGGGAAAGGTCATCTGACATTTTGAGGTGGGGTATCACCAGAATGCTCATGATATCCAACGTTATATCACCATCCCAGGCTGAAGGGAAGATTCTGCAAACATTCTAGCCCATGTGAGATGGAGCTGCTGTTTATACATCAGGATTCTCTACTGACACCTGTGTTATCTCTGGATGAGCAAGAGCTCCCTGTGAAGAAGTAGATCCATGATTTTGGGATCTTTCTAGATTCCTGGCTCCTGCTTGAACAATAGGTGGAAGCTGCAGCTAGAGGAGCCTTTGTCTACCTTTGGCTGGTGTTCCAATTGCAGCCTTATCTGGTGCAGGAGGACCTGGCTACAGTAATTCACACTCTCATTGCTGGCCAGTTTGATGACTGCAGCTCGCTTAACATGGGGCTGCCCTTAAAACTATTCAGAAACTACAATTGGTCCAGAATACAACAGCCTGCATATTAACTGGCTCTCAGAGCTGGGAGCATATAACACTGATTCTGCAAGCCCTGTGCTGATTGCCAGTTGGTTTCTGGGTGCAATTGAAAGTTGACCTGTAAAGCTGTTATGACTGGGCACTAGAGTACTTGCAGGACTGCCTGCTCTAGCCAGAATTGGCCTAAACCATTAGGTCTTCCAAGGGGAAACTACTTATAGTCTGAAGGGGGCCCAGGCTAGAAGGTGGTGCTTCTCTGTGGCAGCACTGGTACTTTGGAATAGACTCCTTGTGGGGATCAAGCTGGCCCCTCCTTCATAGCTTTTACACAGATGTTAAGAACAGAGCTATTTTGGAGAGTGTTCCAATGATCTTTTGTACTGCTCATATTGTATTGTTTTATTTTTGTTTTCAGTTTGTTGTTTGTGCTGTTGTTTCAATCGAAAGAGTGTTATTAGTTGTTTCATTTTAACCATTCCATGGATGCTTTACATGTTTGATGTTTATATATATTATACATCATGGGAGCCACCAAGAATTGCTAGATTGTGGCAGGGTAGAAGTTTATTGTCAGAGACCAGCTCTTTCAATTCACTACAGGTCCTGATTCAATTATTCTTCTGGCCCACACCAGCAGAATTAGTTATAACTCACCCTTCATCAAGAGACCTTATTTTAAAATCAGCTTTCAAAAAAGAAAAGGTTGTCTCAAACAGATCTGACCTAGGACTTATTCCTGAAAAGTCAAAAACAGGAACTGGCTTCTGGAGTTTTTTAGTTATTAAATTGTAGCAAAGTGTTTGGCTCGAAGTTACATTGAAATTAATGTGAAATTAATCCTAGCAAAGTGGACTGTACTGCTAACGGAAGTCTGGAGGTGGGAGAGGAATAAAGCTTTCTTCCAGTGGGAAATTGTACTGACACGTAAAGCAGGAGGGGGCGTACAAGAAAGACCTAGGGATGTAAAGGTTTCATTAGGCCTATCATAACTAGGCTCCAAAAATCCAGATGAGCCCCTCTGCTACCCTAACACCTTCTCCTCAGCCCCAAGAGAGTGACTGGTGGCAGTTTTTTCTGTGAGCTGGTGATATTTGGTGGGAGGGCAAATGAAAAAGATTTTAAAGATGGGTAGCCCTGTACCAGTTTCTATGAAATCTGGCCCACACCTATAATGTTTTAACCATCCTTTACCAGCAATCCCATTCTGATTAAAATTTTAAAACAGGCATTTATTTATGTATATTTCCATGTCAAATTATAAGAGAATATGGCCTCTTGAACAAACTGGAGTGAAATATCTCTGACTTTGCACCTAATGGATCTAGAAAAGTTAAGCAGGGTCTGACCTGGTTGATACCTGGAGAAAAGACCACTATGAGACCTCAGGGTTGTTAGGCTAGACCACGAAGTAGAAAAAATATCCCCAAAGGCAGTGATAGCAGACCACTTTATGGGCTACTTGATCATGACCATGAAGTTCACAATGTCACCAGGAGTTAACCTTGACTCAAAGGACATTTTACCTTTACCTATTATCCCTTGGGCAACAATAAGCAGATTGCACTAGTTTCTGAGCTGGGTGGCCTTTGTGCAGCCCTGACTATCAGCATGCATCTCGCTTCTTTCTTCCCTCATTTATTTGGATATATTTCTTTTGTGTTATTTGTTTAAAACCTTACTTTGATATTCTTGGGACTAGGTCTGCCAATTCACACTGGAACTACAGATTTATAGTAGGCTCAAAACCCTTGCCAGGGATCTGTTGCTCAGTATCTTACCATGTTTTTGTTCTGTTGATTTTGTTGAGTGAAGACTCATTTCATTTCACTTATATAAGTGAAAAGCCACAAACAGCTCCTTGAGCTCCTTCCAAGAATGTCACCTGTATGAGCGGAGCACTAACCAAGAGCTTCAGAACACTTTGGTTTTGAGTGTTTTGTTCTATCCCCAAACCCTCGAAATAAGTACCCACTTGATCTTCTACCCCTCCTACATGTCTGCGAAGCACTGCGGTTGAAATGCTTAGTCAACCTGTCCTACATTTTATACTACTGAAAACCCCTTTTGGGTATAGGAGGGAGCAGAATGGCCACTGACACAAAGATCTGTTTGGTTGACTCTTCATCTTTGCTAATAACTAGGCAAGGGGAAAACCTTGTTAGAGGGGCCAAGGGATAGCACAGAACTTCCCTGCCATGCCCAGTTTTTTGCATTATTTCTCTTCCTTTGTGCAAGGTACAGTGAATTTCACTCTAGGATTCTTAAACTAGGTCTTCTCTGCCCTATCTCACCAGTACTTGCAAAGCTCCACATGGCTGTTCAGTGTTGTCCCAGCAAGCCACCTTCATAGCAAGTTCCAATTGTTTCCATTGTCCTTACCCTTAGCGATGAGGAAGTATGTGGTGCATTTTGATAATCTCTCTTCTAATCTCTCTTAAAAAACAAGCCTCTTGCCCCTGAAGCAGGGCCACGTGGAATTCACAGTAATTGACAAGGTGTGGGTATATGAGAGTGACTTATATCCAAATGGTTAGGATTACTATTAAGATTCTTATTACATACACATGGCTTTAAACCCTGGCAAAAATCTAAGCAAAATTTCATTTCATTTCACTATGGAGAAATCTTATTACAAGGGACCAAACTACTACACATGAGCAGAATGCCTCACTCATCCCTTTTATTCTCTTGAGCACTGAGGAAGGAAGTTTGTCTGATTGTACTCCAGCTTTGATTGATTGATTATGTGCCATTGAGTTCTTGTCAGGTCTTAGAGACCGCATAGATTTTCTCCGGGAGGATCTGTTCCCAACCTGGTCCTTCAGATCTTCCAGTGGTACACACATCGCCACTGTAGTTGAGTCCATCCACCTGGCTGTTGGTCATCCTCTTCTCTTTCCTTCCACCTTTTCCAGCATTAAAGACTTTTCAGAGTGCTAGGCCTTTGCATAATATATCTGAAGTGCGATGATTTGAGTCTGATCATTTGTGCCTTCAATAGGAACTCATGGCTGATTTATTTAATGGTCCATTGGTTTGTTTTTGTGGCTGTCCAAGGGGATGCGGTGGCGCAGTGGCTTAATGACGCTGAAAGTTGCCGGCCAGAAATGGCTGACGCTTCGGCGGTTCGAGTCCAGCGTTCGTGTTAACAGGGTGAGCTCCTGTTTCCTCCCCAGCTCCTGTCAACCCAACAGGTCGAAAACTCACGTGAGTAGATAAATGGGGACTCTCACTCCGGTGGGAGGAAAAATGCTGGCAGCGCCTTGCACAGAGAGACGGGACCAGTTGCCAGTAAGCGCGAAACCGCGCTTGCCCGAAAAGGGTGCGAAGCAACGGAAATCCCGCCTCCTGTGCTCGCCAGCTGGGCTATGCTCTAGGAAGGAGGCTCTGGCAAACCACTTCCGAAAAACAATTGCCTTGAAAACTGCAAGGATTCGTCCAGGCAGTCACTGCAGGGTCAGTAATGACTGAGCGCAGACAAAAAAAAAAAAAAGGTATTCTCAGGAGTCTTCTGTAACACCAAAGTTCAAAAGCACCAATACTGTTTCTATCCTACTTTTTCAAACTCCAGCTTTATTGTCAGAAAATGCAACCCTTGTATTAATATGAATGCATAATATTGTGTTCCAAACAAATGTGACTTCTCTATTTGAACACTTTGTGGGAACTTCCACATGGCCCACACCCCTTCTGCAGTCCCTGCAAACCATATGGAGGCTGGTTGTGTGGCTAATTTTACTCCTGCCAATCTCAATATGTTGAGGGGATGATGAGATCATCATGAGCTATCAGTACTCCCATCACCTCTCCAACAGGAAAGTGTGAATCCTCATTCATTCAGTGCTCCACTCCTTGGACTTATTTATTTGCTAGCTTTATATCTTGCCTTTCCTTCAAGATTCAAGGCAGCATGCAGAGCAATTCATCCTCCAGTTTTGCTCCACTATAACAATCATGTAAGGTAGCTTGGCCTGAGAAAATGTAACTGGAGCTGAGTCACTTTGTCTCAGAGCCCCAGGGTAGCAATAATCTCCTCACCCCCACTTCAAGCCAAAAAGGACATTTTAAAAAATGCTAGCAGTCCCCATCCATATTTCATGTGACAGGAAATTGTGCATAGGAAGTTTCTTGAAAAAAAAAGAAAAAGAAAAGAAAAGAAAAGAAAAGGAAAAGGGGAAGGAAGGAAGGAAGGAAGGAAGGAAGGAAGGAAGGAAGGAAGGAAGGAAGGAAGGAAGGAAGGAAGGAAGGAAGGAAGGAAGGATTAAGACAATCTGCCTGGACACAATTACTTTGTGTTATATGTGAGCCTCTACAGATGCAACAACAGCCAATCTATGATATTGTGCCAGTCTGTTTCCCCAATATCTGTGAGCAGCTAGAGTGGAAGAGAGAGGAAGATAACAGCATATTTCAGACTTCATGATTGGGATGCTCTTATGCTGAGCCTCTACTGGGGGTGTTGGGGGTGGGTGAAAGACAGAGTCAAGGATTGCTTCTTTCTAGGAAGAGGGAGGCTGCTACCACTCTTCAGTTATAGATTGCAGGAAAAACAACCAACCCACCAACTCAGAGCCAGAAAAAAGCTGACTCAGCTCTCCAAGTGAGCCAGTGTTGTGGGATTCAGAAGGTCAGCTTCAAGCTGGCTCAGAATTATCCTATGGAGGTGCTCCATGATGGCTTGTGAGCATGGTTGCAGAACTGTCAGGATCATCTCAGTGCTGGAGATAACATTATCTTCTCTTAAGGATCACAAACAGGGATTCAGGGAAATGCTCAGAGAAGTAGTTTTGGTCAGACAGCATGAGAAAAGAACATTTTTGGAAGAGGGGAAGGGAAAATAGAAAAAGAAAACACTTTATTAATAGCTTTAAATATTTATAATTAAATACATGAGAAATACAGTTGCTCTAATTACATGATGGAATGGAATTATGAAGGCCAAGCTGACGTCAGGCCTAGCCCAAGGAACTCCAAGAGACCATGCAAATTCAGTCTAGCTATGTTTATTAGCTACAACCTCTAGCAAGAATCTTCCCAGACTAAAACCCCAGTTCCCAAACTCCTCCAGCCACAACAGTGTGAATTCCTCAGGGAGGTGCTAGTGTCATCCTTTTGTTCCTCCCACACGGTTCTGGTGAGCTAAGAAAATGCTTATCTCCCTGAGCTTGGCCTTCATAATTCCATTCCATCACACATTAGCTGTTTTCTTCAAGTACCTACATGCCTTACTCCTCATGATAAGTGACTGCAGCTGGATCAAACCAAGATGCTCTAGAAATACCTATACATATACGTACATATACATATGAATGATGTGTCAGTAAAAGAGGATGGTGAAGAATCAATGTAGGATTACAAAGTGTTCTTTGCTGGGATCTAGACTTCAGCAGATGCCCAACAATCCTGCCTGGGAACATTTCATCAGCTATTATGATAATCTTTACAGAAATGTATTATACTGGTGATTTGGCAGGAGTGCTATGATGTTATTAAACTTTAGCCCTTGCTTATATAGTCAAGTATTGCAAGGATCTTCTACTGATGATCGATCTATCTATCTATCTATCTATCTATCTATCTATCTATCTATCTATCTATGAATTCTAATAAGGGATCAGATAATCCTGATATAAGGTCATCTTTACATCAGCTCCATTAAAATATGCAAACATAAATTCAAACACTGAACCTGATTTCCCCTTAGATTTATGAACACAGCAGCCAATGGAATATCTTCTGTCAGAGGAAGCTGGTTTCCTTTTAGCCATGTGCAGATATCCTCAGTCAGTGTGGGCTACTTTTCTGCCAAGACCTTTGTCATGTGAAAGCTAATCCTCATGGCTTCCTGTGGGAGGTTGTCTCATACCTCCTTATGGAGCATTTTTGGTTTCCCATTATTTTAAATAGAACACTAGTCAATGAAAAAGATTGTTGTCTGGGATTTTCTGATACTTTCAACCTCAAATACACAAAATGAAATAGCAAATAATCACAGTTGAAAACATGAACATCCTTCTTATTGTATAGTATTATGCAACCTCCTCAAATGCTCCAGTTATGAATTGGTCTTGCCCAATGGAAGATTTTGATTCAATTTTGCTGGTGAAAAAGTGTAATCATCTCACTGTCTCTCTGTCTCTGTCTCTCTCTCCCTCCCTAATCTACCTAATCATCTAATACAGTGGTGCTTAAAAGTTTGTGAACCCTTTTGAATTTTCAATATGTCTGCATAAATATTACCTAAAATGTGATGTATTTTAGAAACCCATTCTAAGAAAAAAAACCCAATTATACAAATGAGTCAAAAACATTATACTTGTTCATCTATTTATTGAGGAAAATGATCTGAAGCTACATATTTGCCTTTTAAATAGTGACAACATACATGGAAAAGTATGTTGGAATGCAGCCAATATTTTTTTTAAAAAACTATGTTAAAAGGATTTCCTCCTAAATTCATTTTAGGGAATTATTGTGGCAAGCTCATTCATCACACGTGCTTTGTATTTTTTCTCCTACATAGCTTAAAGATAATCTGGAAAGTTGCAGCATCAGTTTTTTCTGTCTTAGATCTGATTGATGACTAGAGGCATGGTTTAAATAATGATAATGATAATGAATGGAATGATCATGAATAATAATAATAATAATGAATGGAAGTGCTAAAAATTTAGTTACTGAAAGAAAACAAAGAAAAATAACAATCAGTTGCTAGAAATACTTCTATATAAATGTAACTTTATCCTTCAAAAACTTTTAAGATCTTCACATTTAAAAAGTCAGCAGAAAGGATTAACAAAAATGAAACCACAATGCCTTTTAGAATAAGTAGAAATGAAGGAAAGAAAACAATATAAAGATTCTGAAGAGAAAAAAGAATGCTTATCAAATTTCATATCTGTATTCTTCAAATACTAATAATAAAAATAAAACACAAAGATGTAGTCATATAAACTGTACTATGAAAAAGGCTGGGATTTTTTAAAAAATACAGGATTCATTGTTGTTGAAGCTTTGCACAGAAATGTAATAGAATCAGCATAGGCTTTAGGAAACTTTAGGAAAACCCCCCAGCAGAGATGCATTTCTCTAAGAAATTACCAGAGTGTAAGAGAGACCCGATTCAAAAGTTGTTTTTTGTTGATCTCCCAGGCATTATTGAACCAACTTAGGCTAGGAAGAGGTTTCTTAAAATTTGACCAGGAAACTATATGGAAATGAGTTGCATTAAATAAAAATATCCAGCTCCTTCCTTAAGAGAGCATATGTACAGTGTGTATTATATCATTTTTAATCTTGTAACTTTAAAAAAATTGTATACAAGAAAATTAAAATGATAGTCTTGCCTCATTTATCTTATTTGTACTTTTGCTGGCTGTAAAGAGATGGAAAACCATATGTGAGTTGTACATATAGAACAATATTGGCCCCAAAATTCAGCGTCTGAAGACCATCATAACTGATAACAAGAACCAGTTCTTCCACATTTCTTCCAGCATAAATTGAGATGCTGTTTACTGATGGAGTACAATTAACATGTGAGCTATCAGTTGGCAGTCACTTATATTAATTTGAGATTGACACATGCTTACTCAAAAACAATCCTACGTTTGAGGAGAATAATTCCAAAGTATATACTGTATGTGAAAAATTGCAGGTACAGGTTTTCCTGATATAGCTACATATAGACAGAACAATTTTTGAACTATAACACCGCTGTTGTGCGAGCTGCATTGGTTACCGGTTTGTTTCCGGGTCCAATTCAAGGTGTTGGTTATTACCTTTAAAGCCCTTTATGGCACCGGACCAGGTTATCTGAGGAACCGCCTCGCCCTGGTCACTTCAGCCCATCCCACTCGGTCCAGCAGAAGGGGCAGGTTGCAGACCCCACCAGTCAGGGAATTTCGATTGGTGGGGTCGAGGCAGAGAGCCTTTTCTGCTGTAGCGCCCGCCCTATGGAACATCCTGCCTCCTGAGGTCCAGTGTGCCCCCTCCCTCATGGCCTTCAGGAAAGGTATTAAATCCTGGCTCTGCCAGAAGGCCTGGGGGCCAGAGGGGGGCCCGCACCTGTGGAGATGGCTGGTGGGATGATGGGTTGTCTCCCCCCCCCAGCATCTTACAGGTTTTTAGGGCCATAAACCAGAGGAGGTTTTTTAGGGTTTTTTAATATATTTTTAATTATTTATAGTTTTTAGCCATCTCGGAGAGAGCTGTGTTTTTATTGTGAGCCGCCCAGAGTCACCCGTTGGGGGAGATGGGCGGCATACAAGCCGAATAAATAAATAAATAAATAAATAAATAAATAAATAAATAAATAAATATTCTAAACCTGAGTTTAGAATTTATGTATTCATGGTTTGAATGGGACTATTCGAAGTACATTTGAACAGAACTATTGAACTAAAGGAACTGAATAGACTAGGAAATATAATCAAGTATTATTTTCATTACTCTCTTGCTAGTAGAAATATTTAGAATATGGACCTTGATCTATAAGATGACTGCTTCCTCAAAGGACTCCTCTTGTTAACACTGTAATAGCCATACTGACTTAGTTAACATTATATTTGGCTTATTTAGAAGGTAAAAATTGCTGCTTTGGTAAGAGGTTGAGCTCTCTGCAGCACAGCCAACTAGCTTTGTGGCAGATCATTTTGCCCTGCTAAAGAATGGCACAGGTTTGGTACGTATGAGTTTTAAGCATCTGCACTGTCCTTTTTGCCTGACAACACAGAACAGTTTGGGTAGAACCTCCTGGAGATTTGAGAAGTGGAAAATCCTAAACATGAATCAGTTGAATGTATGATGTGGTAGAGCAGTGAATAAGGTCAGCACTGCTATAGCTGGTTGAAGGGGACCAAACCTCTAGGAAAGACGGCCTTGGTTCCTTTTGACCAGCCAAAGCAATGCTCTTCTTCTAACGCAGATGCACATGCTGAACTTGATGTGCTTCTAGCTGGGTCATCTTCTAGTTGTCATACCTGTAAGAGGTAAGCATTGAAATTTCCAGAAATAAAATGGGAGTAAAATATCAAATGTTTGGTTCTTAAAAATGCACAAAAATCTGCTTTTGTTTCCAGATATGCAAATTAATCATGCTTGAAATTATGAAAGAAGTTTTTCAGAAACACTTTTACCATGAGGGAATCTCAATCAGCTTTTTAAGGAAGCTTTTGATGGAGAGCAGAATTTGGAAGAAATTGAAATCCAGATTCAAGTACTTCTATTAATCACCTAATAATCTAAGGATGCAGAAGAGCTGGCTAAATGTTGAGGTACTCCTGGCTTAACAGGTAAATAATAGGCAGACATTACCTTCAGTTACAGACAGCAGTTACACTTTTTCCTCCTTGTCTATTTTTTCCTGACACAAATTAGTCTGGCAAGAAAAATATGCGTATGGTTCCATAAATAGCTCTAGATGCAGACTGTGCATTACATCAAAGAAAATGGCCATATTATCATTTCTTAAGTACTAACAATATAGTTTGAAAATTGCTTAATAGAAGGATCAAAGGCAACAAATAACAGCAGGCCAAGATGGCCCATGAGTCTTGGCTAGAGAAAGAAACAAGCCAGGGATCCAGCAGCCTCACTAAGGCCCAGCCTTTCTCCACCTGATGGCTCTTCCAGATGGATGAGTGCTGTGGCTCCCAAACTTCCCCATTCAGCATGGGTGCTGCAATTCTCACACAACTATGGGGTACACCAGGCTGGACCAGCTGCTTTGGTAACTGGGTAGGTGAAAAGGTTGTTCTTTCCTTATGACTCCTAATCCACAGGGCTCGATAGGATACATATGAAATCATCAGCAGGCCCTCACAGGAACAAGTAGACAGTATACAAATGCTGGGGATTGACCCTGAAACCTGCCTACCCTTCTCTGAACTACAAGTTGAACAGCTCCCTGTTTTGGTAGCTCGGCAATCTGAGTTTATTAAAAAAAAAAGAAAAGAAATGACAAGATTTGGCAGGATTCAGAGACACAACCCACTGCTAGTACTGTAGTAACAACAGCAACATGTGCTTATCTTCCCCTTTGAAAGAAACAGGTTTTTCTCTTACAGAAAGAAAACACTCTGTTGTCAGCTGGAATCACCTGCCAGCTGTCACTCAAGCACTGATTTTTGCAAAGCGACTCCAGCTGTACCTGCCTGACAGCTGCCAGGGGCTGTTGAACTCCTTGGCACGTGGCAACTTCGTAGTCACAACAAAAGAAGCACTTTTCTAACCTACATGGAACCCATAAGCCATGAATGTATGGGGCTTTTCAGGAGCTTGATGAAACTTAAAGTATTTTCCAGTTATCGACTTTCCCTAAGTCACTTGAGCCATTTATGCATTTCTATGATTTAGGAATGATTGTACATGATGGGACCCTTAGGGAGTATCCTATATTTTATGCAGCAACATAAAATCAGTCAATACATATTAAGCAACGCTAGTTTAGGGTTTCCTTCATACTGGCATTAAGTGACCAATTAGAGGTTTAAATCCTGTATTGTGGACAATTATTGTGTTATATGATATCAAATAACGAAACCTGTCTAGAGCAACTAGATGCCAAAAAGGATCTAGAATAACCAGACACAAAGGAGGATATCATATCCTTATGAGTACTGAAGGAAAAAGAGGAAAGATACAAGCTACATTTTCTCATCCTTATAGCCCTAGGGTGTGATACTGCATCGACCAAAAACCCTGGCACATAATTAAAGCCACAGAGGTTGTGTAACACTGCATCATGTTCTGACCCCATCTGAAGACTTTTTACCCAGTTGCAAAAACAAGTTATTTCATATTTTGGAATTTTTAATGTGTAACCTCCATTTCTGTTTGCTAGATGTAATTTTTCTTTCTAAGCTACTCACAGACATGGTTGTTACCATCTCCACTTAATATTTCTCTTTTTTCCTTTTTGCAAAAGGTACAAAAAGATTTCCCATTAATGAGAAAGAAAATGATTAAAGCATACACTTGTAATACATATATATAATAATATTTAAAAGTATATTGGGGAATTTACTTACTGACAACTCTATTTGCATATGTTTCAATAAGCCAAAAATATTTCACATTTCTGAATCAGGACAAAAACCTTAATTGTAGCATAACTTATTTCTTTTTCCTTTCCTTTCCTTTCCTTTCCTTTCCTTTCCTTTCCTTTCCTTTCCTTTCCTTTCCTTTCCTTTCCTTTCCTTTCCTTTCCTTTCCTTTCCTTTCCTCTCTCTTGCCTCCAGGTTATCAGAGAGAAGCACAGATATGTTAATAAGCAGAAAAGGACAGTTCAATGTGCTGGTTCATCTTTCTGAAACCACACACTTCCTTACATTCCATAGCAATGTAATTCATATGGGATTATAAAGAAGCGTGTCCCCTCAAAAAGAGAAATCTCCAGTTCTGTCAGGAAAACATGCTAGTGATTAGGAAGCTTGTCTAGGAATGCATTCTCACAAAAAGGATGCTTCCAGAGAAGGTGGTTAATTTCAAATATAGAATTTTGTTGGAGATTCAGATTGCATTGCTTCTATTCGTAACCCTTCCATGTTTTCTGAAGCCATCTTTTTTTTTCCCCTTCGGGGGGGGGGGGTGAAACCATAAGGGGAAGGAAGGAAGCTATCTTTCTAGAAATGCCTCAATGAATCAGATTTTGGTTTCCCAGAATACGATAATCATACTTTCATAGTTTCTGAAGAGTTGACTAACTTTGGTGCATACGTATGTAGTTATCTGATTTGCAAATTCTACACTTATCAGATGCTTCAGATCCTAAAAGGCTTTCTGGATTATTTTCATCCAGTCCGTAAGCCATGCTTCCCATCATTAAATGACAGTAGAGCTGAATGTCGTTTGAAAGTGACCAACTACTATAGATAGCTTGTAAAGAATAGACTTATCTTCCAATAAGCATTAAAGTTAAACTTTATAAAATTCACTTCTCACTTCCTGCAGCCTAGGTGAACCAGAATGTATTACTTGTCCATTGATATCCACACCATTTTATGATGTGGACTGAAATTCCAAAAATGCACACAAAAATATGCATCTTAAGAGAAAAGGATGCATAAAAATGTTATATCAGAGGAATGTTTAGCACAACACATATTATGTTCAGGAAAATTGCTTAGATTAAGAATGTATCTTAATAAAAAGCAGACAGAAAATGCATACAAATTTTTGTACTTTTTTTGCCGAATTTGCTAATGTATGTGAAAGAAGAGAAAACTAGCCTTGTAAAAATAAGAGACCCATTTTTACATGATTTAAACTTTTTTTTTTAATGGTCTCAAAATTATTTTTTAAATATTAAATTTATATCCTTTTCACCTTGTATAAGCACTTAAAGTGGTTCATAACAATAAATAAATTTATCTTATTTCTTGTGATGGAAGACATGAGCGGGGAGGATTCTGGAATGGAACTTCAAGGTTGCCGGGAGGGGGGAGAGAGGTTCCAGGGAAAGTGCCTGGCCCCTTCCTAAGGGCATCATGGTTATAGTTGCTATTGTTGTGGATCACAATTAGTCTGGCAAGATTCTTTCTATTAGGTGTAAGCTAATAAAGGAGCTGAATTGATTCTGGACTGTCTCACTGTTGTTCTTGGGCTGAACCTGACATTTCTTCATAGAAATAGTCTCTTTCTTCCCTATTCAGCTATGCCTGATAGATCATGGCCCATGTCAAAAATCACATCTCTAAAGAACAAGGAACAGTGCTTAAGAGACATAAATAAGTCACTACATTTTCCTTAGTTTTTCTTTACAAATATGACTTTGGGAAAAATTACTAAGTGAATGGGTCATAGAGAAGGAAGGAGGGAGGGAAGGAAGGAACAATAGTTGTCAGGAAGAATCCCCTATATATGGAAAGTCAGTTACAAATTTGCATGTAGCTTCCAGTGGGACAACCATAATTGGGCAACAAGGAACCATCACTATGGAAGTTCTTCCTATATTTGCCTTAAAGGGAAGAATCAAAACATGGTTAAGAGGTTTCTTTGCATTATGGGTAATTTCAGCCCAATATTTGACTAGTTCTAATCATGGTATGGAGATAGGGTTAGAAGAAGGTGAGCTGTTGGCATAATGTGGAGGCGAAGGATGTTCTTCAAAGAGAGATCAAGCTATGACCTTAGGAAATATCCTATCTTGGACACAGATAAAAGAATACAGTTAGGCTTGGCCTAATTTCAGGCCTAACTCTGCAAGTGGTTAGTTCCAACTTCAGGGCTAAGCAAACTGCTCCTTCCTTAGGAGTCAGAGTCAGAAACAGGGAAAGGCAGATAAAACAGGACAGATAAAACCACAGGGCCAACCTATTTCATTGCCCCATATGGAACAGCACATGGCACTCTCCTCCATAGGCTCCAGAGCCTAATAATCTGAAGCATGATCTTCCTTGGGAGAGAAATATACAACATAAGAAAAACCTCTAGTAATTTCAGGCCATTCCAAAGCAAGGGCTGCCTGGTGATTAGAAAGAGAGAATAGGAGCAGCCCTGCCTTTTTGGGGCTATAGTTTTGATCCACTTATGGTCAGCATGTGACCCTAGCCCTTTCAGTTCTTGGCTCCTGATTCTCTCCTGCTTTTACTTGCGGGGAGTTCTGTAAAAGAAGAAGAAAATCGCAAACTGTCCTGCAGAGTCTAATTTGCAAACAGCCCTCTCAGCATTAGTAGCTTCAGTGCATTCACCAAGATTAATCAATGTTTTACATTTCTGATTCCCAGTACTGTATGGGGTCTTTTTTCTTTTTCCAAGGGTAGCACCAGAATGACTCTATGGGGCTAAGTAAGATGAAAGAAGGGAAGGGTCCAAGATAATTTCAAGGTTGAGTCCTTACTACCACACCATATTGTCCCATCTTCTAAAAGTGCTGAAAGGACCTAGGTCAGGGTTGAAACAAACTCAGAGAGGGCTATTCCAAGGTATGAGAACTAATATATCACACACAGCACAAATCACATCTCTAGCTAAACATTTACAGCTGAGTAGGAAATCAAATTGGTAAAACAGAGGAGTAACAACTGCAGTTGTGTAAACTATTCCATCAACTCTGTTCTTGAACTTGTCAGTCTACAGGACAGTGTTTTTCAACCTTGGCAACTTTAGGATGCGTGGACTTCAACTTCCAGAATTCTGACTGGGGAATTCTGGAAGCTGAAGTCCACACATCTTAAAGTTGCTACAGGATTTAGGTTGAACTCATCCTGATTATTAGTAGAGCAGGGAACAACATAAACAAAAAAACAGAAGGTTCTGCCAGAAATTTTAAAAGGCAAGTAGTACAAACATAGCAAAGCCAATGGAATGTACATTTAACCCCTATTCTTTTCTTATTAAAAATAACAAACACACAAAAAATGAATTAAAGGGGACAGATTGAAGAAGCTGCTAACACCAAAGTTGAATTCTCCTCCATAAATAGAAGTAAGGGGTGACCATATAATGAATAAGCCTGATCTGGTGACTGTAACCCAATCATCTCTGGACTATAAAGTGACACATCTGTCCATTCTTGGCATATTATATACAGTGGGAGACTGATAGATGCAGCTGTTTCTTAACTCCTTCTATTAATATGAGTGACAGTTTAAGTACCAAGCAATTGAGACCAAACATTTTCGTATATTTTTATTACTTGTCGGTTTGAAAGCTTCCTGTTTGTTTGGTAGATTGTTTGAAAAGCAAGATAAAAATACAGTAAATGAGTAATTAATACTTAGTAGTTATAAGTACATTATCTACTAAGTATTAATTACTCATTTCTGTATTTTCATCTTGCTTTTCAAACAATTATTGTCTCTCCAAATGACTTACATTAATTAAAAAGAGAGGCGCTGCTCTGGGGTATATACAGGGGGAGGTCAAAAAAGTAAAAATGGTGGTTGTGACACACATAAAAAGGGGGCAGGGCTTAAATCACATAGTTGTAGCCATCACCTTGACCTTTTTGCCCCCTCCCCCATGGGTACCCCTGTCTGGCTCTTAAGATCACAATAAAAAAAGGCAAGGTACACAACATATGAAAAAGGAAAAAGAGAGGAAAGGGGGAAAGGAGCTACATTGGCAAGCCTATCCCCAAGTACCATCATAAAGTTTGAAACAGTCAACTGTTTATGAAGGGACTTCACAAGTGAAACTTCTGGATCCATTGGATTGAAATGTGGCTTGCTCGATCTGTGCTAGCTAAGACCTTACACTGATCTCTAGATTCTCTTTAATGGCAGATATATGGAAACTAGCCCCAGGTGCTTTATAAGAAATGTAGAAGATTAAATGACTATTCAGCAACTTCAAAAGATGTATCCTCAACACACCACTTTTGACTGATGATGGTCACTGTAGATGTGGGAATCGCCTTTAACAGCTCCCTGAGGCTTTTTTTTTTTTTTTTTTTTTACCGTACTTGCTAGGTTTCTGACCACCTGGAGAAGCATTTAAATAGACAGGGATACAGTTCTCACTGTGTAATTGTTCTGAATCTATAGATAGTCTTTCAAGATGATGCTCTTGGCTGCTAGATAAACTGCGACATTATCCCTGGCTTCTAACAGCTCCTAACTGTACCCTGTTTGCTTTTCCTAAAACTCTGTGGACTACTTGCTACAGATAGTGGTAAGTGATTCAAATATGCTCTCTGAGAGTCATACACTCAGCTATGGGTTTTGTTTGTTTGATTTGCAACATACCTCTTCCTGAAAATCAGCTGAGAAAAATAATTTTCAAGCAATCCTGTCTTCTGCCATTTCTAGTGTTTGGCTTAACAACATCTGATTTTTAGTATATTCAGCACATTTAGTATAATATTACTCAGTATATAAAAACAGCAAGGAAGAGATTCCTGGCGTTGGTCTGAATGGCCTTTCTGCCTGATGAGAATGATGGGAGACTAAATGTTGCCTGGATCTTCCTTGCATGTTGGCAGTGAAAAACTCTTCTGGCTTTATTTCAGTTCTTCTGTTCTTAAATACCAAAAGCTACTGCAGAAAAGCTAGCTAGGAAACAGAATACCCTTCCAGCTGTTCCTCAGACAAATGCCTTCTGATATAAATTCATGCTCCAGACAGTTTAGTAGCACTAGTAAAGGGTTAGGTTTGAGATTGCTTCAAGAACTATTGAAAAACATCAGTGAAACAACAGATTACCAAACAATGCAGTTATAATAGGAAAGAACCTCATGGAAAAGATGGGGTGATCCAACAGCCAGATAAGTAAAAGTTAGTCATTTTCAGTGTCAGCTAAAAAAATAATTTATAATTCTGGCAGATTTATTTGGTCTGGCATAAGGAATAAAGCTGCAAGGCTTAGATGGGGTTAGATTAAGCAGTTAAAAGCCTTCTAATTAACTGAAAAACGGGTCATGATTAATCAAATATTCCTTGAATTGCTTTCTATATAAATGATAATATGATAAATTATATTGAAATAATGTCTCCTTTAACATGTTTACTGGAACATTACATGGAAATAAAATATATGCTTGATTATAAAATTAAAATGAAAAGTTGGCTTTGTTTCTCTAAAACTGTTCTATTCTTATACAAATTTATGTAGACTTGATTTACCAATTAATGGTCATATCATTCATCAACTAAAATTAATGTAATAGGATATAGGCCTAATAAGCTCTAGATTATAAGTAGTCCTGCATATAACTCCTAGTTGTGTCATTTAGGTGTCTGATTGACATTCTGTCTATTTCTGAAATGCAAGACAGCTTTAGCTGAAATAGAATTATTCATATATGTAAGACATAAACAGAACATAATGTAGTTTGTTTGGGATCTGGAACACTGACTGAAGGTATATCATAGATAAAGAAAAGATGCTTGTTCACTGAATATTGGGGACAAAACTAAGTGTGCCATCCAATATACACCTATTTAGAAATTAGCCCTGCATTACTGAATTTAGCCAGATTTGACTTCTGAATAAATATGCAAAGCATGATTGCTCGTATCTTTAGAATGTCAAGCATCTTTGCTTAGTGAAGTGGTATCATCCCTCGACTAATGGATGTGCTATCCAGCATGTATGGGATTGCAATTTCACAAACTATACAATAATATATTTTTTAATGCTTCAATTACATTAAAATACATGTTAGATTTATTGTTTACTGCATGAATAAGCCAGACGTTTTTGGAAACATACTGTAGAGATATTATTATAATCAGAAAGACAGAATGGGTTATCTGTCTTCATTGAGAGAGACCTAATGATAGCCTGCATTTGCTGTCTTAACAATGTGTGACACCATCCCCTGGTTCTTCAATTTCTATTTAGGTAAGAGCTAGTGTCTCTTAATAGTCCCATATTAATACATTATGAAAAAAAATAAGACATGTTTAAGGCATTATATGTAAAATCAACAGATACCAATTAGAACTTAAATAAAACAGTTCTGGATACTACCTCATAAGTCAACTGGAGTCTTCCTCTTGTTTCCTGTAATGCTGATGGACCTATGATTCCATCATCCATGTTTGTAGAAGGGTATGCCATGGGAATTTTTCTGCAGACAATCAGAGCGGAAGAGGTGTCTATCTCTAAGGATTTTCCCCAGGAGCCTTACAGGCTTATGACTGATTTTGTTTAGGGTTTTTAAACAAATATAACAAGCTTTAATGTGGTATTTTCTATATATCCTTCTTCTGTTTTCTACAATTATTTTCATCCTATATTGTACTTATTGTCCCTTCTCTAAGCTTTCTGTATCCTATGTCTTCCATTTTCTAAATCTGAGATTTGGTTAAATCAGCATTTTGCTTTGACTGAATGAAATCTATTCCTCTCTCTTAATCCATGTAGAACTTTGCTCCTGGCAGTAGTCCTTCAAGTCCTTTTTCACCCCATTGTAAAGCTGCTAAATGTAAGCTTCAGCTTTTCTTGTCTCACTCTGACTTCTTTTTCTATTTATCTCACAAAGGAATGCCTTGGAAAGGCCTGCATGATCCTTTTTGTACTAGATGCTCTTCCCCGCCCCTTAACTTGGCCTCCCACCTGTCTACGTCCTTTATAGACCTTAGCCACATCCACACCTCCTGTCCACCTCAATCATTAGCAGTGACAGCAGCACAGAGGGCTGTTGAATTACACCTCTTCAGCTGTCCTATCTTTTGATTTTGCTTCATATAAGATGTTATCTGGATATGCAAATGTAAGATGCTCTCAGAAAGAAGTATTTTCCTTGCTACATAATTCAGTAGGATAAGCTGTTTAATACTGATCACTTCCAACAAAATTCATTCAAAAAAGGAATGAACTTTAATGAGGAAAATCAGGCAAGAAAACAAGATGCAGTTGGACATGGCAGAAAACAGAAATCAACACTTGAGGGAGTCTATAAAATGAGAACTTGACCCTCCCCCCCCCCCCCTTACAAATGTAATGTATCTGTTTATACAATGAATTAATGCTGGGAGCTTTAGTAAATCCATTCAACATTTTCTTCAGATCTGAGAATTTGCTTGAATGCTTATTAGGTAATTTCAGTGTATTAAAAATCAGAGGGGGTATATATTTGTGGCTAGAGAAAACTTAAGTTATCAAAAAGATATACATAGACATGACCAAAATGTAGGCTTGTTCCCTAGCCTTTTTCATCTTAGAATTTCATTTTAGGATTCAGCAGTAAATCTGACAAAAATATATCATAGTTATGAACAAAAGTACTTTTCAAACGTATCTATAAATAGGCATCTCTTTCATCAGGTTTTTAATTATTAGACTATTTTAGAGTTTAGTTTATTGATATTTCAAATCTGTTTTTAACCTCTTTATTCTGTTTTTGTTTTTATATTTTGTTAGATGCCTTGAGTGCTTGCCATAGCAGAAATGAGGGTATAAATAAAACAAGTAATAGCGAATTACAATAATAGCAACAACAACAAAAATATGCTGGTTGATAAAAAAGAAAAACCTTATTTTTTCACAAGTGTAGCAAAGAATGGGAGTTTTTGGAAATGTACTTAGTCAAATATGATGTATTTCTTAGGTATATGTTTTGGGGAAACATATTTCCCCAAAGGGGGGAAATATATTTTTCCCTGAACATTTCTTAGGTATATGTTTTGGGAAAGAACTGCTTTCAGGAGTTTCTCATGCCAGAAATTTCTACTAAAAAGAAATGTCTCTAAAGCAAGATCTGACTTTTTCTATTGTATGAAATAGAAACGTTACATTCTGCTTCATATAGCTCTGTTGTCTTGCTATATAAATTCTTCTTCTTCCAAGAATCACTGCCCGAAGCTATCTTTCTTTCTCTGAAGAATGAGCAATCCAAAATCAGTGCTGAACTACTTCATAAAAGTCAGAGTCATCATTCTTCATAGCTGGAATTCTTTACAAAACAGGTGGGCTTCCAGGATGTCACGGGTCAGGACAAGAGTGGCAGAAGAAGAGGGTTTACAAGTGGACAAAAGGGGAAAAGGAGGTCAAACATATGATTCCACATGCAGAAAGGTTCTGGCCTATTCAAGTGTGATGCTTCCTACAAAGGAAACATGTCTGCGCAGAAAATGAGTATACGAACTCCATATAGCATATTCTGATTGAGTTCACACATTACATTGAGCCATTCCTTGTTTAAAGGTGGTTGGCTGCTTGAACCCAGATTGGTGAAGTTCATACAATGTACTAAGCCAAAAACAAACAAATGACGTTATGATTTATGTGTGACATGTGATCCCAGTTGGTGTGCAACAATGATTTATCCTAATTATTCATCCCTTTTACGCCTGGGAGGAAACAGCTTGGCTTTTTTTTTTTCTAGGATACCCATAAGTTATATATTTTGTGGTTAGAGGCATCAAGTGATAACAGTGAATACATGGGTCAATCCTTAATGAAACGTTGGGAAGAAACCAGAGCTTCAGATTCTATCTGGTCCTCCGAAAAAGCAACTCCCTTGATGATGCCCTTGAGAACATTAAAATGTGCCGCTTTCTACTGCCTAATCACAGCATGTCAAACTATTGGCAATTAGCTGGCATGGCTACTAGGGCAAATTATTTCCAAGCAACATTTCAAATGTTAGATATATATGAAAAAGAGCATCTGCAGATAATAACAGATGGCCAACTCCTAGTGCACATGGGAGATCAAATGTGCTATGCCTGGGAAGATGGTAATGGAGATCCATTGAAAATAGATTTTGATGATCTATTGATACATGATATATGGCAGGAATTGCCTTTTCCTTTATATTGGTCTGCATGATCACAGAATTGGCCTTAATTATCTGTAATCAGATTTCATTAAATGACAGAGGACTGAAATTTCTATTACACTGGTAATATTTCTGCACTTTCTATAGTTAAGAAGCATGGTTTATTTATTTTCTTTCAAATCCACCGAATGATCAACATTCTATGGACAGATTATGAGCACATACAATCACAAAACTTTTTGGAAGAAAACTGAGACTATAAGGTAGGATCAAAATCAAATATTTGATACCTTCCAGTCCTAATTACCCATGATTCTTTATAAAATGCAGAAAAAAATATTAAATCAAAAACAAGGAATAATTCCCACAAAATATGGCTTTCATGCAGAATTCAGCTTCCTGAAAATCTGCTTTTATTTTATAAAAAAGCAAGTTAATAACTTTTGGAGATGCAACAATAGCATTGAAACTGTGTGAGTCCAGAAACCAGCGAAAGAAGGTCTGAAGTGGAAGAGTGTCATTTTCCAGTTAGTCATAAGAGGACTTTTTCTGTGGTCCAGCCTACAGAACTTTGGAATGTTCTCATAAAAGCTTTAATACGCCTACTGTTGTATCTTTAAGAGCTTGTTGAAGACATGTATCTTAACCAGGTTTTTCCTATATGAATATTGGAAACATGGTTTTGATTTGTTGTTGTTTTCCTCCCCTGCCCCCATCTTTTGAATGTATATGTTTACATAGTTTAATTCGTTGTTTCAATATTGTATTTTAATAATGTTGTTGTAAACCACATTGAGATGCAATCATATGGGAAGCAGCTGAGAAATGTCTTACTGTACACACATTTATAGCTAGTGATGAGAAAGTGGTGCATCAATATCATCAGCCTTCATAGTTTAATTGCAAATAAGTTTAAAATGTATAAATATATTTATTTAATCTGTAAAGGCTGGAAACCACAGCTTTCCCAAGGAACCGTTTGGATTCTTTTAGCCTAGAAATCACCAGGGCCTGTTTTCTACCCTGGACAGGTTCAAGAGCAGGAGTGTATTGGAGCAATTGTGGTCTTCCACACCTGCTTGCACAGTTGTGAGGGTGGGGAAGCAGTTGCTGGTTAGCACAAATTCTGAGAGTTCTTTTGCCATGGGAGGCCCAGTGCAGCTGCTCTGTTTCTTTAGCATTTTTGGAATGATGTATGTATATACAGTATGAATTGCCTTAGAAATTAGGAAACATTCTAATAGGAACTGAAATCATCTTTTACATGTCTTTTAGCAATGTAATATTCATCTCTTAATTTCATTTATTTGCATTTTGGGGTGAAGACAATCTCAAGGGAGGGAGTGATACCAGGTAGAATATAATGACTGTGACTGAAGAGAGTAGTGTGATCGAGGATTAAAATGAAGCAAATTGACTTATTTCATTTATTTAAAATATCAGCGGACTTATTTTATAATACTGAACCTGCTGGCTGGAATGAAATGGAAGTTGTGAGGACATAATCCAGTGTCATATCTAGTTCATATCCTTTGCCATTAGGCTCCAGAATGTGATTTAATCTAGAATTGGGTATTAAAGCAGGACCATCCTTGTATTTTCATTTTTTTCCCCTTTAGGTACCTAAATAATAAATAATTAGCTAAGAATAGTGCAAACAACTAAAAAAAGAAAGAAAAAAGTTAAAATAGCTTGTCATTCCTTTTAGTGAGAAAGCTTTCAGGTATTTAAAAATACAGACATTTTAAGATGTGGACCAACAGATGTTACGCTTCTGGGAAAAGTTTGTGCTTTTCCCTATATACTTGAAGACACTGGCAAGAGTGAGTAGCACCTGTTTGCTTGAAGTTTATGCAGCTGCTCTTTAGGCAGTAAGTAGAATGGGCAAATGTACAGAATTTCAGAAATCTTGCACCATTAAGGAAAAAAGGTCAGAGGTAAAAACATTTTGACTGACAAGCAAACAGATGGAAATGAAAAGACCCCCCCACAAAAGGGGGTCAATAATACAGTGTTTTAACATCTATCTGGATGATACTGTAAGCTCTTTTGCCTGGAAACAATAAAGATGGTATCGTACGCAAATCACAAGGTTATGTTTGCATTATGTTCTTTAAAATAGTCCTGCTCAGGTGTTATACCATCAAAATCTCCAAACAGGGTGTTTTTTTGGGAGGGAGAGGTTAGTAAGTCCACCTTTAATGTTATATTTCCTTTTCTAATTCCTCTAAATAGTGGAAAAGTAGGAAAAAACATACCATTAACCTTTACATTAGATATTGGTGACTCATATAATATCTTAATCCATTTTATGAATTCCAAAGGAAATCCAACTATATTTAGTACAGCAAACATATACTGTTTATGTATTTTGTCAAAGGCTTTTTCAGCATCTAATGATAAAATTACAAACTGATCTTTATTTTTATTCAAGTCTATTAAATCTACAACTAACCTAATGCTGTCTGCTGCTTGCCTAGTTTTTATAAACCCTGCTTGATCATTCTTAATAACGAACAATATCACTTGCTATAATCTATTTGCTAATACTGTTATTAAGATCTTTGTATCAATATATATCAATGAGATTGGATGATAATTAGCACACTATGAACTTTACCTGCTTTTGGTATAATTGTAATATAAACCTGATTAAATTTATATATGCTGCCTAGAGTCACTTGTATAGTGAGATGGGTGGCATATATAAATTTGAAAAATAAATAAATAAATAAATAAATAAATAAATATGTCAGTGATAAAATTCCCCTATCAAATATCTTTTCATATATTTGACAAATGTTTGGCACCAAAAGATCTATCAATGTTTTGTACCACTCATTAGGGAATCCATCTAATCCTGGTGTTTTACCAATTGCCATTTTTAAAATTATTTGTTTAATCTCTAGCTCAGATAGTGGAGTGAATAAGAGTTGTTTTTGTGTGTCATCTAAATGTGGTAGGTTACTTTTATTTTAAAAAAAACCCTCTATATCTTCACTTGATACATCCTCTCGTTTACTATATAATTCTGAATAAAATTTTAAAAATTGACAATTAATATCCATTGAAGTTTTATACATTTCATCTCTTTCACCTCTATTGAATGGAATAATTGCCCTATCTTTCTTTTGCTTTAAACAATTAGCCAAGATCTTACTGGGTCTTTCACTATTGTTCCAGTATCTCTGTCATAGACACGTCAGCATAAATTCTGTCTGCTGTGATATTTTGGTAGTTAATTCATATTTCTTTTTCTGTTTTTCTCTATATAAAACTGTAGATGGGTATCTAACCATCTGTGTCCATGGATGTTTCGATTCATCTTTCAAATTATTTTCCCTTTTATCTTTAATCTTATTTTCATGTGATGCATAAGCAACAATCCTACCTTGAATGTATGCTTTATATGCTTCCCATTCAAAAATTTGGGCATTTGAAGTTTTTGAATTCAAATCAAAATATTGTATGGTCTCTACCCACATTTGTCATACAAATTCTTTACCATTCAATACGGAAACATTAAGATACCAATTTTTCAATAACTTAACCAGTTTCTGAAACACACATTTCAAAGTAATTGCATTATGATCAGATAGGTAACAAACATCAATGAATTTGATGATATAAAGTCAATGATATTAAAAAGTAATCAAGTCTAAAAAAATTATGATGCACCTTTGAATAAAATGTATATTCTCTTTTAGTTGGATACATCAAATGCTAGGGGTCTACTAAATTCAATTATTTCATATAAGTCTTAATTGTTTCTTTCACTAATGATTGTTTTTTCCATACCGGTGTATCTCTGTCAAGCTCAGGACCCAATATTTCATTAAAATCTCCTGATGTCCACTTTCACCCTGCTTTTTAACATTTGTGTGGAACCCTTGGCTTGTGGTATTAGACAACACAGAGAGATCTGTGGAGTAATACACAACTCAGTTGAACATAAATTGGTTTTATTTGCAGATGACATTCTTTTGTTCATTTCTAAAACTCAGACTACTCTTCCAGTGTTGATGCAAATGATAGATGCCCTTAGTAAAATAGCAGGATGCTCTATTAACTGGTCTAAATTGGAATTGATGCCAATAGGTGAAAATTTGGTTAACCATTCATTTAAGGAATATTAATTCTATATTTGTACCGAATCTATTAAATATTTAGGTATGTGTATACCAAAGGCTATAACTCAGTTAGCAACATGTAATATAAATAAAATATATAGAGAGGTTTCTTCAGATATTGATAGATGGGAGTAATTAAACCTCACCCTTTGGGGAAAGGTGAAAAATGAATATTATTCCCAGATTAATTTATATTCAGTGAGAAATTCCAGTTTTTATATCTGGAAAATATTTTCAGAAAATAATTTTTTTGTTTAGAAACTTTAATGGGGTTCTTCAATTTGGAGTGTATCTTTACATAAAATGCAATTACCAATTAATGAGGGAGGATTTGGTCTTCCAAATCTGGAGCTATATCATCATGCTTACCTATTGTCAAGTATTAAACATGGAAGCCAACAAGTGGTGTTAATTATACGATTTGGGCAACTTTGGAATATACATATATATTCCTTTGGTCGGATGGCCAGTATTAAGATCTAAATATACTAAAACTCTAATATCTCTGGAAACAATTTCATCAGTTAGAAAGCTATGGAATATAATATCTAATAAAAAAAGATTTCACTCTTTTTCCCATGCCAAGTTGACTTTATGCGGAAACCCAACTTTAAAAATTGGGAAAAACATAGTGATATGGAAAAATGGGATTGAAGCGTGGATATTGACTTTGGACCAACTGACAGATGATGAAGATGAATGTTGAACATACTCTGGGTTAAGAGATAAATATCATCTATCAGATGTAACCCAATGGCAATATTTAGAGCTACAACATTTATTAACAACATTGTTTGGACCAGCAGCATTTTCAGCTTCTGAGACACCTGAGATATTAGAACAGCTAGTTAAATAGTTGTAAAAACTAAACTAAACTAAACTAAACTAAAAAAAAAAAAAAACTTCTATTAGTTTGTATAGATATTTGTTATCAATAAATCAATTTGATATACATATGTTAAGGGATGAGTGGAATAAAGAATTAGAGGTTTCTATATTTCCTAGACAATGGGAGAGTTTCTTAACTTGTATACCAAGAGTATCAATGGACCTTAAACTATGACTTATACAACAAAAAATAATATTTAGAATTTAATGGACTCCATGCCTATATAGAAAAGGATTGTCAAAACAGCATTTTGTTGGAGCTGAAATAAGGACAATGCCTCTTTAAAGCATATGTTTTTACAATGTCCTATACTTACTAAGTTTTGGGAGGAGGTAGTGGACTATATAAATATGATTATGCGACAAAAGTTAAAATTTTCAGAGGATAATATTCTTTTGAACTATATAACCAGTGCATGGAATTTGACATCTGGACAACATAAATTGATTCTCTGTGCCCTTACTATGGCCAAAAGTCTGATATTGCAGCATTGGAAAGAGAAACCTATGGCCCCATTTAGTCAATGGATTGAAGACCTGATTGCACTTGCCAATTATGAACGGATTGCCTATAGACATAGACTTTGTATGGACAAGTATAATGAAATACAGGACTCTTTTATACAAAATACAGTAGGTTAAAAAAACATCATAATCATATAAATCTATTAGAAATATATAGGTACTTGAATAATATTTGCATTAGATAAACATATATAGAATTGTAATTGTTCATTGTTATGACATATTAACATTTTTTCCTCTTTGTTATATTTCATTTTTTGTTAAAGCACTTTTTATGTGTTTTTCCCCTCTTTTTGTAATTAAAAATTTAAATAAATAAATAAAAAAAAATGTTATATTTCCTTTGTTATAACAGATTTATTTTTTTAAAAAAATTGTCAACTGCCCTTCCTCAAATGAAATTATATTGCAACATACAAACATTTTTCTTTCAGTCATGCCTGTAGCTGCAAACTTCATGAGACACACAGGAGGAATACTTGAGAATGCAGCAGATGAATTTTGAACTGTGCAGTCCAGAAGCATCTACTCTTCCAAATTTCTGTTTCCTCTTTTCTTGATAGAGTTCACTTTCCTTCTCCCAGTTCCTACCATTGAATTCCAGTTAGACTTCATGTGGTGACACATGGCTTGTGATGCTTAGACACCATTACTGCCATATATTTCTATGTCCCATGCTTTGAAGGTCCCTCCTAGAATCTATCTATCTATCTATCTATCTATCTATCTATCTATCTATCTATCTATCAAATTTGTCACCGCCCATCTCAATGAACGACTCTAGATGGTTTACAAAACAGTTAAAATCAATTAAAATTACAAAATTACAATGTGCTATTAATCCTTTAAAACTGCTCCCCCTAGCCTCTTCTCAAATGTGCAAGTTGGGAGGAGCGTGGACTGCGAGTGGGACTAGCATATAGGAATGTTCCTTCTAAGTCATTATCTTTCCATGCAAATTACACACTCATTTAGCAGTCTTGGAGAAGAGGGGTGATTTACATGGAAAGGACACAAACATAGGCAAGGGCGCATGTGCGGGTTTAAAAGTCTTTATGCATTGCAAAATTCTAACTAGGGATGTATCTTAATTCAATACTACATCCTCATCTATATAATGCAGTCGTTCTATATATTTAATTCTATAATTAAAGAAGGGGATTCCAAGTCTATACTTTGCCCTGGTGCTGAAATTAGTTGTTTACAAAATTTCATTTTCTAAGCTGTTTGCACACAAGTTTGTTTGTGCACAATGTACACATTGTGAACATTGTCACATTTTCTCAATTGTGGCTCAGCACCGCCACCCAGTGCCCAGAAAGTTCCAAATCTTCCTTAGTTAAGCTTGAAATCTTGTTCGGGGCAGGAATGGAATGTTTTGTTTTCTTTCAAAACAGGATCTGTGCATGCACACGTATTTCATCTGTTCTCTGGAACTGCCCATGTATTTTTATTCGGATTAGAACTATGAGGGCTTTTAATGAACTTCAGTGACATCATCATATAACTAGAACCCTGGGAGCAACATTTTGGCCTTGGCATCTAATAATGATTTGCCTTGTAGTGCCATGTAACTTGTTAGAGAAATGCAGTAACACCATTCTTAAGTATTAGAGTCCCTAGCAGCCTTTTTTTAAAGTATTGCTTTGATCATACTATTATTTACTGAATACTTTTATGTCTACATATAGGTTTCTTGACACTTCATCCCACAAATTAGACTAATTATGTAGTGGCATCAGTTGCATCATGATTATTTTAAAAAAGATATTTTTATATATGCTTCCTGTTAAAAAAATGCTAGAAGGCAAACAAATAAACAAGAAGTGAACCAAAAATAAAATCCCCAATATTTCTTTGTGCAATTTAGTACCACCCTCAGTCTTAGATGACTCATAAATTTAACGTACTGTACAAATTATTCTTGATCATTATGGCAAATATTGGTGCCAGGGGCTTCACAATTACTCTCTGAAGGCCTTCTCAAAAAGCCAGCTTTTTACCACCCTCTGGAAAGCCATGAGATTGGAGGCCATTCTTGCCTTGCGGGGGTAGCGGGGGTAGCGTATTCCATAGGAGAGAAGCTGCCACAGCGAATGCCTGTCCTCAGCCCCCTACTGCCATACCTCCTGAGAGATGGGGATCATTAGTAGGCACTCTTTGGTTGTCCGGGTCAGATGAACAGAAGCTATCTGCAAAAGGTGGACTCTTAGATACCCAGGTCTCAAGGCTTAGAGGGCTTTAAAGGTAGACACCAAAATCTTGAATTGCACTTGGAAGCGCACTGATAGCCAATGAGCTCCCACAGCAGTGGTGTAATATAGCAGTACTATGATGTAGGTAGCTGTAGTTTGAACTAGCTGAAGTCTCTGGATGGTCATCAAGGACAGCCCCATGTAGACAAAATTTCAATAATCTAGATGAGAGATGACAAGCATGAATTATCATTCTTAGCCCACCCTGTTTTAAGGCTGTAACTGGTGCACCCACTGGAGCTGGGCAAAGGGTCTCCTGGCCATGGCTTTCATCTGCTCACCTAGCAGGAGCCGTGAGTCCAAGAGGATCCCCAGACTGCAAATGTGCTCTCTCTGGGGGAGTACAACTCCACTCAGAGTCTTAGCTGATACAGTCCTGGAGTCAGTGGGCTTCGGAATTGACCGCAACTCTGTCTTGCTTGGGTTGAGTTACTGCTCATCAGTATTCACACAGTACTGAATTGGCAGAGATATTTAATATCCACCAAATTTTCAGGGCATAATCCTTTAGTTTTTATGCATTTAAAACTGACTTCATTTTGGTTATCATTTCCGAATAATGAAAAAGAAAAACCTATACCTTAAAAACAAAAACAAATATGCTAAAAGGTCACCGTATCCAAGTGATGCATGCCCTGCTATAGATTTTTCTCTCAATTAACCTGTTTAATATTTAAAGGTCTGTTAATGTTCATATATAGGAAGTAAAAAAAGTGGGTTAAAATGTAATCGTTTTAAAAAACTGAAAACATCATATAAGATGCTTGTTGCCTTACCAGAAATATTCTAAGCTACTTATCACTCTGATTATTAAAAAGACTTGGAGCAAGTTTGTTTAATAGAATAAGTAGCTTATGTTAATCATTAAGCTTGGCCTGAGGGAAAACGGGTTTTCTCCCCCTTTTATTTTTGCTATCGCAAGCATTCAGCATGGTCACAGTTACAGAGTAACTTATTCCAGTTTTCAAAAGAAAGTAATATTTGGGTGGATTTTTTTCTTTCTCTTATCTTTGATTCAGTGTCAGAAAAGAGAATGGAACAAAATGAACTTTTAAGAATTTAAAAGAACGGTGCTGAACAATTAATTCTGAATTTCCATTTACCACCATCAGAATATTGGATCAGAAAAAAGGAGGAAAAACAAATGCTGTCACGGTAGGTTTCAAAATGTCTTAATTTTGAAATAAGTATGTTGATAATAATTGTTTACTGTAGATTAATGACTGGGGAAAAGCAAGAGAGACTGCAATCTATGGTGCACTAAAAGTGCATGTCTAGATGTGCCTTCAGTTCATAATGCTGTTGAAGACCTTTTGGCAAGTGTTCATTTAAAAAGGTTTCTTCTTTTCAAATATGTGGGTTTAAGCATAAGTTTATTCATATGTACACATGGCAGAGGAATAGATATAAATCTAAAGACATGATTGATGCGATTGCTTATGGTGAAGATTGAGAGAATCTTTCACCATACCGATTTCCATTTGCATTGCGTTCAACATACTTTTATGTTTCTCCTGACACACCTGACTCTCTCAGTTTCATAGAACAAAGGGGCAAAGGATACTCTTATATACAGCCATTTTTGCTTTCCTCACAATATATTACTGTTTCTCTTTTTACCAGCATTTTCATGTCTTCAAAAGCTTCCATTCACTTTCCCGTCTTCAGTAAACATGCTAACAAAATGCACAAATACATCTACTGCTCTATCTTTTTTTCCTTTTGACACTGATACATAACTTGCAGTCTTTCACTCCATTTTTTCTGTCAAATACAACAACCTTAGTCTTCAATACATCACTTTTCAACTCCATACTTCCCATTGTACCACAGAATCTAACACTTACTGAAAATCATTTGGTTTCACAGTCAACCACACAGCATCGTCTGCATACAAAACCATATGCATACTCATGTCTCAACCTTTAACAACACCACACAAATTCATTCATAAATAGAGTAAGCAACCAACCCTTTCTTTCAGTTCTTTATGTCAACTTTCTATTCATTCCATCTAGAATTTTTCTAATACTGTTCTCTAAGACTGTTTCCTACATGTTTCATACTTTCTCTTCCTGTGTTTGTTCTACTTTCTTGTTTCTTTCACTTCCTCCTTTTTCTTCCATATCCATTTTTTCAGTCTTGGCACTGCCAAATAACAGTCTGTCCAATATTCAACATTTCCCATTACCCCTTTAACCTTCACTGATTCTCTCGATCTTTCACCATAAGCAATCGCATCAATCATGTCTTTAGATGTATATCTATTCCTCTGCCCTGTGTACATATGAATAAACTTATGCTTAAACCCACATATTTGAAAAGAAGAAACCTTTTAAAATGAACACTTGCCAAAAGGTCTTCATTTCTGGGTCTGCAAGCAGGTAGAGATAGGGTCAAGAATGAATGGGTGCTGAATGAATGAGGACTTAATATAAAAGTCAGTGACAGTCGCATGTTGAGGTGGTGTGGTCATATAGATGGAATATGTGAGCTGAGGTTGGATGGAACTGATAAGGGGAGGGTGAAAAGTTTTAAGAACTAAAGGCAATGTGTGAAGCTGTCTATGGCATGGTAGAAGTAAAGGTGGTTTGCGAGGGTAGAAAAATATGGAGAGGTATAGTGAAGAGCATTGGTGTAAACTAGATTTAGCTGTGTTTCCTTTTCTTTTTCTTAACTCAGCCTTTAATTTGTTTGGTTCGCTATTTCATATTCCTTTTCTGTGCTCTGCACAAAGTTGCTTATCCCAAAAGGGAATAGCATGATGAGCATACATACCTGCATGGAAGTAGAATGTCTCTGTGTCTTCTCAGATCTACCTCCTATGCCTTTGATTCAAAGATATGAGAAGAAATGTCTCTTTGATAGATTTTTTTCTGGTTTTATATTAGTATTCTGATGTGGTGTTAACATGTCTACTGGGCATCTACCTGTATGCTGCAAAGGGATCTAATGTGAATAAAGGAATGTATAGTGTGCTTCTCTTGCAGGGAAAAATGGGAGAAACTGCTGAGCTTTGATCATTTATGATGCATCAATCTCTACAGGAAATCTCAAATTGATAGGAGGATAAAGATGGATTTTTTAATGTCATTCTTTTTCAAGGCTTTGCTGCTTTTTTTTGCAGGTAAGTTTTATGAAACTATGTTATGAAGCAACATCATTAGATAACATATTCATTACAGCATTATGCCTGTCTATTTGATCCTATCTAGCAAGGGCAAATCTAATATGGATTCCTTTGATTTGAATAATAAAATAAAGCAAGGCACATATAAAAGGAATAAATGGTAATTGCAGCCACCCCCAGCCCCACCGTGCTCATGTCATGCTGTGGTGCCCCCCTGCACCCTCCTCCGCCTGGTGGCAGCCACCTGTAGCCCCACTGCACTTGTGCTACACCGCAGCAGCTACTTATCTGCCCTCCCGGCCTAACCAAGGAGGTCCTCGCTTAATGACCTGTGATCTCGCTTAATGACAGCAACAGGGACTGCCAGGATTGCCATCACTAAGCAATGCGATCACACTCTACAACTGTATCACTTAGCAATGGAAATTCCTGTCCCAATTACCATCATTAAGCGAGGACTACCTCTATAGATCTGTTCGTCAGAAAAGTGTCTGTCTCTGCCATTATATAATGGATGATGTTTTCTTTGTTTTTAGTTACCTTGGCAAAGTTCATCATGGAACCAAAAGCTGGCAGCCTTGGTGGTGGAACCTGGATCACAATAAACTTCGATGGTACATTTGTATACCTGTTCCAACTGCTGGGTATTTTTTTAGATAAACAGCACCTTCATACAATGTAGGGTGAGATTATCTTAGAACTGGCCTGGTATTTCTTTGCCAAACAGGAAGCTGATTTTTCCAGCATTTTTGTTCACACTGAGTTGATTATTCAGAATCAGTTGAGGAGCATTACTTTTTCACTTGTCTAGACTGATGTTAAAAATTTCCAAGATACGGAGGTGCTCAAACGAAGATCAAGGGAGGAAGGGAAATGAAGAAAACAGCATTATATTGATGCATCACAAACTCCACTTCTTTTGTATGGATCTTGTGATATCACATGCACATACAAAATGGGTGGAGTTTGGGTCGCAACAGTATGACACTGTTTTTGTCATTTTTATGAAAGTGCTGGATCCTTGGCTGTGCTGGCTGAGATTCCTGAAATAAAAAAAGATTAGAGAAGTTTGTATCTAAACATGAAAACAAAATCACAGATCTTTTGTTCTCAGGCTGCACAATCTTCTTGTTTTCAAAGTACTATTCCTAGTGTGTAAATAGAAATACTGGTCCTGAGAAACAGCAAGCCATGTGCTCTATAATTATGCAAACCAAAGGAAAATAGGGGCAACTTGTCTAGCAGGTAACAAGAAGTTGCCATAAAGAAGTTACACAATGAGGAAAGAGCTAAAAGAGAAAGTAATATATTGCATATTTTAATATAAGTTTCCTTATTAAAGGGTTGAAAGCCTCAGCAATATAGTCTGTGATATACTGGTAATACCTTGTACATTTTATGAAAAGGAGTATCAGTATTCGTCCTACACCAGTGTTGTCCAAACTTGGCCACTTTAAGATGAGTGGACTTCAACTCCCAGAATTCCCCAGCCAGTCCACTCATCTTAAAGTGGCCAAGTTTGGACAACACTGTCCTACACAATCTTCTCTACTTCAAAAATCTTTACAGTTTTATTTGTTTGCTTGTTGCTTGCCTTAGGTCTCTCTCATTTGGTCAACTGGTCACAGCTCCAAGTGGCATTATTGAAATCAGAGCTGACTCCAGTGCTGTGTGACATTATGCCTGTCAGTGTCTTCCTGTCCACAATAAAATGCCAAACAAGGTAAGAAATATTTTCTGCATGATAATTACTAGAAGCAGAGCATAATATTGCATGCCTGTGACCATATGGTTAAGATATTTCTTGTAGACCATCCAGAACTTTATGAGTTTCCTTTAAACTTAATGGCCATCCAAGCAAGTTTAAAAATGTACCAGAAACATGACTGGGAAATATGACTTGCCTTAGAAGTACATTATGTCTTAGCAGAGAGTTGCTGTCAGGCATCAAAACAGGTAACGTTCAATCATGCTAGTTTATGAGAGAGATGTATTACACAAGTGCCCCAATTTAAATGGAAGAAATAGTACTCTGATGCAGTGAAAGAAATTGCTATTATTATTATTACTATTATTGTTGGTCACAGAGTCAGCCAGATGTTTAGACTGGATTTGGCATTTTTATCCACCTATCAAGTCCTTCCCAAGGACCTGGGATAGGCAGATATTGTTGTTTGATGGTGTTAAAGGTATCATCTGCAGGATGTAAGCTGTTCCAAGTAAAGCTGCCTTTTGCAATTGCCTGATGGTGATTTTGTCAATGCTGATGTTGTTCAAGGGGTTCTCCAGATATTTTGGGATTGCACCTAAGGGGCCTATCACTATTGGTACTATCTTTGCTTTCTTTTGCCACAGTTGTTCTATTTCTATTTGTATTTTATGATTTTCTCCAGTTCTTTCTCTTCGCTTCTGCTGTCTCCAGGTATTGCAGTGTCCACGGTCCAGACTTTTTTCTCTTTCTTATCAACAGTTGTTAAGTCTGGGGGGTTGCGTGGCAGATGCTTGTCTGTTTGAATTTCAAAGTCTCAGAGCACTTTAGCTTCTTCATTTTCTCTTACTTTGTAGGTTTTGTGGTCCCACCAGCTCTTGTGTGCAGGCCAATGGTATTTCTTGCAGATATCCCAGTGCACCATTGTTGCTACTTTGCACTGCTGTTGTTTGTAGTCAGACTGTGTGATCTTCTTGCAGCAGCTAACTAGGTGGTCCCCTGTTTCCTCAGCTTCTTTGCAGAGGCAGCATTTGCTGTCTATTGCTGTCGTCTCAATTCTGGCTTTGTATGCATTTGTTCTTAAGGCTTGGTGTTGTGCAGCCAGAATTAGCCCCTCTGTCTCTTTCTTCAACTTTCCTGCTCTTAGCCATTGCCAGGTCTTCTTGTTATCTGTGTTGCCTGCTAGTTTTGTTGTGTACTGGCCATGTAATACTTTGCTTTGCCATGTCTCTTTTCTGTTCTTCATCTGGTCTTTCTTACAGGCCAGTTTGCTCTCTTCAGTATTCAGTAAGCCTTCATGGTATACTAGCTTCAGTGCATCTTCTTCACTGTCCTTCAGATATTCTTCCAATGCCTTTTTTTTCTTCTTCAACTGTCTGGTGTACTTGCAACATTCCACACCCACCTGTGCTCCTTGGTAAGTAGAGTCTGTCAGTATCACTGTGTGGATGAAGGGCATGATTCATTGTCATTATTTTTCTGTTGTTGTTGTTATTATTATTGTCATGCCTGCAACAAAATGAATTATGTTATGCATTTAGCAAACATAGGAAGCTGCTTTGCGTCAGGTCCCTTCATCTATCTTAGCCAGTGTTCTGACTAATAACAGAAAGGCCAGATAAACTGACATCTCCAGATGTATGGGCTTCATCTTCCATCATCCTAGCCTGAAGAGTCAATGGCAAGCTAGTGGAGGAATTGTAGGCCAAAAGAACTGGACAGCATCCTGTTGCCTGTCCCTGTTTTAGAATTGTATGGATGAAGATATTCACTTAACAGGACATTTGGCTACAAGGTTGTTCTATATTGTCACATTATTAATGTTTTCTTTGCTTTTTTAATTCATTTTTATCTTTGATATCTTGTCATTTTCAATTCTCTTTCAATTCACTAGTCACACAAGACAAGGAGTAAGTCCTATTGTGAGAATTAACTGATAAATTTGTTTTTAAAGCTTAATGTAAGTCTCATAACACTGGTTATTCAACTGAATTACTCATTTTAAATACTGTTTTTGTTACTTTATTCCTTTTAAATATTTAAATAAAATAAATATTTTTTAAGTAAAGGTAAAATAATTGTCCTGTTTTATATTGTATTTCAAGGCAAGGCAATCCAGTGACTTTGTTAGTTGGGTATTAGGGGAGCTGTAGTCCAAGACGTCTGGAGTTGGGTAGATTGGGCCGTGCCGGCTGAATCTGACAGGGTCAACACTAGTTGTAGCACTAAAAAGTCATACTGTATTGTTGAGTAGGATCTATAGCTCCCCAGACTTTGTGATTTACTTCTGTTAGAAAACTGATGAATAATAGGAAAATAGTTTTAGTCTGTGTTCCAAGGAGGCAGTCAGCATTTTAAAAACCTATGAATAATGATTAACAGGTGTAACACATACCTGAACAGAGACAGAAAAACATTTAAGTGTAAAGATTAGGTTTCTGGATAATTATTACTAACTTAAAACATTCACCTAGTGCACTTTGCTGGCAGTTTGTAATTGTGTTCCACAGAGGGTTTTGGGTTTGTTTCTCTCCATCCTTATGGTAACAGAAAACCAAAACCAACCAAATAAAACATCACCTTGCTCGTTTTTGTTTTGTTCTATTTTGTTAGAGCTTTTTCTCCTGGAAGAGCCATATTGGTAACAGAAATGCAGCAAGTGACATTTTTCTGTGTGAGGAAAAGCTGATCCTGTTCAGTGCAGTGCAACTTTTCTAAGCACAAGAGCTTGGCCAGTTCTCTTAAACTGTAGCAGTGATGGGGTTGTTTGTGATTATGTATATTTGGAAAGCCTTAGTTCTAAGCTGGCACATAATAAAAAATAATATAACTATTCCTTTTTTTTACAGCACACAAATCAGTCAGTTTTAGGGCTGTTCAATTATATTTATAGATTAGACTATACCTGGCCAAATTCCTGAGGTGAGGCAGCCTTATCTTGGTTCTTCTCCCTCACCTGCAGTTTTGCTGTTCATTTCCTTTTCCCACCTGCTGTTCTATATCCTGGAGCTTCTTCTATACCTTTTCATTCTCTACTACAGAAGGCTTGGGGGCAAGAATGTTAGGGAAAATCAGGTAGAGGAAACCATGGCCTGTTCATGTCTAGTTAATTGAACATTGCAAAATGAGAAGCTCTTTATCTACCTTATTAGCAGTCTGTTCTCCTCTGCTTTTACTATTCCACTTGAAGATCTTCTCCACGGGAAGGGCTTTACCATCTCCAGCTGAGTTTGAATGGACAGAGTATCAGCAACGTAGATGAATTACATGAAGAGAACTGTACATTCCAGGTACATAATAAAATAGCTTAAGTAGTAATAATCCGGTGACCAGGGCCAATGGCTCATGGGTTGTTAATACAATGTTGGTGTTACTATTACTTTTATACCAAGAAGAATTTAAATATTCACGGTTATCTTTGCTATATGTTCTCATGGGGTATAATTCTGCCAAGTTAAGTTGAAATTCTTTTCCTGCACTTGTGATATAGTTCTGAAAGAGCATTCATTTAAATGGGATTTCTGTCACTGTAACTAGATAATGGAACTAGATAATACCAAGACATGAGTGGTTCAAGGTATATGCAAAAGCAAAATACAAATGCAAGAAATCCTGTCAATTAATCAGAACTTTTAACATGCTGAATAGCATACAAATACAACCTAACTTTTATTGTGCGTGATGAAGCCATCTTTTAACAGATTGCATATTAAAGGTAAGATGCTGTTCTGCAGTTCAGCTAGCTTAAAAAGATTGGGCGAACCCTTGGAGAGGTATGAATGGCGCATATACCAAGTGAATAAAACAGAGATTGCTGCTCTTTGTTTTGGGGACCTGGGACCTATTCACATGAAAAAATAATTATCTCTGTAATAGTTGTGACAACGTAGATAGCCGCTGGCTGTGACCGATTTGGGAAAAGCCACTATCAGGTGTTCCATTTTACTGCTTTCTTTTCCCTGACAGTATAAAACATGTCCAGAGAGTGTTTTGAAAGGCTGATCTCCCTTTTCTGATGATCAGCATGACATGAAGAATATTCTTCTTAGCAGGAGATGCATGGTCTGTAAAGGATGGTGGTTCTCTTGGAAGTTCATTGAAAATTATATAGGCTCCCTGAAAATCAAGCCTAAGAAAGTTTAATCTGAAAGGTCTCCAGATAGGGTTTCTGTGGATATGTTCTTTAATGTTGCTGTAATAGAGATACCATCGCCCGATCTTGAAAACTACATTATATATATCTAAGAATGGGTGGACCCATCTAATTTTTCCAATGTTACGTGCATTTCACTTTATATATATACATATATATATATATATATATATATATATATATATATAAATTTTTTTTCCATGTTGCTACTTTTTAAAATCAGCACTAAATTTTGGCATATTTTGGAACTTTTCTCTAATATAAGTGTATTATTTATGAGCAGTTTTAAGGAAAAAATACCCAATAAAATTCAGAAAAGTGGATAGTACCATGCTAGATTGCACTGTAATTGACCTACAAGTTTGCAAGTACTTAGTGACAGGACAGAAACATACATAACGAACAGCAAGTATCAGCATTCCCACTGTTTTGCTGGGGTATAATTAGGAGCCCATTGTTATGTTAAACTAATTTTATTGGAATGAAGACACTCAGTTTAGGGGCTAGGAGCCCACTGAAACTGAATGAAGCATTCAATTTTTAAGAATAATCAAATGTAAAATGTATTCTTCTCTTAATAGTTCTCTGTTGCAGCGACACCTGTGGTGTTTCATGTGAACCCTTCATATGGAGTCCCAGGTAAAGAAATGCCTTTGAAACTGAAATGCTTACATAAACAGCACCCTAATAAGTCAGCATCTTTGAACAAATTAGTAGTTGGCAAGAAAAGATTCCTGACTGCATTTCTTCAGCCCATGGGGGAGGGTGGGGGGAACCCACTGGGACTTATGCGGAAGTTGCTAAATTATCAAATGCTCCAAATGCAGCTGAGCAAATAGGCCAAGCTCTCAAAGAGAAAATATAGCACCTCACTCATATTGCTGGAAAATTAGGGCTGAAGATCAGGAGGTGGAAGACATTGCTGGAACCTGTGTATTCATAGTTTTCCTGAAAGATGCTGGTATATTTTACATTCTGCAATGCTTTAAGTATGCTCTTTCATAATGATATCTCACAAAATGCTTTTAAGAGAACAAAATGAATGTTTAAAGCAAGCAAAAGAAGTGGCAGACTATCCAAAGACATTTTAATGTGTTTTAATTAATTAAACAGTAACTAATTTTACATTCTGAAGCTTAAATTGATCTTAAATTCAAGGGGAAAAAAAATTCAGATCTTTCAAAATGTGTGGGTACCACAGCAGCTGGCAGCACCGAGGAGACCTGATCTTGAAAAAAATCTCAGTGTTTGGATGAGAGTCCCCCAAAAACCCCAGGACTAAACTGTGAAGTTCACATAACATCCCAGAAGGCATGTTCACATAACACCCCAGAAGTAACAAACCACTTATTTATTTATTTATTTATTTATTTATTTATTTATTTATTTTTTATATATCACATTTATATAGCCACCCATCTCACACAAAGCGACTCTGGGTGGCATACAACAATTAAATAAAATAACAAATAGATAAAAACAATCATTATAAAAGATAAAAAAGTGATTATTAAAATACAACATCATCAAAAAATTTTAAAATTTTAAATTTTAAAATATACAAACCACATGGAGAAAGAGAATATCAATCATAGTGGAGCCATCTAAGAATATCTCCAGTTCCCCAAGACCCCCAGGCCTGATGACATAACCAGGTCTTGAGGGACTTCTAAACGATAGCAGGGAAGGAGCGAGCCTCACCTCAGGAGGAAGAATGTTCCACTTCCATATTGTTGACAAGAAAACTACATGGATATGTCCATGAAGCCACAAAGACAACAAAATGCATAACAAACAACATGTGTGCAATTACATGTTGTGTAAGTTAGCAGTTACTAACATACATCACAATTTCATGATGACATCATCACACATGTGTCATTGTTCGCCTTTCTCATCTTGGCTCTGTGGACACCCAGGCACCAGGAATCAAGAACTTCTTGAAGAATTCTGTACATAATATGTAATACACACACACACACAGTGTGTGTGTGTGTGATCTATCTATCTATCTATCTATCTATCTATCTATCTATCTATCATAATAAAATTAATCCTAAAAACAACTGAAAGTAACATACAATCAAACTTCATGACAGCATCCACCCATCAAATGATCTGGAAGAACCCCATTTTTATCATCTCTAAAAAAACCCTTTATGTAGGGGCAAATCTAATCTCCAGCGGAAGGCTTTCTGGACATAACCTCCTAATTTGCAGGGTTGGGCGACCACCAACAGTTTTTCCCAGGATGTGTGTATCAGGTGTGTCACTTCTAGCTAGAGAAAGCAGTCCTGTATGTGATACCATGTATGTAGGACTTTAAAGGAAATATAGTTTATCATAAGCCAATAAAGAAGAGGAGGAATGACAATGTTGAGTAAGAGGAGGAATGTGATACCTTGAGGTTCATTTATGCCTATATCTGAATGAGAATGTTTAAATAAATATGAAAACATGTTTTATTCTGAGCTATATTTCTTACAAAGGATATTTTTATTGGTTTGAATTTGCACCAAGGAAACCAATGCATCACTCCCCCATTTTCACTCTTCATATAGATTCCATGTTGTTTTTGAAGTAACACATTCTAATTTCTGCTCTTTTTTTTCTCAATAGGAAATGTAATACAAATTTATGGTTTGATTCTAGCCCAAGATTATGAAACCTACAATTTCAACATGGACTTTATTGATGGGTAAATGGTATTGTTTCTTTGAGTTACCATGCGCAGAAGTATTTCCCTGTATTTTGGAGATTCAGTTAATAGGGATATAGAGATGCTATAGAGCTATTGTTTCTGTCCAGTGCATTCATATGTATTTGGAAGCTGCATACAGTAGATGTGATCTTAGGGTGGTGATATGTGGCTGTGCAAGATGGGATCGGAAAGACTGTCTTGCTAATCTGTTTAGATCACACAGTTGCCTGGATGGGATTCAAACAAATGGTTAATGAGCAAGTGATTTTCTCTCGTTGGTGATGGACATAATGACATAATATTCAATTTGCTCCTAGAGTGCATAGATAGATAGTAAACCTCTTACTATATTTTGTGAAGAATTAAGAGGAGACAGATGTGCCTGAACGTAAGACAAAAGGAAAGAGATAACAAAGTTCCAATAGAAGAGAATATATGTAGCTCAGGGTTGAACAGGGGAGTCCTTGGTGCTCTCTGACCTTGGTTGTTTCCTTGCAGACGTTTCACTACCTGACTAGGTAACATCACCAGTGCTAGTGAGCGTGTGGTTTGCTCCCTGTTTATATACAGTAGCTTGCCCTGCCAGTGTTGGTGGGGGTGTGGTTTTCTCCTTGGTAGGTCCTTGATTAGGGGATTGTTTTCTGCTTGTTTGCATTGTTACTGAGAAGAAAGAGATAGATAATACAGGTTGGACTTTAATTTGTAACAGTAAGAAAGCTAGGATTCTTGTGTGTGTTTTCCTGGCTTGCACTAACTGTGTCCCTTTACCACTAGGCCTGTAATCCTTGAGGCAGAAAAAGATGGGTGGATAACTATATGTTCTCTTGCCAGTCAGCAGACTCATAGCATGTAAGTTATAAATCATCACTCCTTTTACACTATATTCTTTTCATGTTGTTTAGGAGTTTACCAGACAAGTCTTGTATTGGTGTAGGATATTTGAGTCAATTTAAATTAGTCATAGAACTGCATTAAAAGCTTTAGGTTGCATTCATTCACCTGAAAGTAAGTCCTGCAGAATTCACTGAGGTCACTTTCTACACTGGACTGGACTGCTAAGTGTTGATGAAAGTTAATTTCTAGATTTAAGATGGTGATGGAAACAATCTTGAGTTATGAAATCAGTTCTGACAATTACAGTATTGGTCAGTGAGGCTTCAATGCGTAAGGATTCAGAGACAATAAGACCTATGTTGAGTCTGTTTTCAAACCCTCTCCTGCTGTTAGTTCGTGAAAAGACCTTTGTTTGGAAACAGGAAACCAATGAAGCCGTCTTGTATTTTAATAAGTCATTGTTTAGAAGTTCTGAAGCTGGACATTGACATTTTTACAGGAAAAGAAAATAGGTTAAGTATTAACCTTAGCTTGCTCTTTACTATCTTCTGGCACAACAATGTAGAAATAATTCAGTTAATGGGTTTAAAGCTTTTTCCATCTAATGGATAGTGATTCTTCCCTCCTTTCCCAGGTAGAAGATCAAGGTTGGGATTCAAAAATCGGTATGCTTTATTAGGGGCATTGTCCCAGTGTTAATGCCAGTACAGATACTGGGCAACAGGGGATGGGGGAGGGCAGAAAGACCTTGGTGCAATTATCTTTTTTTAAATTGCTGTTACACTGAGAGCCAATCAAACCAACTGGCACAGTTCATGAAGCTAAAATAAATGAATAACATTTCATTGTTGAAAAAGATGTCTGTCATCACCTTCATCAGTGAGAGCTGTGCTGTGCATCTGGTTACAAACAAAAAGGAAACACCTTTTAGGCCAGTTCTCTATAGGGCCACTTTCAGGTCTTTAAGTGCCATCCATACATTAACATTTAGGTATAAAATGAGTCCCACATAAAAATTCAGTTTTCATTTCAATTGTTAAAGAGTTTCTTTAAAACAAACCACAATGTGTACAACTAGAAAGTGTCTCTTGAATTAGATGCACAGTAGATAAGCTCTTTACAGTCTCAGCTGGGCTCTAACAAGCTCCTGAAGGTCCTATCTGCTGCTCTTTGTATCCTTTCCTGATAAAATTCTCAATTCCCAGGGGTCTCAAGTGATTAGATTTCTATTAGGTCACTTCAGATGAGGTTGCTGAGTGGGAGAAGTGAAGGCAGGCAAAGCCCATCCCCAAAATTTGCTGAGCTGAACTTTTCCTCATTTCCCAGGACCATTACCATCAACTGTTCCATAGGAAGATTCTAGAAATGTCTTTCCTTGTTTTAAAATAATATCTATTGTCATTATCATCATTATTATTATAAGGGACAATTACCTGTATGCCACCTTGGGATTATTTTTATCCTGAAGGCAAAATATAAATAATTATAATAAATAACTTAATAAATATTTTTAAAAAGTAAAGATATTGCTATGGCAACAAAAATCAGAATAGTTAAGGCAATTATCTTTCAGTGTGCAGCTGTGAAAGCTAGACAAAGCTGTACACTGAAAGATAATTGCTTTAACTATTCTGAGAAAGTGAGAAAGAACAGGAGAAAGAAGACAACCTGGAGGTGATTACTAAGAAAAATTACTCTGTAAGAAAAAAACAGTCTGGGCCAAATAAAGACTGACTAATCCCTCAAGGGATGATCAGAAAGCAATAGTTCTCAAACTCGGAAGAGTAGATGATAGACTAGAAAAAAAATTCTGTGCTTGGTATAGGGAAGTAGAAGGCAACAGATAAGATGAATGATGTCCTTGGAAGAGTGATGGATTATTATTAGAGCTAAGTCAAGATGGCAAACATTTGTCCATGTGGTCACCAGAAGTTGAGCCTGACCTAATGATATCTAATTAATTAACAAATTATCCTCCTCTCCTTTTTTACGTATGTAATATCAAAATGCTTCGATACAAATCTATGATACAATCACATGCTGAGTATTGTGACCGGTTTTGATCTCTGCTGTACCTCAAAATTATATTGCAGATGCAGAAATAGGAAGCAAAATGTTCAAGGAGCTGGAACTACTTTCTTATAAAGAATGGGTACTTAGGTGGGGCTTTTTAGCTTAGCAAGATAATATATAAGATAGAAGGTGATAAAATATATAAAGTTCCATGCTGTTGGAAAAAAGTCAGAGAAAGAAGTTACCATTGTTTGTTGGCCATTGGCTAAGTTCAGTTGATAGGAAAATACGACCTTTTTCTCTTATAGTACTGAAATTAAACATAATTACATTATTCAGACATTTCCAACATTGAATTGGAACTTGAACTCTTGAGAACACTTGACAATAGTAGCTTCCATATGTGAACTGTAGAAAAGGACATTATATGTTGGAAACAAATACTGTATAGTGCTATGTATTTAGTTCATGCCCTAGAAACATATCTCTGCAGGATCTGCATCCTGACTATGCAAGTTCCAGAACATGTGAAAAGATGACTGCAAATATCTACCCAAATATCTACCCAAACCTAGAGTTAGAACTGAAAAAAATATGATCCTTTGACTAAGTCAGTGGTGGAGCCCCTCATGCTCACATACTGAGCTTAAACTACTAATGTCTATTTTGGGGTTATGTGTACATGTGCATATTCATCTAAGGATGGGTACAAACTCCTGAATGCTGGCACACACAGATGCATGCCATTACTCTCTTCCAGCAAAACAATGATCATTATGTTTCTTGTTTGCAAATTACAGTAATTCATGTAGTTTGTCCTAACCTAAGATCAGAAACATTAAAAGCATTTAACATTATTTCAATGCTTTTATGTTCAATGAACTCCTGAAGTCAGATCCAGCAATTCAAATATCATTGCCTCTTCATAGAAATTTCTGTAATGAACACTATTTCTCTTGATCTGAACAAGACATTTTTACCTTATCAAAAGCATTTTCTTTTGCTTTGTTTAGTTATCCTATTCAACTAGATCATGGCCTGGGAACTGTAGAGTGTCAAGTGGAAGGCAACTATATTGGTTAGTAGAAATGAGAAAATAATATATTATTCTGTATTCATTCAATAATATAAAAAAAGTATACGTTGGCCTTCTTTGCAAGGAGTCAACTAGCTTTTCTTTCTTACTCTTCCTGTTATCTTTATTTCCAGTGGACACTCCTAGCCAGTGTGACAAACCATAAGTAGCAGATATAAAACGGTAAATGAAAGCCTTGTGAAAGCTATGGAGACCAGAAATATCATTTTCCCAGGGAAAAAAATGTCAAGGTGAAAGCAAAAGTTCTAGTCAGAATTCTGAAGGTAGTTTCTTTTACTGATGAAAAGTGAAGACATTTGAAAAGCAAAAGATCTAAAATATAGCATTCATAAATTCTACATTCAGCTTTTTATTCTTTTTTTTTTTTTCTTACAGGGTCACACAATGTTAGCTTTTCAGTGTATAACAAGGGAAAGTAAGTAAAAGAGAAGTTCCTTCATTTGCTTAATGTTATAGTTTTAAACGTATTTTTACATTTTAGTATACATAATTTCTAAAGACCTGTGCACATTGTGGGTGCTTTAAAAGAGTTGGATCCAACAATGAACCGAACAGTCTGCATCATTAAATTTTTTTGTGTTTGGAGCTAGGACTTAAGCTCAGAAATGTTCCTGATTTCTTCCTGGCTTATTTAGTCCAGGCTCAGTTCCAGTTTTGAAGGCTGCCTAGGCAGTTGCCTCTATTTACCTTGCTCCAATGCCATGGAAGAAGTTTATCATATAAATAGATGAATGTTGAGTGATTTATGGCCAAACTCTCACAGTTTACTTTAACAACTTGGATATAACATTACTTTAACGATATGCCTCATAATATAAAGGAGGCAAGTCAGTCACCTTGAGCTAAAAGCTGTTTTCTCTTTTGAACATATTGGGACATAAATATCTTGTAGAGAGAAAAAAAAGTTTCTTGTTACTCTTCAGTTCATAGTGTCTTGAGAATATTTTCTCAATTGCTAAGTTACTGTTAATTTATCTAATAGATATGGAAGTCATAGCTCTTACTTATGCTAATCATAATGCAACAATTGTAAGACTAAACAAAGAAACCTCCAGACTAAAGAGATGAACTATTACTATTACTATTACTAGAAGATATCAAATTGAAGTGTCAACAGGAAATAAACAGCTTCTTCCAATCAGTTTAACTCCTGATATTTCTTTATCTCTAACAATGGTTCTTAAACTGAGGATAATTACCCCCATGGGGGTAATTTAGGCATATCCTATAGTAATGGAGCACTTTGGGACTGCTGCTGTGTAAAACAACAGTTTGGTTTTTGTTTTTTTGGGGGGGGGAGGGAGCGGATCTAGAATAAAGTAGTAACATGATTCATAACCAACTAGATTTAATGAATGTAAATGAAATTCTCAGAAGCTGAACTTTGTTAAACAAAGACTTTAAAAAAGACAACAAGCCAAGTTCTTTTTGGAGTTGGCTTATCACCTGCAAACCGAAGGAAAGAAAAGAATTGGTACTGTACTTCTATTGGGGGCAGAAGTAGATAAGACTCAACAACAAAAGAGATGATGGAGTAATTTGTTAACAACTACTTTAGATTACACGGCAATCTAGAAAAGACTGAAGAGTAATGCAATGTCATTCACAAAATTTACAGAACAAATTGATAACAGAAAATGAAACCAAAGAAAATGAAACCAAGAAGCAATGCTGTCAATCATTTAATCCTTCTATATTCCCCCCATGGTTTTATGAAGCCTATATTATAGTAATACTAAAGCCTGAGAAACACCTCAGCAGATGTGCAAGTTATAAATCACTATTTTGCTAAACGTGGATGCTAAAATATTAACTCTGCATCCCTAGCCAGGAGACTACAGAAACTAATACTGTTGATAATTCCCCCATCTCAGTCTGGATTTATAAAAGAAGAACAAGTATCTGATAATATCCATTTGGGGATTGGTATTTTGGACATCAAGGCAGATAATTTAGAACTGGCTATTGTAATCTTGTTGAATGGTGAAAAGGCCTTTAATATGGCTCAGATTGAATGTATAGAATGTGCTTTAAGAAGATAAGGGATTCCACCATGTTTTTTTCATTGAATTACATTTTGATATCTTTACCCTGTGGCTAGATCAATAAACTATATAATGGCACCTGACAAAGATGCCCCTTGTCTCCCTTAACCTTTAATTTGGTTCTTGAACACTTAACTTCCTTCATTAGACAGTCTCAAGATATTAAAGTTAAGGTGGCACTTGATCCTGAATATATTTAAAAGGATTGACATTCACATTGTGTTATAATTTAAAAGAGTTTTTTTATAAAATGATGTACCATTGGTATATGACACCAGCTAAATTATCTAAGATGCATAAAGTTACTTCTGGTCAATGTTAGAAATGTGAAAAACATGAAGGGACATTTTACCAATCATGGTAGACTTGTGAAAAAGAAAAAAAAGGAAACAAATATATATGATGATACAAAGAATTTTGAAGACTAATATTGAGATGAAACCAGAACTTTTCTTATCGGGACTTATGGATAGTCAATTAGAAAATACTTATGGAAGATTGATTTTATATATGATAACTGCAGCAAGATTACTATATGCACAAAGATGGAGAAGTATTGAAATGCCCGCAATGGAGGAATGGATTGTGAAGATGGCAGAATTAGCAGAGATGGCAAAATGGACCTGTTTGGTCAGGGATAAAACAATAAGTATTTTTATAAAAGACTGGAAACTTTTTATGGACTTTTTGCTGAACATGGAAAAAAGTAAAATGGTGATTTCTGGATTTCAGGATTGAAAAAGGATTGAATAAGGGGCTGAAGGGATTATTGTAATGTTAAGGAGAGAGGAGGGATAATGAATTTGTTTATAACTGCTGTAAACAAAGGTGGGAAGTCACTTCTTTCTCTTTTTTCTTTTTCTTTCTTTAACTGTATTGTTTTTTGCACTTTTTCTTTTCTCTTTTTCTCTTTTGTTTCTTTATATATTTCTATATTTGCCTTTTATTCAAGTAAAAACTATTAATAAAAATTATATATAAAAAGATACCAAATATATTGAAAGTAAATAGTTTTTATATGCCAATGATATAATTATATAGGTAATTACCAAACTTCCAGAGGTTCTACAGCAACATGATTTAGACTTTGGTTGCACTAGCAATTGGAAAAGATCTAATTTGCCGCCTTTGGGATCTATATTATCTATAGACTTTTGCAAGAAATTAAGATTTATAATTTGTACAGACTCAATAAAGCACATGTGTTTATATTTTTCTCAAAATATATCATAATGTGTGGGATTAAATCTAAATTGTGTCTAAATTTATAGATATAATGTCAGTAGATATCACTCAATGGCAAAAACTTCCATTAAGTCCCTGGAGCAAGATTAACGGAATTAAAATGAATATTACATTGAGAATATTTAATCTTTTAAGAGAGTTTCCAGTGTTTAATTCTTATCAGATAATTCCTTTACAGATAGACAAATTACTGAGAAAAAATTTATGACAGGACAAAACCCCTTGAATAACTTTGGCTAAACCGAGGTTGCCTTATAAAGGCAATTTTAATTTACCAGATTTTCAGCTGTATCATTTTAACATCTTTATTCTTCTGGAACAATTTTTTTTTTAATTTTGCCCTTTGGGGGCTTCTTTGGATAGCAAGTATACAACCTCTATGAAATCTTAGTTAATTAATTTGAGGGATATTTGTTTCCAATCTTGAAAGCCGCTAGACGTATTTGGTTATTAACAAATAGATATTAATACATGGGTAACCATTTATAAAGATTCTTTGAATGTGAGATTGTATTCTGAATACGATTTACCTATAGCATCTGCTTGGCAAAATGTACAGTTGAAACAGGTGCCAGTTTAACAGTACAGCCCTTAGCAGCCTCAGAGGTACCTTCAGTTTTAGGTTCCTTAAGTGATGGAGGGCTTGAAGTAAAACCAACAAGTCAATTTTATAAGGAATTTTAAAAACAGAATAAACTCAAACTCCTCCAGAAAAGAAAATGGAATGGGGAAAAGAAAAAATCACAATAGAACAAGTTCAGGCTCTCAGACTCTACCTAAATACCAAATATGTCCAAATATACTAGATTTTTAGTGAATTCTTTATTTAAAACATTGATTTCTCAGTGTTTCATTAGAATGTTACAGTTTCTCCCTCCTCTTATAATCTACGTGTCTCAATTTTACCTTCCTCCCATTAAAGCATTTCTGATGATTTTTTTTTTTTTTTTTGCTTTGGTATTGCAGGTCAATAGTACACAAAGATGCTTGGCTTATCAGTGCTAAACAGGAACTTTTCTTGTACCAGACATTCTCAGGTGCTGTGTTCTATCTTGGTGTAACATTTGCAGTGTTTCATTTAAAAAGATCATGGAAAGCATGTAAAAACAAGTTTAATAAATGACTCACATATTTCAGTGCTTCTATTCATTACTCACTACTAGGAAGCATTACACAACCAATTTTGTTCCTGTTGAAATTTGTCAGGCATAGGCAGCCCCTGTATGTTAGGTCTTATATGTTGTTATGTTCAACCCTTTACTGAGAGTTGAACTCCCGGGTCTTGCACATTAATGACTATTATCCCGTTAGCAGCTTGAAGGAAGCAACATCTGTAGTTCCAATGAATGATACACCTTCCTTTTTTTTGTTTGCTCTCTCAGACTAGAGAATTGAGGCCCAGACAAATTAACACCTATTTGCTCTGCAAGATAGCTTTAAAAGCTAAACATACTGCATTATAGTCATCAAAGCACAAGGCCTGGGAGTTCAAATTTCAGTAAAGGGTTGAACATACAATGTATAAGACCTAACATACAAGGGTTGCCTATGCCTGACAAGTTCCAGAAAATGGTCATACAGGACCTCCTAATGATCAGTAGTGAATATAACCAATGTCATGGAACATTATAGATCAACACCATCCACCTTAGGGGGAAAGGTTTGAGGCTTCTAATGTGAGGTCCAGGCAAATTAACAGCTATTGCTCTCTAGCCTGAGAGTGTCAACAAAGAAGAAGAGAACATGTACCACCCATAGGATCATTTGTATCTGTTGGAGAACTTAATCTTGGAATTGTTCAGCCTAACCCCAGATAGATGAGAAATGGTTGTGGTTACCTACCGCCCAGTGTGTTTTTCTAGTAGTAGTTTCTTGGAAATATTAAATGGATTTCTAACCTAGTGAACTTTCTTAGAGTGAATTAGAAATATTTCTCTATCCTTTTCTCGTTGAATAATCAGTGAAGTAGAATCACTATCCCACTATTTTAAAACGGATTTTCTTTAAAATATGTCAGCAGGTGGACATAGAGTTCTTTCTCATGACTGAGATACATGGCTCTTCAAAAGTCCTTGAGCCAACAGAAAACTATTCTGGCACAATATTTGCTGGCCCCAGTGATGTCCACCAGTCACTTTCCTTAATGTGGGCTGGTCTGAGGAGGTATAATGGGCAGTAAGAACACACTTGAGGAACCAAAGGGAGAGCTGCAACCATGACAATGGTTGGTTGTCTTGAGTCCAAGGCAGAAATGTAATTTGAGAAAGCATCTCAGACTTGACCCTCCCTAATTCTCATGAAGATAAAGGGAGGGAGGGGGGAAGTGTATTCAGACTTGCAAGATTCTTTACTATAGCCTTATAATAAAAGTAGTATTAGTGTTCATAACTTTGGTTTCCTAGTCTGGCCTACTATGAAGGGCTGACAGGAGGAGGCAAGTTTTGACAGATGGCTAGCTTGGTGAATTTACTAATTTGCTTTGGGTTTGCACTGGTGTTTGTGCAGGTACCTTCAAAGGAAGCTGTGTTTTGGACCTGGATTTAGAAGAATGCTAAGAGTGCCTGAACAATATCGGATAGGCATGAGGAGAGTTGCATTGTGATGCAAATGACAAATAGCCAGCTATTTCTCTTCTGCTTCATCATGCAACCCTCATGGCCATTACTGGTCAGCTGTTGTTTCAGGCTGGTTCGGGTCTCTTGAGATAGATATTGGCCTGGAGACTTGGTGGGTACAGGGGGAGAGTCACTGGAACAACTGAATTCTCCTTCTCTGTGTCAGGCAGAATAACCCTGGAAAATGGCACTCAGGGACTGAAGGAGAGGAGTACTTGCCCCAGCCCAAAGTGGCCAATACATGTTAGGATAATCCCAACCACAGGGCTCATTTGACAGTGACACCAACTGAATGGTTGACAAAGTGTATCAATCTGCACTTACGGCATAGCTTCTATGGCTTGTTGCCTGCATTAGCACAGAAAACATACTTTAACACCAACTAAGATGACTCTAAGCTGCCTTGGGTATGAGTTGGAGATGAGACCAAAGTAATTTCATGAGAACTTGGCAGAAAAAAGGTGTTGCCAGGTCATGTTCATGTCAAGATTAGTGCATGTGAGACCCTGTTATTTTTATTTTAGAAAGGTCTATTTGTATGTGCATTTGAAAACTATATGCTGCCCTGGTAGTTTGTATTAAATTATTACTGCCACCCTATTCCAAGGTGAATATATATTTTTTAATCTAAGGGTAAGTAACATTGCATAAAAAGAATGTAAATCTGTATACAGTATGCACTTGCCACCTAGCATTTTTCAAAATAACATGTCAATTGTGTATAATTAATTTGAATATAGATTTTGATTTGTGTGAAGCCTATGATTACACAACTTTATTTTTGACTTTTCTCTCATAGACATTTCTTCAGTATCTCCTGCTGCAGGCAGCCTGGGTGGTGGAACTGATCTCACCATCACAGGGAACTTCTTTGATACACCTGTGAAAGTCACAGCTGCAGGTAAAAATGATAAAATCAAACTTCATGGCACTTATGCCTCTGAAAATGGAAACATGATTAAAAACATATGTGGCATATGTTCATTTCATTTGGAATGTGTAATAGGTGAGGTGAATGCTCTGATGTGCTTCATATTCATGCTTCTCTTCCCTCTCCACAGGAACTCCCTGCCAAATTAAACATATTACTCCACAAAAGATAATCTGTACAACTGGAGCAGTTGACAATAATAGAACTTTCAGTGAAATTCAACCAGGTATCTTCTACATATGACCTATCCAAGGGATCAAATGAGAGATGAGGTGGGGTTGAAATCCTAGACTGGATCTCTTGACCACTTTTTGTGCTTAAAAGCAGCAATCTCAGGATGTTATGAACTGATTTAGATCACTGACATTTTGCTCAAGGTTGTTTACCTACATGATTTCTCCCTACTGAAGTTTTGAGAAACCGGCACTGTCATAAATTGAATTAAACAATATCTTAGAGTTAATTTGCACATATGTGAGATCACCAATATTTATATTTTGTGATTTACTGATGACTACATCCTTGTTTTCCAATTTATCAGGAAACAGGGGGCTTCTTTTTGAAGTTTGGGATGGTTCAGACGCTAATCTCACTGAAGCGATTCCAGGATACAGCTGGCAGATTGTTCCTAATGCCAGTTCTCCATACAATTTTCTGTCTGGGAAACAGAAACTGTTTAGGTAATAAGTGTTTTTTGATAAGTCTTCTTCATACTACAATTTGCAATAATATAATGTTGACCATTCTGCAATCTATAAATTTATATCTGCTTTACACAACTGCCATGAAAGAATATAGGAGCGATAGTGAGAAAGCTTAGAATACTCAATTAGAGATTTCTCCTCCCAGTTCTGAATGACAACTCACAGACTTTCTAGCTGATAGTGAGGATGGGACAATATTATTAAGCCAATTTAAGCCAAGCTGTCCCAGAATGTTCCAAAAAGTTACTTGTTACTTGCAACAAGACAGGAGGAGGGAAGAGGAGATCAACCACATATGTTCTGCTTCTCTGTCTTGTTCTCATCGAATTCCACATATTTAAGCCAAAACTTCAGGAGTTTTTCCTATTTAGCTTCCATGTGATGCAGAATAATGATTTTTAGGAGTCTTTGTTTCACTGAGAGCTTTCCAAGATACAATTCTGGGAGAAGGTACAGCTGCTTCAAGAAGTTACAGACATCTCTTTGCCTCTGAATCTGAAGCACCGCACAGCCCTAATACTATAGAATTTCAAGCTAATTTTATTCTCCATTTTAATCACGGCTTTATTTATTATCTTTTGTGATTTTTGTATTTTAATTGGCTTGGAAAACTGTCTGCCTAAAATGTGATTTATAAAGCTTACAGATCTTACACATTTTTAAATTGATTGATTATGTGCCATCAAGTCATTTTTGACTCCTAGCTACCACATAGATCAGTGTTGTCCAAACTTGGCCACTTTAAGATGAGCGGACTTCAACTCCCAGAATTCTGGAAGTTGAAGTCCGCTCATCTTAAAGTGGCCAAGTTTGGACAACACTGACATAGATAGATGTTTTTAAATTAAAAATGTGCAAATATAGAATACTGTATATACTTACATCTAAGCCCATCCACAGATAAGCTGACCTTTGAATTTTTAACCAAAATATCATGAAAAATTTGCCACCCACGGATAAGCCGACCCAAATCTTTCATGGTATTTTGGTTAAAAATTTGAGGGTCTGTTTATCCATGAGTATATATAGGAATACGGATTCTTTGAAAAAGTATTATCGTATATACTCATGGATAAGCCCATCTGCAGATAAGCCAAACCCAATTTTGGGGGTGAATTTTGTCACCTATAATTCTTGGCTTACCCACGAGTATATATGGTAAATAAAACAAATCAATAGAAAGATGAGTATAATAATCGAAATGAACAAAGTGTAACATATTTTGGAATTAAATATTTACTATTTAGGTAGGAATAATAAAATCAACATAGCTTAATTAACACAATTAACGTAATTATTTTTCCAGAGGAAAAATCACAGAAAGTCAACCCTCTGTCCTTTCCTTAAAATGTTATCAATTTTTCATATTGCATGATTGCGATCAGGACCAGGAAACTGTACCATAATTTAGTTATGAAAGCACTACACACTAGTATTGTTATACAGTGAATGTTTGAATATATTACCAAGTGCTCTGGTAAATGTCACAGCTTCTTCCATACGGCACATTGCTTTCTTGGTATGGCTCAACTGTACTTTTCCTCAGGTACACAGATATCTTCAACCAAGAGACATATTTTCAAAACATTAACAGCAGTAAAGAAGATTTATTTGCCGTCAGGAGTTATTGTAATTTCTAATATTCTGGGTTGAAATAGTGAACATGCCTTTATGATTCTTTTAAAAAGGAAAGGTATTTTAATTTAAAGTAAGGATTGTTGTATGATAACTAATTCAAATCACATCTCTTAGTCTCAACAGAGGAATCCTGTTTGGGATTTGGTAGCTTAATATTTTTGTTCTGCTATCCAGTGCACGACTACGTGGCTTTTTCGTGGCGCCAGAGACAAATAACTATACATTTTGGATTCAGGCAGACGGCAAAGCTTCGTTGTATCTAAGCCTGTCAGATGATCCAAGAAGAAAGGTATGACATACAACAAGTTCTGTTATCAAAAACCAGCATGCTAGGAGAGTGACCTTGATTAACTGTCCATAGAATTCCACTGTTTATTGTTTCAAAACAATTATTGCCTTGATAAAAGTAAGGCGATCCCTTTTATTTTTCTTTATATCCTCCTCTAAAATACTTTAGAGTAGCTAAAGATGGTCAGATTAAGAGATTCAATCCACAGATGAAACAGCTTCTACTCTCTTTCCTCCCCACCTCTGTATTTTACACACATACTGAATGCTCCATCCATCCATCCATCTTTCTGGAATTTGAACTTTGGCCAGACCTAAAGCCAAAAATTTGGTTGAAATGGAAAGATATATATTTACCCTCTGTGTTAATTAACCATGGGCCTTTCCAAACACAGCTACTTAAAATCATTTGGATCACTTCAGGAGATATGGAAGATAAATCTGGAACAAAAATCAAGCCGTTTACCTAAGCTCTAAAAAAATTCATAATTTATATGAAAGATGGGTGAAGTGGGAAAAAACCATGAGCAATTCTTTTGATAGGTTTTAATCTAAAGAGAATGGCAACAATATTTTATCTCTGGAGACCAAGCTATATTTATTTCTCTTTATAGTATATTGCCATTTCTTAAGATGAGGCACCCTTTTATGGAATGGAAGTTTTGGCAGGCTTGGGTTCTCCCTGAATATAAATTGATTGCAATTATGTTACAAATACTATACAGGATGCAGAGCACATCTATTTTAAACGTTTGCAGTGATTTACATTCACTATCTCAGTGATTCTCTAAAATAGACTGCTATCATTCCCATTCTCATTGCAGATTGGGAGTTGGGTATGGCCCAGGATTTAAGACAAAGGCAGCATCTCTAATTTACTCTAGAGGAATCTTGATTCAAGTGAGTTTTAAACCAGTGTTGACTCACACGGTACTTTAGTGCCTTGAGAGTGAGATTGTCAGGAACTAGCATTAATAGACAGATATTTATATATCAATGGCTAGCTGCTGATTTGTACATGGGAGAAGGAGTAATCACTTCTCCAATGTATCTTTTCCCATTTTGTCCATACGTGCCTGATGGAATTCCACAACGCATATTTCAAAAGATCCAGCTTTATTACTATTTTAAGATGTTCCTTGGAGGGGAAAATCACACCTTCAGTACAACAATCCTTTCTTTACCAAATTATGGCAAGTCTCTAGTTTTGTTGTGCTTTTTCATTAAAACAACTTCCTTGTTGTTAAGGAAATAAATGTTCTCAGTGGAGTAGGTTTACTTAGGTGATGCTGTTTCATTTCCAGCTGATTGTCTTGTAATTGTCCCAATGCCTTTTTCAGTCATCAGTCAAACTAATTTGTTGGTAAAGCAAATTCACTTTTATTCAGGATTGGTAGGGGTGAAGGTGGTCTCATCAAAGGTAAATTATAAGGTCTCTTGGATCTTTAAGGCAGGCTGGTATGTTGTTTTCCTCTCACTTCTCCCTTGCCTTTCCAGGGGCCTGCAGGTGGTTATTCAGAGAAGAGCGAGGGATGTTCCTTTATATTAACGGCTTTTGCAGATAGGGGTGGCTGAATGCCTGCTCCGTTTTTTGGGTGTTATTTGCTGGCTTGATTGGTTATCAAGGGAGGGGTCCTCTTGGGGCTCGGTCTTTGTGTTACCAGGAGTAGTGAAGCGGACAGAGTGTTTCTTTGTTGGCCTTTCTTCTGATGTTGGTTTTGGCATGGAAGGGTTGGCCATACTGTAGAAAACCTCCTCATCAGAATAACATGTTTGTCTTTTGGCTTTTTTCCTAAGAGCAGAGCTAGCAGGCTTGGCACATTTTTTGTTAGCTCTTTGCTTCTTCAATTTGGCTTTCAGAAAACCTGAGCGCACACGGTTGTAATGTTTCTTCTTTCTTGGTCTTCCTACCTTCAAGGGCTTCCTATGATAGATGTTGCTCCTGTAGGAAGTCATTGTATGCTTGGCCTTTTGGGCTGAGAGCACATTGTCCCTCATTCTTTGGTCCAAATATCGGGATGCGGGCATGTGCTTCTTTCGATAGCCACTCCTTGCAAATCTCATTATGTGTCTGGTTCGTCCCTTCCTACCTCGCCTAGAATTATGCTTCCTTCGTCTACTCAGGAACTTTCGGTATTTCCTCCGAGGCATCCTCCTCTTCCTCTGGAAGTAGGCCTTCCTACGTCTTTGGACAGCACCCATAACTTTGCTGTTTTTTTACCCCTCCCGTTCAGCTTACCTGCCCCACTACAAATGATAGTGATCTCATTCTAGCTGTGCTCTTATATAGTGGGAGGCATTCAAATGAGGGATTGGCTCTAAGTGCTGTGATTGGCTGGGTAGAACAATAGATCAGGAAGTTATCTAATAATGCTTGACTGTGAGATACTTACATGAAATGATGAGAGTGAGTCTCATCATCTAGTTCAGTGCTGTAAGGGGGAAATATTCCAAATAATACATATTTGAACTGATAAAAGACTTCATTTGAATATTGGGATTCTAGCCATACTTGGAACTCAGATTTGCTGCAAAATATCAGGACCATTTTTGACCCAAAACAGAAAATGTTGATTGCTAGTTTGCTTAACATCCTATCAATTTTTCATTAATTCCATCTTTTTTTAAACTCTGAAATGCATAACTGAGACTGTACAGTCTACTTTCCATGCTTTGAGAAAGTATATGAAATAATCAGTTGCACTTTGCAGAATCTTTTAGGGCATGTGTAAATAAATGTGTAATGCATAACTATCATGGGGATCTTAAAGGAGCACTCAGTCCTATTTTTCTAGCACTTTTTTCCACAGTACCAACTACATGCCTTTGGGAAATCTACAGCCAGAACATAAGAACAAGAGAATCTTTCTATTTCCCCAATCGCTCTGCTTCTGGGGATGATCTCCAACACTACCACAAGTATTATTAGACAGAGCAAATCATTTCTTTCTATCCAGTTCCTCTATGTCTTACTTAGTTTTCCTAAATGAAATCCTAAATGATGTTTTCCTCCCTCCCTCCCTCCCTCTCTCTCTATGATCACTTGGGCTGCCTTCCTTATTCCACATGTCTTTTTAGCTCCATAACTCCCTGTTTAAGAAGAAAATTCTGTTGTATTTCACTGATAGTTGCAACATGTTTTTGTATAAAAGCATTGAAATACTGGCAATTTTATTGTACATCATTTTCCTTATTTTTCTTAACGTTTCCTGGACTTTGTTTGTTAGTTCATGTATTTATGTTACAGTACTTATAACCTTCTCCAGTCTCAAAGAACTGAGAGTAGCATATATCATCATTATCAACAACAACAACAATCTCCAGAAATAACAATAAATAAGTAAATCAGAACAATGTGAAAACCAACACATAATCACAAAAAGAAAAGATAAATTTCAAATAAAGCCCATGATAGATGTCACAGTTACCTGGAACCAAAAGGACATTGAAATAAAACATTCTGTTACCGGAATTGCAGTAAGATGGAGCTATCCCTAGTTCTTGGGGAAATATTCCATAAGCTAATACAGAGAAGGCTAGCCTACTCACTCATGCCCTGAAGCCCTCAAAAATGTCCTTTTTCACAATAAGTGGAATGTTTTCATTTAGTTATCCACCACAATGATTACTTACTTTGTCAGTTACCACTAGCTCAGATCATGTTAGCATACAGCATATACTGTATTTGCAAAGTTTAGCTTCTAACCCCCATATCTATCACTGCAGACCTGCTTATATTGAAATGAACTTGCTATTTTTTATCTCCCAATTTGGAAATGCAATTGTGAATTTTTTCTGTTTCTTTTTGCTTTTATCACATAGGAATATCTACAGGGGAGTCAAAAAAAGTCAACTGGTGGTTGTATCTGCATGATTGAAACAACATCTCTGCCACCATCTTGACTTTTTGACCGTCTGTGCGTGCCCTTGCTACCACAATAATAGTTTGGTGTTATCAGCAAATGTGGCCAGTTCAATGATGACCCCAACTCCATGTCACCGACAAATATATTAACAACCTTCACCCCAATATATATACTTGAAAACCTCATTCTTCATATTCCTACATTGTAAGGACTGCCCATTTATTTTTATTGTTTGCTTTAGCCACTTGGGGGGAAGTTTCTTATTCCATGACTGCTGAGTCTTTTCAGAAGACTTGGCTTTTGAAAATCCAAGAAAATTGTATTTTAAGCATATCACCTCTATCCCACAAGAGGTAAGTGTGGTGTAACTTAGTATGGCAGAATTCATACTGATTCTTCTTCAGTAAGGCTTATCTTTCCATATACTGAGTGTTTTATCTTCAGTAACACTTTCTGGGAAATTTATCCAGTTGTTAACTTACTGGCCTGTAATTTCCCTAGTTCTTCTTTTAAATTGTGCATTCCTTTCCTACAGAAGCTAATTTTATTGACTTATTACACATCTTTGATTAGAAAGTCAGCAGTTCACCTTCAATTTGCCAAGATCTAGAACTTCTTAGCATCTCCCAATAATATTCAGACGCAAGTATTTTCCATGTAGCTTATAGAGCAATGTCAGATAAAATAATAATCTATTCTCTTGTTATTTGGCAGCTTTCTATTTGCATGTAGTCATAAGCATCTGCAGCAAAATGCATGGTAAAGTCATGATGCAAACCCTGCCCTTATGTACTTGTCTCCTGACATCTGGCACAATACATTAGTTGCACTTTTTGCATCATGATTTCATGGCACAAGTTTTGTCATTCCCCTTCACCCCACTCCCCCCAGTAGACACTAAGTGTGTAGGATGTGCCTTGTATTTTCATTAAACTCTACCCAGATACTTTCTGTCCATGTTTTTCTGGAAGCCAGTTCAGCTAAGAATAACAGTAAGAATCTTACAGGACTGCCAGAATAAAGGCTGAGTTAATGTTGATGTTAATGTGTACCTTCAAAGGAGAGCTATTTGCTTCCTTCATTAATTAGGTTAAAATGAATTGCTCATCCAATTTCAAATCTCCACTTTGCCATAAACTTGCAAGGGAAACTTTGAAATGCCAATCTTGAAAGTGTTATCTCCTAAGAGATCAAGAATACCACCCAAATAGTTTTGTTGGGCATAACGATTCATTTTGGTCTGACAGATGAACTACTTTTAAGCATACTTACAAGAAATCAAGCAATGTTCTTGTGGTTTCAAAAAGCACTTTATTGGAAAAAGAATACATTGGTGATGTCAGTGTGGTATAAAAAATTTTAAAAGGAAGAAATAATTAGTGACTTTCAAGTTGAACTCAAAAAGAAGCTAAAAGTGAATATTTAGTTAATTAGGTGCCAACAACTTGGGTTTGATTTCTGGTTACTGTATGGACAAATGCTATCCATCTTGATCTTCCTTTACTCCTAGCTGTTCTAAGGACATTCCAATAATCTCTTTGAACCTGTCCATTCACCTTATTTGTTGTCATCCCCTTATGTTTTCCTCAATATTGTCAAGCAAAATCATTTTTTCTAGTCCATCATCTGCTCACTTTACATGGCACAGTTCATTATATTCATTATATGAATTTCTACTTGCTGATCATTGCTTTAAGAGTAGTCAGCTGTTATTCAATCCAGGATTTTTTATGCTATCCATAGTATCCATCTCCAGATTCTTAATCTGAAGGCATTACTCTCTGTTCCAGTCTTTTTCAGCTAATCCAGCTATATAATTACAACTGGAAAGATCATTGCTTAGTTCTGATCTTTACTGTCACTAAATGTCCTTATCCTTCACAACTTAATCCACATTTGTCATTGCCTTTGTTCATAGATCAATTTATTATTTATTTTTCCAGCATGCTGACCATCTTTAGTTATTCCTGAATCCAAGAAAATCTTCACTTCTTTGGCATCAACTATAAATTCAGTAAGCATGCAGATTGTTTTGACCCCAGGACTGGCAGTGCTTATCTAGGTTAAGTTTGTGTTAAGTCAGTCAGGCTTCCCTTAAACACATATATTCAATATAAGTTTGTATGAATGCAAACAGATTCACTCAGCAGACTGCATCCAAAGAAGCAGACAAAAGAGAGGAAAACTGTTGTTGTTGTTTAGTCGTTAAGTCGTGTCCGACTCTTCGTGACCCCATGAACCATATTGCCCCAGGCCTTCCTATCTTTCACTGCCTCCCTGAGTTTGCTCAATTTCATGCTCATTGCTTCAGTGATGCTATCTAGCCATCTCATCCTCTGCCGTCCTCTTCTCCTTTTGCCTTCCATCTTTCCCAGCATCAGGGTCTTTTCCAAAGAGTCCTCTCTTCGCATTAGGTGACCAAAGTATCTGAGCTTGAGCTTCATTATCAATCCTTCCAATGAGCAATCAGAGTTGATTTCCTTTAAGATTGACTGGTTTGACCTCCTAGCAGTCCAGGGGACTCTTAAGAGTCTTCTCCAGCACCACAGTTCAAAGGCATCAATTCTTCGGCGTTCAGCCTTCTTTATGGTCCAGCTCTCACAGCCATACATTACTACTGGAGAGGAAAACTGAAGACCAGCCAAATCATTGCAAGAGAAGTCTTTGTAGCTTGAAATTTGAAGGCAGGGTCTTTCATGGACTAATGTTGTTTCAGTGACTTTGAGCCCAAGTAATTCCTTGAATAGCAATAGCCTCTGACTCTGTCCTAGCACAGCTGGCTTTGATCAGATCTAGCATCCTTCATCAGATTACTCTTTCGGTATAGCCAAATGCTCCTTTGTTTCTCCAGGGCAAGAATGGTGGATCTTGTTGTTCACTTAGCATCATTGCTGGGGCTTAGCAGCATAGGGTCTTTTCTTTCAGATGCTTCTTCCTGGCCATGACATCATTCCCCTTCCCAAAATTGAGGAAAACCAGTTTGCTTGGGCCAGTGTTGGTGGAATTTGACCACTAATTTCATGGCACGGTCTACAATTCCATGGCAGGGCCATCTACCAGTAAATACCCTATCCAATCTCTCAGGCATTCTAACCTACCCTGGCATCAGTGGGAAATCAAGACGTGAGCATCCTTGTATTCCTCCTATCTACCTGCAAGGGATGTGATTGTACCGTGGCCGTATGAGCAAAGTGAAGAAGAGGGTCAAGGACCAACACAGACTGATGGGATATTAAGTGCATAATAAAAGAAGAAGCTGTAACATGTAAGCCATCAGGTTGATATCATCAGGTCTGGGATCCTGCTGTGGTCCTTTAGAAGCAGTGCTTGGTAGGTAACTAGAACAGACCATTCTTTCACATTCTTTCCCTCTTGCCATTTGTGTCAGCCAAGGATTTATAGATCTCCTTGACCTGTTCAGTTGCTCTTTCACTCTTTCAGTAGAGTGAAACTTTTCTCAGTCTGGAAGCTTATGTCTGTCTGTCTGTCTTATTAGATTGGTATTTTTGTTTATTCATGAAAAATATGGCTCAGAAAAGTTGAATGGCGGAGGTGTGATGAGAAGTAATTCCAGGCATGCAAGGAATATTGCAATTTCAATTAGTAGATTTTCTAAACTGTTTGTTAAAGAAGAAATACTAGATGAAAAATGTCCCTTTTAATTTTTATGTCCCAATTTGAATACACCTTCTTGTCTCCTGCACATTGAAGTTGGTTTTATATAAATTATTTCCTGGTATCTCATTGTTCATTATGAAAAATATATGAAATAGGTGTTATAATAACTTCAGACTTATGGCTTTAATTTATTACAGTTTAAACCCATATTCTAAATGATCTCTGAATACATCTCTGTTGAATATATGAACAACAGATTTATGAAGATAATGCAAAAGCATTTATTTGCAGTCATAAAAAAGCTATCAGTTAACATTAAATCCTTAAAGCAGAAAGTTAAAGAATTATTAATCTTTTATATCCCATTCATTTCCAGAACAGTATAGAACCCTTGTTTATTCTAAACATGGACTTAGCTTTCATTACATTGTAACAGGCAACAATACTGGGAAAGGAGAGAGAAATCCAGTAATAATGGTTTTGAGACTTTAACAAATTAAACATTATTTCTTCTGCTGGTGGGAGAGTATATACAGAGTCTAATCCACTAATCAACAGATTTTAAAGATTCTATTCTAAATTGTACAGTTCCAATTTCTCAATGGATGATAAGACAGAGACTTTTCTACAGAATAGGTAACTTGCACAGCTACCGCAGGTTCAGATTAGTAAGCACCTCTTTCTCTTCAATAAATGATGGCTATAGCTAAATCATCAAACAGTTTGGATTTTTCTTAGGTTTCTTTTCAGGGCACAGGACAGATCTATTATCTTGCTGTTTTAGGCCTCAGAATCATTACATTTTTTGTACTAATTCAATGAAATAATAATCCCCCTTATTCTCATACCAACTATTTTTCTTTCATGTAATTGTCCCCCACCAAGAATTTCTGCAGATTAATTTGACTTGTGAGTGAATTGAGTCATTTGATGTTCAGAGCTAACCCTTGTGATTCTTACTTATCGCTGTTTGTTTGCTAGTGCTTAACTCTCTGTTTCTCTGGCTACAACAGTCACTTGTTTCTTGGCCCATTTGATTTATTCAATTTAAGAATGCTTCTTCAGGAGAATGTTGGGTTCTAAATGCGCCACCAGCTCTTTTTGGTGCCTCTTATGACTGCTGGTAGGAAAAACACCCAATGTGGAGTTTCTGACTTTGCAACCAACGTCTGTGGTAGTCAACCAGAAAATGTAGAAATGTTGATATTGCTACTCCAGATATGAAGTAAATAGTAGCTACTGACCAGTTTCAATTCTATTTTAATCTATTTAATACAGAGTCTCTAATCACGAATTAACCTTGTAACTGTCACCAGGGTCTGTACTTTGAAAAAGTCATGTTATTTTCTCTTGCTTTTTGAATCAAATATTCTAGATTGTGCCTACCCTTAATTTAATGTGTCTGGTCTTATTCAAACTGAGTCTAAACCCTGAGAACCTAGAGAATAGCTGCTATGTGAGATTTTTGCTTTTAAAAAGTTTCTGTGACCAGTTTAGAAGAGAAGATTCGCATTTGCCTTTCTTTGTAAACAGTAATTATTTTTGCTCTTTTTCTTTGGCTTTTCATCTCTAACTCTTTTCCATTTTGCGCTCATTTTCACTAGCATCTGAATGTATTGAGTTAAAGAGACCCTCATTCTGAATCGGCCTACTGTATGGCCTCTTCAGTTTGGAATGCTCTGATGAATAAATAGCATTGATAAAAGGTAGCCAAATGCATACATTTCTACTCTGACTCTTTTACTGCTTTCATTTTTTGGACAACAGGTGGAAGTTGTATCAATTCCTACTGGCACTTCTGATTGGTCAGCCCTTTGGGAGGAAGATTGGGCCTATCCTAGGAAGCCCAAATCAGAGAAATATGAGCTTACTGGTGGTACAATGTACTATTTGGAAGCCGTGTATGATGGGAGATCCCCAAACAATGGAATTAGGGTGGGAGTTCAGATGCATAATACCTGGCTGAACCCAGATGTGGTCAGTACTTATCGCAGAGAAAGCTACAGAATACAAGTCAGTGCTGTCCAGCTTCCAGAGATACAGGTAAATTCTAGAACATAATCTGAGTTTGACATTTTTGAGTGCTTCTTCCGCACAGCTTTCTCTATAACAGTTGTCAATTGAATTGATGGGAAAAACTAACTAATGTCGTTTCTTGAATTCTGTTTGCTAGTTGCACTTCTTGATTTGTGAGTCAAGTTGCCTTTTATCCCTCAAGATAAATTTATGGCCCCAATTACTCAGTGGATTGAAGTCCTGCTGTTTCAATGAGTTACATACAGTCTAGATCATGTATGGATGATTACAATGAAAAATGGTGTGTGTGTGTATAAAACAACAGTTTCTATATACCATATCTCACAATAGATCTATATTACTATATCTATTCTTTATATCATATCTCACAATAGATCTATATTACTATATCTATTCTTTATATCACATCTCACAATAGATCTAAATATCTATATCTATTCCATATATCATATCTCACAACAGTCTAGATATCATATACAGTATACAGTATGTAAGACGCCCTTACAGATATATTTTTGTCGTTCTATATTTTTTTTCTTTTCTGTTTTATAATTTTTTTTTTTAAAGTCAGGATCCTTTATTATAATTATAATAGTAACAGGTTTTAATTAATATTATAATTAAAATAGTATCAAATTTTCACAAATAGCAATAAAGAGGCTTGTATTATCTTGGCATGTTAGTGTATTCGTAAACTCTAGACTATTAAAGTTTCTACCTAATGTGTAGAATGTGTTCGTTTTTAAGGTGCCACCTTTTTCTGCTTGACTGTATCCTACATGTGACTGTTGGTCAATCTGACCATGCTCAGATTTCTTCACCCTCTAACAAATTCCCCATCTGCTGGGCATTGGATCATTCTTAAAAGTTGGGAAATAGATTGCTCCAAAAGGCTGTTCCCTTTTATCCCTGTAAAAGGATGCAAGAGAGCCTGACTTATGATTACCTGATCACACCAACTAATGGTTTTATAGATGCTTTGATATTGGAATCATTAGGAAATAGTGAACAACAATTTCAGTGACTCTCAAACACTTCATAGGATGATTTCATCAGTTCCTTAACCCTCCCCTCCTTAAATAAAACTATTTGCAGAAATTTAACTGCTTGCAAAATGATTCTGAATGTATAATGATTTCTTAATTGGGTGCAAACCATATATTAAACTGGGACTCAAAATTATCAAATTCAAAACTCTTTGTACTACATATTACATTCACTATGTGGTTAAGGAGAGCACAAAGAATCCCAAGTTGCTAAAAAGTACTGTTTTTATTTTTTTTAATTCAGGAGAAATAAATATTCTTTGTAAGCTACTCTTAATCTTTCTGCTTTATAGATGCTGATACTGTCTGGCAGAGGATGGTTCAGTCTTGCCTGGGACAATGTGACCAGCAATCTCATGTCAACAAATGTTACTGCTGAACAAGTACAGAGTCAAGAATTCTTCTGGATATAAAATAATGAGAAATAATTATGATATGTAGAATTTGAGGGGTAGTATTGATTGGTACAACAGGAGGTTCAACATTTAAAATTGTTGTATAGGAACTTTATAAATAGAGGTCACACATTAGGAAAAGTTAAGAAAATATCCCAACAGAAAAGTTGATTATAGTGACAAATGTGTGTGAAATCTGTAATGACATTTTGTAGCTGAGTTAAGGTACCACAGAAGCGTGATATTTAAGGAGTAAGGAACTCCTTGAGAAGTGGATTTTAAATATCATTTATTCAAATATTTAAGTCAGATGAGGAATGATAATACAAGCTAAATTACTAAATCCTCTCAATCATTGTAAAAGATTTCAAAAATGTTAATCGTATTTAAAATTGTATGTATGTGTATGTGTGTGTGTGTGTGTGTGTGTGTAATTTGCTTCTGGTACCAGAATAATTTCTCTTATTTTTGGTACAATGCATCTAGACTTATAGTGGGGAAAAGATCTGTTGTTTTGCTCTAGACAGTCACATGTCTCAAATTTGGGTCCTGGTTGATTTTGGAAGTCTGCACTTTTCTACAAAACTCAAAATATTTTTCTTTTTCAGATGCAGAAAGAACTGGAAGAACTTCTTTCGGTAAAATGTGAAATAGAGCCGTCATCTGCTAATATTTTTTTGCAAGCAAGATTTGAGCAAAGTAAGCTTGTTCTTTTCAGTTTGAAAGGCTGTTTATTTCAGCAGAACATTTTAGCTACTTTAGAAGAAAGACAAGGAACATCTGCAAACCTTCTCCAAAAACTTAGGGTTAGGGTTAGGGTTAGGGTACACATGCACGCGCGCGCGCGCACACACACACACACACACACAATATTGGTCAGTATGTGATGTCAAGAAAGAATACATTTTTTTTCTTCCTAGTGTTTTTCCTGCATCCGCAGAGTCTGCTTTTTCTGAATCAGCTGAATGCTGATCCATTGGTTGCAACAGGAATTGACTGGTCAGCTTGTTACCCGAGCCTGACATCGTGGGCTGAGAGAGAGTGACTGGCCCAGTCACCCAGCCAGCTTTCATGCCTAAGGCAGGACCAGAACTCACGATCTCCTGGTTTCTAGCCTGGAGCCTTAACTTCTAGGCCAAACTGGCTCTCTTCAAGAAAGAATACATTGTTGAGTGTAAAAGTATTTTATTTGTTTATTTCATTTATTTAAAAATGAATAAAATGTGCCATACCTTTGAGGGTAGCTTACAAAATAGATCTGAAAATATTGGTCATATAAGGCCATAACTAGAGTAGATATGTGTAATGTGGCTACTTAGCTTAGTTTGCTTCTTGCACAATGTCTCTTCTCTCCCCCTTTTTTTTGTGGTCTTGAATGTTGCAAAACCAGTCCATGGCTTCCTATTTATCACCTATACATGCATCCCTATACTTGGGTTGTGTAATGTGTACTCAGGTGTTCTTTAATATACTTATGTTATTTGATTTCAACATTATGCTGACACAACCATTGTGTGAATGGCTGCAAGGTTTGAGTAAGAATAGAGAAGCTTGGAAAGTCCATGCTCGTGGTCCTCTTGACATTGGTAATACTCTAATTTATGTGCTTAACTGGTCCTTCTTTGACTAAATTTGATATGTGCAAGTCTTTACATGGTCCCATTGAATTTCTGCATTAATACTCTTTTTCAGATTTGATACTGCAACTCATGGCACTGTGCTATTAAAGCTATTCTTGCACTCAGCTTTGTCTAGGATTTGTGTTGCATAAAAGAAGTTTTCCTTACTTTTCTCCATTTTCAGTAGATACTGAGAATCTAGTCAATGGTGGAGCCATTGTCAGTTGGACAGAACCCTTTTGTGGAAGATTCAGCACTTTCAGGCCAAAAAGTCTTATCAAAACATCTCAGTTAATCCCTCCTTATGATGTCACTAAATACACACATGTGAGTAATGTTTTTCCAAGAAGTTTAAAACAGTAAAAGGACTAAATATTAAACAGCATGATGACATTAGTGATGGGCACAATCTATACCAGGAAATCTGTTTTGGCATCAAGGCTAACTGACTCTGTGCAAGCACTGTGGGAGTCATATCCCAGCATAAAGTGGGTAAGGGTAATATAAGTGGTTCACCACTGTCTTCTGAATGTTTTTTCCCATCCTTTCAGTATAGCCTATGGCCCTGGGAACTCCAGATAGTCTCATATCCAAGTACTACCCTGGCCAGACCCTGCTAAATGTTTTGTTACAGTTGGCTAGGTGCTGCAGCCTAGAATTTTTAATACTTTTTAAAGAATGGTTCCATCTAAGATATTTTAAATTGATTTTTATGTACCAAATTATTGCAATAGTCAGGTTAAAAAGGAGTTAGGATAAGATCTGCAGAAAGGTGGGTTTTACTTAGCACCTGTTTTCTAGTAGTCTGAAGAGAAGGAAACTGTTGAAAGTATCTGGACTTGGAAAAAGGCACCATCTTCTCCATGCTGCATAGCTATTTGAAATTTGCAACATGATTGTTAATTTTATTGTATTGCTCACAGTACAGAAGTTAGATTCACACAACAAATGTAGTGGGCAAAGTTAGGGATGAGTGTGTTACATGTAACTGGTGACTGTGTCAGAAGAGTGGCAATTTAACCCTCAACTCAGTTTATCAGGGCAAAATACAAGAAGCAAGGCAGAGGTGCAGAGCAGCTGAAAATGCAAATTGTGCCATAAGAAACTCACTACCAAGCATGGCAGTACAGGACTTACCTTCCAAACAGGAATACGTTGTATTGTCCAAACCATGCTCACATCAGTCTGTGAGGCCTATGGGGAAGGACCAGGTGATGTAAGAAAGCCCCACCAGTGCTGTCTTGATGCAAGACTGGTGGGATACCAGGGAGATCTGGAAGAATTGAACAAGGACCCTCAATTACCTCAAATGGCAATTCTTGTTTATTATGACTTAAATGAATGGACGACTAAGGGAAGAATGTTGTCCAAAAGAAACCTGAGTATGGGAAATGTGTTCTTGTATTACTGGCAGCCATATTGGAGACAGGTAAACAAAACATTTAGTGAGGAATTTTGAAAAAAGTTTTATTCTCTCCCTCCCTCACAGCTGTGCTTTGCATATAAAGGTTACCTGAAGAACACCCTCTACATTGCAGTGTCTTATTACAATACCTTTCTAAATACTGTGAAAAAGCATTTGACTTGCCAATGGAATCTGAAATCCAGTCCAGAAAGGTATAAGCCTATAAACATTCATTCTATATATTTTTCATGACTGCCCCCTTCCTTGTTAATGTAATTAGCAGCAATATGTATACTTATGACATACAGGCAATGGGACGGGTTCTTAACCAATGGAAATTAAAACCACTTCTTTTGATGCTTTTGACCTCTGGGTGTTGCTGAGGTACAGCTCCAAGTATCTTTCCCCATTTGACTATGCTGGCTTAGGCAGCTGGGAATTACATTTCAACAATATCTAGAAAACTGCTCTTATATTCAAGAACCAAGACCTAAGCCACTGATTTCATTCCACTGGTTATATGAGTTTGATTTGGCACAGTTGTGCTTAAGGGCAGGGGTCTTCAAACTTTTTTAGGGCATCAAACTTGTTAGTTGGAAGGGAGGAAGGGAGGAAGGGAGGAAGGGAGGAAGGGAGGAAGGAAGGAAGGAAGGAAGGAAGGAAGGAAGGAAGGAAGGAAGTTAGTTAGTTCAGGATCCTTGATCAAGAGACAAAGCTCTAATGACTGAGAATTGGCTGCGTTTGAGTGATCTTTGGTCTGTTTGCTTGTTTGTCCTTAGTCTCTCATGGAACCCATCAAGTTCTCATGGAAACCTGTGATTCCACAGAACACAGTCTGAAAATCCTGGTTTAGGGAATTTAGAGGAATATTGCTAGGCAATATGATCAGGAAGGTGGATTCAGTATCAAAGTCAAGTGCATACTACTTTTAAGGTTTCACCCATAGTGAAAACTGAACATCAGAATAGATTCTAGCCCTTCAAGAATCAAGTATGCAGAACTGCTAACCGAAATGACTACTTGCTTTTTCTGAGTACTATGTAAAGTGTGATTCTGATATTTCTAAACATCTGCAATATTTTGGGGGGCACGTAGACAATGTATATTCATTTCTGCTTTCCTGCAGCTATAAGAACAGTTCTGTCATTAAACAGCTCATCCATGGTAGATTTCTTTTCAAAAATATTTTTCTCTTTCAGCTGGAAATTCATATGTACCAACCTTTGGAGAGACTGCCTGAGTAGTTCTGAATTCCTTATTGATCTTCCAAAAAACTCTTCAGTGTTTTTGCACCAGATTGATGTAGAAGCTCCTGCTACTGGGACAGAGACACCTGGCTGGTTTTTCATTGATGAGATCATTGTTTCAGATCAAGATGTAGTTGGTAATCTAATGTTTTGCTTTTCTTCTTGATGCTGCTGATAAATAAAAGAGTGAAATATGAATGGCTTTGAAGGGATAAGAGAAAGGTGTTTTTTTTTTTTAAATCAAGAAATAAATGTTTGAGAGAATACAGTTATTGATAAGAGTTGGACATTTGTGAAACATTTCAGTTCTAGATTCTGGATCTAATTACTGGGAAGGCTGATGCTGGTAAGGTGGGAAGGAAACAAAGAGCTGGAACAAGCAAAGCTGGTACATAAACCCCATACAGATATCATCAACATCCCAGGCTGAGAGATAGGCTGCAGGACATCCATTATGAGGAAGAGGCAGGAGAAAGAAACCTAGGATTTAAACTCAGGGCTACACACATATATACATAGGTAGATTCTGCAGGATCTGTTCTTTGTTGTTCCTAGGGCTAGTTCATTTTGACAGTAAAAGCTACTTGTTGATCTGTGCCTTGTCCTTAACTTCTTTGTGAACATTTTGTACAGAGCAGGTTGGAATTTACTGCAGTGGTAGGGAGATGTTTTGATATGAATTACAATGCAAATGCACTTGTTTTAAGAATCTGTGTGCATACTGAGTTTGGCAAGTGATAAGTCATGCCTTTTATAGTAGTATTCTCCCAAAACTGTTTTTTTTTTTTTAGTTTTTCAAAAGGAACCCAGGTCAGCTCACTCACATGGGAACCTCATAGAATCCATCTCGGTTGCTGGCATCCCACCTGTATTTAATGTATCCTTTTTTGTAGCAGACTATCACATGAACCTCCCTCTTCTCTCACTCAGGTAGGAATAAAGCTTCATACATATTCATGCCCCCCTACCCACCTTCCCTTCCCTTCCCTTCCCTTCCCTTCCCTTCCCTTCCCTTCCCTTCCCTTCCCTTCCCTTCCCTTCCCTTCCCTTCCCTTCCCTTCCTTCTTCTCTACCTAGCTGCTGAAGAATCAGAGGAAGCCAGCCAGAACTATAAAAATAATAGGAATCTGTAAAGTAGACCAACTATTTGATAAAACATCTCCATCTCAGGGACAATGATTCGGAGAAAGCCAAGGAATCCAGTTAGGACTTTTCCCAAAGTTCAGTTTCCACACTCCTTCAGTTAGCAGAAAAGTGTTCCACCGTATTCCTTCTGCTGATCCTTATCCTGCCACAGGAAGGATGATGCCAAATGGTTGAGTTCTTATTTTCTGTGTGTAGAGCAAGTTAAAGAAAGGGATTGGTGGAGTCCCCCAGATTTGCTTTCCTCCCCTCCTACTAAACCTCATTAGCCAGTGAAATAATATCCACCAATCACATCATTCTTGTTTATTGGGCTGGGGCTGAGGAGGAGAAGACAAGTTTTGATGGATGGTTAGATTGGCACATCAATATAAAGTGTGTCAGAATAAGAGGGAAAACTTTAACACTGGAACAGCTAAGGATGATTTAAGGCTGCCTTAAGACTGCCTTGAGGATAGTCTGGGATCAGATTAAGTCAATATTGTGAAATCAGAGCAGAAAATAGAGATTGCTGGGGCGTGTTTGAACTGGGGTTAGATGCAAGTAAAGAATGGTTCTTAAGTGAATTGAATACCCGTGAAAGGCTCTAAATGGCATTCCATATCTGGGCTGCAAAAGTCTGGACAGCCCCCAGATTGCAGCCAAGAGATAGTTAAAACTCACCCAGGTTTATACAGCCCAGGCAGGGTAGCTCTAACATTAATAAGGATACAGCAAAGGTTTTTCCGTAGCCATTGGTTGGATGGAATTAAATTGGGCAGCGGGGTGTGGGTTGGGGCAGGAAGGAATTATTCTGTATACAAGATTAAAAACAAATGCTGAATCTAGCATATTTCTTGCAGAAAATTGAAACTTTATTTTTTTCAAGTCAACTCTAGCAGAAGTCTTGCATGCCACTTAAATTTAAATACTAAAGTTAGACTAAAGAAAATCTTAGAAAGATGTTTGAAACAAATATATATTTATGTATTAATCAAGACCACAGCATTGGTCTAACTTTATGTTATTTTATTAATAAAATGTATGGACTTAACTTTTTAAAGGGACACTTTAGATTTGGGGGGAAAAAAACCCTGAAGTGTAGGTGTTAATTTATTTGACACTTTAAATTAGTTTTGAAAATGAATGTAAGTTCGGAAAAGAGAAACAAGGCTAGTATATCTCCACAGGAGCTTCACAAAATTGCTGGATGATATCCAGCCTGTATGAAGCAGACTTGTGGTGGGTTTGTTCACATTTTACACTGGCACATCAACTGATCCAGCATGTTGTGTGAAGTTTTCCCATGAGGTTAGTTTATATCAAGTGTACTCAGGAAATTGACTTAACTCACCATGGTTAACTATGGTAAGCATGTAATGTGAACATTGCCAGTTAATTAGTCTTTTGTATTCCTAGAAGCCCTTTAACTATCCACATTATATTTTAAATCATCACTTGCTCATTTTCATAGTGGGAAAAACAAATTCCAGGAGATTTAATTCACCTGAGCCACATATTTACATGTATATTCACTTGAGTCTAGTGGAAGGACTGAATTTGACAATAAGGCAACCAGTATTTCCCTGGCTAAGGAGAAGTGTTATGCAAACACAGTTCAACTGTCTCCCAAAGGCTAAACTTTGGAGCATATATTTGCTGTATATACTGTAAAAACTTTGAATTTGGATGTTTTGTGTCTTTTCTTACTGCCTTCTAGTGGTTGTTGAGATTTTCACAGCCCATCTATGGTAAGCCTATCCATCGTCTTGCACCAAAGTGTACTCCTTGAAGCTTCTTATAGTGTGTGTGATTTGCTAATTAGAAACACACATACATGGTTTGAGGTTGTGTATGTAGATGTAGCATAGCCAGAGGCTGAGGGATGGTACAGACAAAAAGTTATGTTGTTCATTATTACTGGTACTGTAGTATTTGCCTGTTGGACACAAAAAGTAATTGTTAGGTAGCAAACTGAAATCTAAAGCTTCCAAAGTAGCATTTTTGGAAACAGTAGTTGTGCTATGCATATGGCCAGCTAGATGTGTTGATGTGATTTTGGTGCAAAAAGGAGAATTTTGCTGATTCTGGGAAACATTTGGGACAAATTACAATTGTACAAACAAAGAAACTCCATATGAATCAAAACAGAATTAGGCACAATATATAAAGGCGGCAAAGCTGCTTTTAAATTGGTCTCTAAGCCAAAGCTAGAATTGTCAGATCTCAGTATAAATAGCCAAACTCAAGTTTATATGCAAACACTAATTGATATAATAATAATCCCATTAGAAATAAACTTTTAGCAAAGCAGAATAAAATGAAGAATGATGAGACTGGGAGTCTGAGAGGTATAAAGGAATTATAGTAGTTGCCTGCTATATTTTGAAGTAAATATATTTCAAAAGATGTATTTTGAAGAGAAAAGACTAATTTGCATTTATTATTATTATTATTATTATTATTATTATTTGTAAATGTGAAGAATTAAGAATTGTTAATATACAGTTTGCTTATTGGTTTTTATACTTTTGTCAGGTTTTATATTTAACCACTGGTATTTTCTTGTGATACTAGGAATATAGATACTCTTTTCTTGTTATATTTCTAATGACATAGGAATTGTATTAATGAAACTATGTTAGATTTGTAATCTATTGTTTGGGTTGAGTTTGAAAATTATTTTTGCATAATACGTATGGAAAAGCAATTTGATTTGTCTATAATGCGTTTGAAGAAGTTACGCATAAGTAAACCTATATATTTATATAAGGTTCTTTGCCCACTTTTTAGTCGGTTTTCTTTATTTTATTCAAAGTGCTTAATAAAAGACTTTTCTGAAATGCAGTTCACTTTTTAATAAATGCCTTTGCCGTAGCACTCTAGAAGTTTTCCTCTCCATATTGTCAGGCATTAGAGGCACCGTGTCTACGACTGCCAGTTGCTGGGGAACATGAGGAAAAAGCAACTATTACCTTGTGTCTTGTTTGGGGTTTCTTATTCATTTCTGGCTGGCAATGGATAGGAATGGTATTGCATAACTTGCTTTGACTGATTGTTTCCTGGAGGGGAGGTATGCCTTTGGAGGGATCAGAAGGGGCTGATCGATCGCTGATGTCTGTGAATGAGGCAAGGATCAATTTGACAGTCCAAAGGATACAGAGCGCAAGTCCAGCTCTTGGAGGAACTTTTCAAATCCATCTACCTAACGTGGTGATTCCAGGTAAACTCAGAATTGGCAGCCTCTTTCTTCTACAGAATAAAGGATTAGCCAAGATATACCATCCATCCTGAAAATTAGGACACAGAAAACTTATGATTGAAATCTACCTATGGTTGCTTTTGTGTAATCATGCATATTAGCAAATGCCTCAATCTGCTCTTTTTTAATTAAAGAAACAAAATCATGATCACTTAATAAAAGGCAAAATAATGATAACACAAAAAAGGCAAACATAAAGAATGCAACTATCAGATCTGATGCCATACAAATATTAATAAAGAGATTGTGGGAATTAATAATTAACAGTATAAGCAGCAATTAGAGCATGCAAATTTGCTGTCATCTAATGGTCTCTATTTATTCATTTTGACTATTGGGCGTTGGGGTGTCTGGAAAAAAAATGAAATGATGCATTGGCCCAGGGGAAAGGTAGGTAATGCAGAAAAATAAAAATAGTAAGGTTGGTAGCTGTATTCATGATGGGGCAACCTAGTAATGTGGATATGATTCCAGGTAGGGTTGGTCAACTGACAGTTCACTGTACTCAGTTTTTCTTGCTGCCAAGGCCCTGAAAGTTCTCACCACCAAGATTTAACATCAAATCACAACCTTGTTGAGGGTGTGATTTACTACTGACTTTCTAAAGCAAACCAAAGGGTCTGTAGTATCAGATTGTTTTTACTTTTTTACGTGTTAAACCAGACAAACGTGGAGTCTTGAATCTAGGCTTGCCATCAACATTTTGCCAATCCTTGTGGTAAGGGGCTATGATTACTTCTTGAAATTCACAATTGGTCATGATAATCAGAAGTGGTCATACAAGCCATGATGATATCACATGCTGTATATCATGATTTCTTTGTGCAAATGACACCAAATATGTAACTCGTGTCATTTGCATCATATTATGTATTATTGTTTAGCCCCCATTGGTTTTTAATTTGGTTCATTACTCATTTCTATTATTTTATCATTTTCCTCCAGGCATCCCAGTGTCCATCTCTGCTGATCACCTCCACAGTCTTCTGCAAAATTACAGTGATAATTTTACAGCTCAGTATATAAATGCCAATGACTTTTCTGTATCTAAGATTTCAAGCAACTGTTATCAAAGTATATGGACACTGACCTGGACTTCAATGATTGGTGATTTGCCCAATTTCATCAGGGTAATACTAGTTTTTAAACCCATTTTGTTCAGAATGTTTTATATTAACATTTGTTAATTCTCAGTATCTTCTCATAGATGCAGTCTAGCCCTGAGTCTTTCTTGCTTTCTTGGATTGTTTACTATTTCTCATTGTTCTTGATCCTTTCTACTTTGCTATTTTCTACATTTGGAGTTCCCTGATGAGCTACAACATATCTAGAGTTTTATCCCTCAGCCAAAGCTTATTGAATCATTCAGTTACTTGATGCAGCTCTTTCCCAGCTTACTGAACTCTGACCTCTCTGCTTGACAGGAACATCACCTTGGTAGGCACATGAGGAAATGAATTGAAAGGCCACCCTACTGCATCTGACAGACTTCCAGTTTTTAGGAAAAATGCTGGCACAACACTGTGTTTGTCATTCTTTTTTTTTTTATGATATCAGCCAGAGCTAAAGATATATGAGGACTGGCTACAAATCACTCAATGAACTTCCATGGCTGAAAGTGGAATTGAACCTTATTCCCAATCCCAATCTTAACCTCAAGCCTTAACCATTATACTACATTGTTGCCCACTTTATATCAAGACATTGTGTGTCCATGCTCACAGCAATTAAATTATAATATAAAATGCAATGTAAAAATAACATTACATTTGGTTATGTGGTTCCATCAGATGTTGTGGCTCCTTACTAACAGACAATTTGGATAATACACATGTCCAGATCTTTTTCTGCTTTCCTGCCTTCCTGCTTCCCCTCCCCTCCCTCCCCTCCCTTTTTTAAAGAACAGCAATCATGATTTTTTAGCAACAAGCAAATAAGTGACTTTTCGTGAACGTATCCACAAATCTGCAGGGGTTGCTTTTGCCATGGGGAAATCTCACACTGTAAGATATATTAATCTCACAATCACCTCTATGAGTTTTTCTTCAATCTTGCAACACTTAACCGTAAGGAAAGCTACTAAGTTGGTGGAAAAGAAGTATGTGATCATATAGTTGTGATATTTTCACCCGTAATGGTTTGGGAATATGTTGCAGATTATTAGTTTCCATATATATTGCAATGCACTATATCAGTGTATATGAGATAATGTAATGAAATGTTTGCGTTACCATTAATGCTAGTAATATTTTATTTTTTGGAATGATGTACAGTGGCCATCCCCACCCCAACATAGTGCCCCCCAAAACTGGGAATTCTGTGAATTGCAGTACCAATGTACTTGGAGAGCACTTGGTTGGAGTAGCTTGGTATGACATATGTTAAATGAAATATATATAGTAAATGCTACAATGTTGTCTCAGCAGGTAGCAGCATCTGGGCTCAGAAACTAAGCAGGGTCAAGTCTGGTTCGTACTTGGATGGGAGACTACCACAGAATTCTAGAGCTATAAACTTGACTGGGATATGGAAAACTCATCTTGGAAGAAGGCAATGGCAAACCCTAGCCATTTATTGCCAAGAAAAGTGCATGTTTGTGTCTATGAAGTCACCAGGAACTGAGCTTGACACGAGGGCATCTTTACTTTTGTCTGTTATAGTATCAAGTATAGTTAATAGTGGTTCTAAAATTATAATTATATCCAAAGTATACAAGAAAGCTTTTTTTTTTTTAAGGAAAGGACAACAAAAATGTAGCTGGATTTGGAGATAGTTTTATGGAACCACAAAGTGGGTGGGCATTGGAAGACAAAGGCAAAGACTGCCTCAAGTTCACTTTGACTCCTGGTGACTTCTTGAACATGTCTATGTAGTCTTGGCAACAATATGGGGCATGATTTGCTCTGTGATAGGAGAGGAAGTTTAAAAAGAAGAAAAAGTCTTTAATGTGCACTACTCTTCTTTCCTGTTTTTTTTATTATTATTATTTAGTTAGGGACATCTGTATTTTGACCCTTTGGGGGGAGGAGTGATTGAATTTATTGTCAAGAGTCAAAGAAAACACAGATACAATATCCAATGAAAGAGTAAGGAATTAACACATAGGTGCCATGTGCTTATGCTACTAGATTAATTATTAGTAATTTAATCTGCAATAGCAAATACCCAGAATCAGACGTCAGGTGATTCCTGTATGAGATTAATATATTTTACAGAAATGATAAACACTAATGTGTTACTGAAATATGAAAATATTAAGGAATTTTATTTAATTTTTTCTTCCAAGGTCTCTGATGAAAACCTCACTGGTCTTAACCCAGCAGCTATGAGCTATGTAGTATTTGATGGTGGTGTTTTCATTCATCCAGTATTTGGAGATATGCTTGCTACCCCTAATAACTTTACACAGGTATGAAATTGACATAAACTTATGTTGTGAAAATTGAGTATTTAAATACACCTCAGAAATGATCAGTGATCAAATAACTCACTGTGGATTTTCTCAAGATGCATATTTGTTTTAAATTGGTAAAACGTGGTAAGATTGAAGTTGAGAAGTATTGTTATTGGACTGGGAGAGGTCCTGATTCAAGGCCAGCCTCAGCCATGGAAGCTCACTGGGTGACTTTGGGCCCATCAGTTTGGGCCCAAACTACTCCATGTGATGTTTGTTGTAGAAATACAGTTAGGGGAAACTCCCATGTAATTTGCCTTGAAGGGAGCCAGTTTGGTGTAGTGGTTAAACCACCAGGCTAGAAACCAGGAGATCAAGAGTTCTAGTCCTGCCTTAGGCACAAAGCCAGCTGGGTGACCTTAGGTCAGCCACTCTCTTCCAGCTCTAGGAAGGAGGCAATGGCAAACCACTTCTGAAGTCTTGTCAAGAAAACTGCAGGGCTTGACTCTTTTTTCTCTACATGTTATCCTTAGAATAACAAGAGCAGAGTTACTACCCAATCAGACTGTGAGCATTGGAGCTGTCTGGACCAGTAGTAGGGCCACCTTCTGGTAGGAGTAAAGCCAAGGATTCTCAGTTAATTTTGCTGCTGAGGCCACATAGATATATGAAGCCCTCTAAGCCATTAATTAACATTGGTGCTTAGTAGCAAAACCTCTGAAAGGTTTAGCTCAAACTATTTTCCTTTGCTAGGTAAAAAAAAATCTTCCTCAATCTTTTTGAAAGCAATTTATATGTATATGTAGATAGGAAAAGATTTTTTAAAAAACTTTTCCCAGAATGAACTCTGTTTCATTACAAGGATACAGAATGAATGGGAAGGATCTTAATTTCAATCCAGTCACCTCTATGAAATTAAGACAAGGGGACTGCAAATCACAGAGATTTCCACATTCAAGCAATTGCAATTTTACACATAGGCCCATCAGTTGCCAATACTTGAGGATGATGATGATGATTTTTAAATTTTTATCCTACTGTTCCTCCTAAAATAATCCACATGAATATAAACAGGAACAAAATAAATAGTAAACAAGGAGAGTAGATCAATTTAAATAAAAATTTGATTATTATGCTATCATCCAATGGCCCATTTGTCTGTAGGAAACTATCTCAACTGGGTACTCTCCAGATGATGTAGATGTCAACTGCCAGAAATCTCAGCAGTGGCCAGCTGCTGGAGAAAGCTCCAATGAGGTGAAAGACTGGTCTAGAGAGTCATAGATGGGACCTATTTATTGGCATAACTTAATGGACTGGACCCTTTCATTTTCTATTTGCTGTCACTGAGGCCATAATATTACAGTAAATTGTAATTTATCTATTTTAAACTAGTCATTATAACAACGCTGTGGTTAATTCACACCAATTTTTGAATCCTATGTTTTCTCCATATGGATTATTTTTATTTATTTATTTGATCCAGTCGAATAACAAAGAAGAGTAATCTTGAAGAAAAGACAGCAAAATTTCACCTAAACTTGGGAAAAGTAGTTAGGTCAAGCAAGGGCTACACATATCCTTAAATTGATGGTGGAAATCAACAGAAATCCTTTGGCCCTTTATTAGAAAGGAAATTATCTGATTATTTATATGGTTTATTTGAAACATGGTAGTGGGTGTGTCACTGAAATCAAAAGAGAATATTGATATATTTATTAAGAAGTTATCCAAAATTAGTTTCTTTTCATGGCATTTCAAGTTAGATTTTTCTATCCATCTTTGTCAAGCTCTCTAAAGGTAAGATAAAGTTTGCAAGTCCCCCAAAAAGGGGGGGGGGAGATGCAAACAGTCATGAAAGCTTTGATCTTTAGCCCAAATGTCATAGAATTGATCCAGATTGCCTCCCATCTTCCTTTCCTTCAAGAAACTCTCAGGCACTGAGGGAAACTTCTGTGAATTAGATTCTTCTTCCCCTTATTCTGTAGTCCCAGTCCAGGTTAGTTTGTATATAATGTATATAGCTGCCCAGAGTCACCCATTGGGGGGAGATGGGCAGCATACAAATTTAATAATAAATAAATAAATAATATATTAAAGCTTGTAACAGAAATATGTTGCTGACTGATTGTAAGCTACAGCCCTAGAGCCTGTTTAATGCAAGCCCTGATCTGAGAAGTTCATGCAACTAAAAATCAAGCTAAAATAAGCCTGTGAGGGCTGCTACCTTGAAAGAAGACCAATGGGCTTGTGACATATTCTGGAGGACCCAGAAGGCCCTTGAAAACATTTGGCTGGCAGGTTCATTTCCGATAGGCCACCTCCCTAATCTTGTCAAAATCTTCCTTTCCTATATCATTTTAGAGTTCTTTGCTAGATTTTGCTAATGGTTGTGTTCTATGTTAAATGTTTTTCTTATTTCATTAAAATATTACTTTTTTTTTCATCCACAGTCAAAACTGTTTACTTGTACTACAACTTTTAAAACAACGAATATAGCCATTGTTTGGTTTTAATTATTCTTAATATTCTAAACTGTTCATTTGGCCTCATTATTTTATTCATTAATTTATTAATACTATTTCTTGTCAATTCAGGTTGTAGTTACAGTGAATGACATTCCTGCAAATTGTTCTGGCTCATGCACTTTTCAGTATCTCAGGGAACTGACCCCTTTAGTCAGTAGCATTGACTATTCTACAGGTAATGCTTCTTCAAATGGATTAGTATTATCATGAGGGTTTATAGGGATTTTCCTGGTTTCAGGGGGAAAATGAAGAAGTAGCATCTATATAGTTAGATCTATAATTTTTTCATGGAACTAATGACTGAATGGTAATGAAGTTTGAACCTGCTGGTCTTTAAGAAATAGATGTATCAGGTCATTGGCCAAGTATGACACTTTCAGACTGGAGATGGCTTCAGTGAATGGGAACAGAGAGATTTTCCTTGGGGCTCAACAAACTCTCCCTAATCATGTTTCTTTCAGACATTAATTCATTTCAAGGATTTATATCTTGCCTATACATTATGATTCTAAGCAAATGATGGCATCAGTTAAAACAGAAATATAAATATATATATATAATGTAACATGTATAAATATAAAACAGTGTAAAATATAAAACAATAGCACAGAATACTTCAGGGGCAATACAAATCTTTAAGGTAGCAAAGCAGTGGTTTGATAAGAACCACAGCAGATTCATAAACTAAAGGCCATCTTAAAAATGAAGGTCTTTATCAAACTTGGAGGAGCTGTAAGCAAGGAAGTGAAAAGGCTTTCCTGAAAAGGTGGTTGCTTTCATGAGCTTAGCCTTCAAATGACCCTGTCCCTAGTTCCAGTGGTACAGATGTCAGTCGATATTGAGACACAAAGGAAGAGTCAGCTGTGCAGGCCTGATTCCAGACGCTTGCAGAGAATATATTAATCTGTTACAAATAAATCAATAGAGTCTTGTCACATCTCAAATATGAAAACATTTATTACCATGATAGCTTTTGTGGATTGCAGTTCATTTAATCAGCTATGAAACTTTATGCCATAGTATATTTATTAGTCCTTAAGATGCCATAGACCTGAACTGAGTTAGGTTATTAATAACCTACCCTTGGATCTGCAGGTAACAATAAAAACAGTCGCTATTTTGAATCAAGGAAATGAACCTGCAAATGCTTTTGGGAATAGGTTATGACCAACCAAGGGAGACACTAAAACAGTCACCAAAACAGATACAAATATACAGGAAGATCAGCCTAGAATCTCTGCAAGAGCAGTGGCTATGATGTGGTTATAACATCTCAAACAGTTCACTGTCATGAAGTACTACAGAGTGTTTGCCATTGCGTGCTTTAATATTCTGCAGCAATTCCTGAGGGTAGAAATAAGAACACTCATCTCAGTGGAGGATCTTGTCCATGTGGGACAGGTGAGATAGAAACATCAGCCCGTGGATTTTTATATTGCCTCATTCACAGGGATATCTGTAATTTTGTGATAATTCCCATAGTCCAGGTGCTCCATATGATTTTTTTGTAAGCCATTCATTTGCAAATGAAGACTCCAAATTGTGTGACAACTAGCAAAATGTTATGTGGCAGCTTGCTAAGCATGGCATTGTCACATGCAGGATCAGAAAGTGTAGGAGGATTGAAATCAGTAGCCTTCCCTTTTATCACTGTACATTACTATATTGTATTTTACATTGATTTTAACATAATTTAATGTAATATCTATATGATTTATCTTGTTGTAACTTGAAGTAATATATAATGTAATAAATTAACATGTTATTTTCTTGGAATTTTCAGGTGATACAGATCACATAATAGTTCACATTATAGGATCTGGCCTCACTGCAGATAGTCAATCACTGCACGTAGAAACAAACAACATAACCTGCAAAATCCTAAGTTCAAATCACACTAGTGTCCTTTGTCAGATGAATTTATTACCAGTTGGAATGTACAGGGTTACATTATTGGTAAGACCCTATGGGTTTGCAATTAATTCCAGTGGAGAAAGTAGTATCTTCCTGAAGATTACACCTAGATTGACTTCTGTTGAACCTTCAACAGCTTCAGAGATAGGTATGTCTGAATCATGCTTACTTTCTATAAGTACATCTTTCTAAAAAATTATGATTTTCAAAGGGAGTGTTTGTATAACTGCTGTATTTCTAATTCCCAGGTTTGGGAAGCAGAAGAAGCAGGGTGATAGTGGTGGTAGAGTGAGTGAGTGAGTGAGAGAGTGAGACAAAATTGAGAGATAAGCAAATGCATTGAAATGTTAAGACTCTTTTTGTTTGTTATTTATTCTTTTCAGGAAATCACAACTATGGTTCTAAGCCACATATAAGACAGTGGAAAAAAAATAAGATAAATAAGTTGTCAAGATTCTCTTGTTTTGTAATGTGTTTGATCTCTAGAACATGCTTCTTTTATAGCAGTGGACTATATGTGTGCAAATAATTTTTTGTATTTTTTAATTATTTCATTCATTCATTCTAAGGTCTTTCCTTGTACATATTTAGGAGGACTTCCAGTGATTCTATCAGGTTCAGGCTTGGATGGGATAAACACAGTGCTCTTTGGTTCTCAGCTTTGTCCAATTAATTTCAATGCCAGCAATGCAATGACAATGGAATGCAAGCTTCCTCCTTGGGTAAATAACACCTTCATTTATATTGTGAGACAATAACAATTCAGTCTCATTTGTGGTGATTTTATGACAACAACAAATACATACATATATATAGGGTCATTTACCCTTTTGGAATTATTATTATTTTTGCTTATGAGAATATAAAATTAGTTGCATGCAGGGTTATTTGAATTCATACCAATCATTTTTTATATTTATTTTTTTTCCTACATATCCCTGATCATTGTTGCAAATGCTGCCATAATTATAGATAATAAAAAAGGGAATAATGGCACAGCTAATACATGCCTCGTTATAAATAAAATTGGCTGATATAACTCATTGATCAGTAACTTGAAAGAATTTAGGATATATTTAATTAAGCATAATTGGAAAAGATAAAGCTGCATGGAGTTCCCTCTCTCCTCATAATATATTGTTCCCATAACTTTATATTATTCTACAATGGCTCAGTAGTAGCTTTCAGCTTTATTGATTAGTCCTACAACCATATCAACAGGCTCAGTAGTAGTAAGCAGTGTAGGATGGAGATGGTGCTAAGGTCAGGATCTCAGACATTGTGAGAACTGAATATGTGGGGTTGTCAATTTCAGCATCTTGTCACATATATCCTTCAGTATTTCATTTAGCATTATTTTCATTAGCCCATGGTTGTGATTTATTTCATTTCATTTCATTTCATTTCATTTTATTTCATTTTATTTTATGTGATGCTTAGTTATACTTCATGGATGACGGTCATGTTAGTTGCCAATCTTTTGTCATTCTTTTTTCTCCTAGAGTGGAGAAGAGTCTACTGTTCATCTGACCCTAATTAATGATCATGAATCCACGGTCTTTACCAATGCTTTTACATACGACCCTTCTCTAAATCCGCTCATCGTGTCAATGAGCAGAAATAAAAGTGGCATAACAGGTAAAAAGGGAAAGCAAACATTTCTTGTGCCTGTTCTTTCCTTCCATTCTTATTTGATTTTTACACTATGTATATCTTTCAGCATGGCATTTGAAATGTTTTGCATATTTAGGCAACAGCATAGCTAAAATGTAGCTATTCAGAATTTTAAAAAAGATGAGAACTATTCTATTCACTAGACATCATGTTGGGTGGGTAAGATAGTTTTGATACAAAAAGTGCTACCCCAAGGAACCTGTCATTCAGTGTTTCTCAACCTTGGCAACTTTAGGATGAATGGACTTCAACTCCCAGAATTCCCCAGCCAGCATGGCTGGCTGGGGAATTCTGGGAGTTGAAGTCATTCATCTTAAAGTTGCCAAGGTTGAGAAAAACTGCTCTCATCAATATCTCAAGTGCACCCCTTTCAGTTTTCCTTTCACCAGGCCTAGATAAAACATTTGTGCTTGCTTAGTACATTCCCAGCTGTTGGTCATACTTACAATTGGCAGATTTGTTTAGGCACATTATTGGATGTGAAAGGTCGAGAGATCCAGGACACTTATTGTCTACCCACTTTCTAATATCCAGTTATATCTGTCAAGCCTGTGAGTACACACAAGTGAGATGACTCTCACTGTAAAGCAAATTCCATATTGTCCTTGATCTTGTCCTTCCTGAGTGCAGCATGTAACTTGCCTGTTGACAGAATGAAAGAATTGAGAGGTAACAACCACTGAGATTTGTTGAAGGATTTTTATCAAGAGCACAATGCATCTGATTGCCAGGTGTTGAGGCTAAAGTGTCAGAGAGTTTTTGCTTCAATGCCCTGCTTATCACCTTCCCGTGTGCACCAGAGCAACATTTTTGGAGATAAAAAGCAGGACCAAATGGGTTTCTCTGAAGACAGTTTTATTTCAGGCAAAGTTTTAAAACGTGAACACATTGACAGCCTTCCAATATGGGCTGAAAAGATAAAACAGCACATGGAAATCTGGGTTTGTGGAAAAGGATTGTTGGAAGAGAAGGGCGTTACTAGCTCTAGCAAAAAGTATCGATTGTCTGTTATTTTTTTCTTCATTGCAGGAGGACAGCTGCTCTCTGTAGTAATTTCTTCATTCTCCCATCATAGTCCATTGGATGTGAAAGTCGAAATTGGGGATGCTGTGGTTGAAATTCAAACTGTAACAGAATATGGACTCAGTGTAGTGCTGCCTTCTCTTGCAGATGGATTGCACAGGCTTTCAGTATTCCTTCATCATCTCCCCCTCAGCACTAATGGGTAAGAGGCTCTGATTTTTCATGGTTAAATATTGCATCATAATAGAATTTTAAGAGAGGTAATGAGACAAATGAGAATGGAATCTGATGACTATCTCTGAACGTGTGTGGACAAGATGGATCTGATTATTTTTGGAAACACGAAGAGCTCTATAAGTAAATAATTTTCCATTGATTAGATTATTATCTATTGCACACAGTAGGACATGGCTGTCATTTTTTTAAAAAATGAAGAAGTAAATCTATTATCTGAAAACAGTTCTTCTGATAGGCTAGTATGAGAAGCTGGAAGGAAAATAGATTTGTTTCAGTCAGCTGGGGATCACATGCAATTGAGCAAAGGGGCAGGCAGTGTTTTTGGTGAATGTTCAAGGAATCATATGAAGGTACCACATGCATTCTGTACATACAGCATCATGACCAAAATCAAGAACTGAATATCATGCAAATCACATCTGCCATTTCCATAGATTTCTCATTGAGGCAAGTGACATTTGATTTCATCAAGGACTGAATTAAAACTTTTTGCAGATGCTGAAAAAAAAGCATGCTCAATTGACAATATGAGGTTTATTTATTTTCCAGATTTGAGCCATTAATCCAGTATGTTACCGATGTCTTCAGAATAGAGCCATGTTGTGGCTCCTTCCTAGGTAAATAATTTGTACATATTTTTGTACATATTTTGTACATATTTAAGTATTAAATATCATTAATATTTATATTAATTTATATTAATTTATATATTTATAATTTATAATATATACATATATATATATATAATATATAATATCATATATTATATTAATATTATATATATAATATTTATTTATTTATTTATTTGATTGGATTTCTCCGCTGCCCATCTCCCCCACAATAGGGGACTCTGGGTGACTTACAAAAAACATTAAAACTATAAATACATCTGAAACACATAAAACATCCAAAATTTAAAACAATACTAAAGAAAGGAAGATCCAAGCAGGTGGAAAATCAGGCTGCGGAGAGCTGGCCACTATGGGGCTAGCCATCCCCCTGCTTGAAGTATTCCCTCCCCACCCCAGGCCAAGTGGCAGAACCAGGTCTTCAAGGCCCTTCGGAAGGCCAGGAGTGAGGGGGCCAATCGCACCTCCGGGGGCAGAATGTTCCAAAGAGCGGGGGCCACAGCTGAGAAGGCCTGTCTTCTGGACCCCGGTAGATGGAGTTCTTTTACTGAGGGGGTCCGAAGCATGCCCTCTCTGTGCAATCGGGTGGGACGGGTTGAAGACATAGGGGAGAGGCGGTCCCTTAGGTAACCTGGTCCCATGACATGTAGGGCTTTAAAGGTGATAACTAACACCTTGAATTGGACCTGGAAGCAAATTGGTACGAGCAACGCTGTTACATGGGCCCTTCTTGGGGCTCCAAAAATAGCCTGCGCAGCCGCATTCTGGACCAGAATATATATATAAATTATATATATATAATTCATAATATTATATATATTATTAATTTATATATTAATAATAATATGAATATTAAATATTAAATATTAAATAAAAATATTTTGTACATATTTAAGAAGAATACATTTGTAATAACCAAGAAGAGATTCTGGAAGATATGAATACATGTTGAGCAGATCACATTTAATGGGTGAAGCCTGCAGTCTATTCTATGAGAGAGATCAGATTTATTTATCTATCTATCTATTTATTTATTTATTTATTTATTAAATTTTTCAACTGCCCATCTCCCCCCAGTGGGGGAACTCTGGGCGATTCACAACAAACATTAGAACATAAAATATATAAACACATAAAACCTTAAATTAAAACGTTACTAAAAAGAAGAAGGAGAGACCAAGAGGATGAAAAACCTGAGGTTGAAGGCAGAGGCCTCTATGGGGTTAGCCATCCCCATGCTTGTATTCTCACCCCACCCCAGGCCAGGTGGCAGAACCAGGTCTTCAAAGCCTTACAGAAGGCCAGGAGTGTGGGGGCTAATCGCACCTCTGAGGGCAAGATGTTCCAAAGAGCGGGGGCTACCGCAGAGAAGGCCCGCCTTCTGGACCCCGCCAGTCAAAGTTCTTTCACTGAGAGGGTCTGAAGCATACCCTCTGTGTGTGATCTCTCTGTGTGATGGTCCTATATTGCATCCAGTCTGTTTTTTCCAAACTCTCCAACTACCTAAAGGATGAATATAATAATATATCACCTTTTTACTGAAAAAAAATTAAGCCAAAACTTTTGGTTTGTACTTTGTAATTAATTTTTGTTAAATATGGTTTCCTATCCTCAACCCCCATTTTCCAGTTTTGTTTCCAATTCTTCCTGTCCCCCCTCCCCCTCAGGACATCACATTTCTTTTAGTGAGATCACTGGGGCTAGTTATTGTAGCAAAACTCATATGGGTGGAGGGTGCAGTTAAATCTCATTTCTAGATGGGAGAAAAAAGTAGCTTTTCTGTCTTTCCCTAAGGAGGAAATGGCTTCCATCTCTTTTAGGGGCAAGGAAACCAAAAAGATACATCCCAGCACCTAATGTCAAGATAGAGGAAAGAAATACTTTTGAAGGCTGCACATTTCCTACCCTTAACCTCTTCTACTCAAAGCAGTGTTGGATAGCCCAGGCCTAGTTGCTTATTTGGTATAAGGGCCAAGAAAGATTTTTTTCCCCCTGGTTGGCTGTAGGCAGGTTGTCTGTGGGTAACCAGGGAGAATTTGAGCTACCTGGCAAGTAAACGAAGGCACCAAAGGGTGAAGGACTTGAGACCCAATCTATTTCATATCACCATCTAGCTAGTGAAAATTTTATTCTTTATATTAAGATTTTGTCTATAACATATTTATATTAATTTTATAGTGAATTGAGCTGAATTTATTTACAGTCTCAGAATAATAAATCACAAATATAGAATTTAAAATACAGAAACACCAATAAAACACAAATGTAAAATTTAAAATGCTGGTGTCAGGTTTAGCCCAGGAAACTCCAGGAGACCATACAGATTCAGTCCAGCAAGGTTTATTTGGCTTCACCCTATACAGAGAATCTTCCCAGACTGAGAGTAGTTCCCAGGGTCAATCCATAAACATCACTAGCATTCCTCAGGGAGGTGCCAGTCTCATCCTCTTATCTCTCCCTCGCTCTTCGGGGGATGAAAGTACATTCTTGATCCCTCTTGCCCTTACTCTCACAGCTGGAGAAAATCAAAATCAAACAAAACCCTGAATTAATATTGTTTAATATCCCAGACTTTTCTCTAACTGGGTTGGCTCATTGGACATCTAATTTTGTACTGACAATTAACATAATAGAAATATAATTTTTTCCAATTATATACATTTTGAAAAAAAGTCAACATCCATCAACATTTGTTCTCTGTTTCCTAGGTGGAACATTGCTCACCATCTCTGGAACAGGCTTTAGCAACAACTCAGTCTTGGTCTTAGTCCTGATTGATTCTCAACCCTGTACTATTATCAACTTGACTGAAGATAAAATTCTATGTTGGACACCACCACCCACTCAGCCACCTAATACTACTCTCAAAAACTTTCTGGCAGATATAGAGGTGTTCATAGGCAACAGGTCATCGGTAGACACATTTCAAATGAAAATCTTCAAAAATTACACTTTTCTTTACAAAATGTCTTTGACTCCAGATATCATAAACATTGAAATAGAATTATTGAACAATAGTCTGCGGCTAGGCGTAGAAGGAGTCAATGTAACAAATTCAGTAGCTATCCTGAAACATGTAGAATGTCATCTTGAGGTTCAGAAGATCAACCATTCTATAACCTGCTCTCAGTGCTCCTTACCTCTAAGTGTTCTAGAACCAGGGCACTATGTTATGAGAGTTCTCCAGAAGCAAGTGGGCTTTGCCAACATACCAACTGAGATGCAGCATTTTAGAGTATACCCACAGATAAAGACTATCTTTCCATCTCATGGCTCAGTTTGTGGTGGACAGTTACTCACCATATCTGGCCAATCTCTAAAATCTTGGACAAATTCTACTTCGGTAAATCTGACAGGCAACTTCACTTGTGAGATCCAAAGCTCAAACGACACTAGTATAATCTGTGCTATTTTTCCAAGTGATTCCCTTTTGGATGATCAGCGGTTGCCTGATGTACCCCAAGCTCTTAATATCACAGTGAATGTCAATGGAATACATAGCCGTTGCCTAGGAGAATGTTCATTCCATCTTCTTGGAAACAAGACTCTTGTTATTGAAGCTGTCACTGCGAGGTTCAGTGGGATCTTAATCTACTTGCTAATCAGAATTCAAAAATTAGTTTGGGCAGTGAATGAAATCCTTATAGAGGTAGATGGACATCTCCCTTGCAATATAACTTCTTTGAACAAAACCAGTATTGAATGCCAGACAGGCAGCCTTGATGCAAAAGAACATAGCATTTCAGTATTGAGCAGAAGCTGGGGAGGAGCCTGCCTGAGACAGAAAGGCTCCAATATCTTCAGAGTTACTCCTGATGTGCTCCATCTTTACCCGCAGAATTTCAGTATCAATGGCGGAGGCCTCCTCACCTTAGAAGGTGCAGCACTGCAAGGCAGGAGCAGCACTTCAGTTCTCATAGGAAATCAGAAGTGTCTCCTCACCAAAGTCACATATTGGATTCTTAAGTGCCTTGTGCCTTCAGGCAAAGGGACTGCAATCGTGCGGCTTGACATAGACAATGTGCCATATCCTGCTGGGGAAATAAGCTATAGTGAAGAATTCACCCCAGTTTTCCTCTCCCTTCTGCCTGCCACAGGCCAGTTTCTGACAATAATGATTTCAAAGGTTAGGCAAACAGAAGATATGCATGTTTTCATTGGAGGCGCTTCCTGTGCCAATGTTACTAGCAATGGTGCCAGTTTGCAATGTGTGCTTCCTCAGCTTCCCACTGGAGAATATAATGTGACAGGTGGAAGTGTGCAGAGAGGCTGGGCTTCCTCAAGTTTGGTGTTCACTTCTGTCCTGACAGTTATCTCGGTGAAAAACAGCCACAGTAAGTATGTACACGCTTTTGGTGAGCAGAATTCTTTAAATTTATTGAACTGATGTGGGAAGCAGACCAGAGGGTTAGAATAGCAAACTGTTAGAATATCAGAATTATACCTGACTGGAGCTGTGTTTGGAGCCAGTGTTCCTGTTTTCTTTGTGAAAGTACTTGTTATTTCTTCTAGTTCAGGATTTTTCCTGAAAGCGACAAACATATGGTTTGCCTTGCAAGTCATAGATTGTTTTCTTTTACCACATACATCATGCTTACGTTTTCTGATGACGAACTGTTCTTCTGCAACAAAACTAAACAAACTTTTTTTTTTTTTGGTTTGTTTGATGTTCAGAAAACACTTGTGATATCCCATTTCTTACAGCAGAATGCTTCACCATCTTAGTTTCAAAATCCCATTACTAGTTTTGGAAGCAATGCCCAAGTACCATAGCTGACCTTGACCAGTTCTGTTGACTTGCTTGAGTCATTCTACATTTGGAGACATGCTTTATGAAAGTAAATGGCCAGCAAAGACCATGTGTTAACTGTCAAATGAAGGTTATTGCAAGGCTTTAATATATCACCTTAAAAGAGATATGTTACAGAAACACACAGCTCTGCCGGTGCTAACAAAGGGATTCTAATAAATTATTAGTAATTGCTTTGTATTCTAAAGTTTAAATTTGCTGTTATCCATTTTAGAGTTCATCTGTTGTGTTGTTTGGAGTGATGCATTCTTGGGACAAAGCAGAGATGGGCAACCTGTGACCGACAGGACAGTCTAAGCCCCTCAGTCTAATTTTTTGCCCCCAAAGCCTCCCAAGTTCCTACTTCTAAAATCCAGTAGCAAAATAATTATTTTTGGTAGACAAATTATTTTGTGTATACAAATTAAAATTCAAAGTAGGTATGCTAAGCCTGTCTTTTGAGTGACCTCCCAAACCTTTCCAAAAACAACCCCTACCAAGAAAATAGATCTTCTCCTGGTCCTTCTGATAACACCACTCCAAGGCTAGAATAAAAAGAAATAAATAAAAAAGGTACGCATCCAGAACAGATGAAAATTGCTTAACTCTTGTGTAAGGTTTTACTCTTCATACTTATGTGTCTTCTTATTCGTATAATCATATTACTTTTCTTAAAAATTTGTGAAAGGAATAAGGAGAGTCATTATCTTTATATTTTATAGACTGTCTTCCAGAACATAATATAACCAAAATGTTATGGGAAGCAGTGGATGACAAATTTCAGCAACACAAATTGTGAAACATTATGCACATTTTTTTCCCTTTCAAGGCAACCTTGAGGGAGGAGAAGTATATATACATGGAAATGGATTTTCTCCAGGAAATACTTCAGTTGCCATCTGTGGTTCTCTCTGTGAAATGCTGAATGTGGTCACCACAACTGATTTGAGCTGCTTAACGGGGCCCTTGAATGGTCAGTTGAATGGCTGAGATGTGCTAATTGAGATAAGAATGAGAAATACATTGACTGCACTGCTGATTGCTTCTCACTGCTGTGGGTACAAAAGATTAATGTGACTCCCTTGGTGCTATTTTAAATAGAATAAAAGAAACTGGTATGAGTCTCTTGGAGAGATTAATAAGAAATGAGGAATTGTCCTTCAGTATGATACTGGAAGTATGTGGTACATATCCATGAAAAAAGTTATAGGGGTATAACTAAGAATAAACTAATCTTGATCTCTATTCCATCACTTTCATATCTATTGACTGTTAAGTCTGTTTCATCCTCTTTCTGTGCAATTTGCTTCTTGGAAAGAAAACCCTAACATGGAGGTGTTTTTAATGATTTTTTGATGTGTTAACAGTTTTTTTTTAAAGAACATGAGGTAGTCAGAAGTCTTCTCTTCTCTTCTCTTCTCTTCTCTTCTCTTCTCTTCTCTTCTCTTCTCTTCTCTTCTCTTCTCTCCTCTCCTCTCCTCTCCTCTCCTCTCCTCTCCTCTCCTCTCCTCTCCTCTCCTCTCCTCTTCATTGGTTGCAAAATCTAGTAAGTGTGAAACCTGACACACTAGGTTAAAAAATGCCCTAGAACTAGCCATGCATTGTGAGACACTACTCTTTCCTGCTCTCCCAATATTATGATAAGACAACTACCTATCTACCTAAAGCAACCATAACCTCCCTTTACAATTATCTTCTCCCCGAAAAGTTAAAATCAGCAGTTGTAGTTGTAGAATTGTATGTTTATTGCACATCAATATATTTCCTTATCATTATACATAAAGTTGCTTTGTTATTTCTTTGTTGACAAGTCAGAGTCATAAACCAGGCACTCTCGTTATTCTAGTGACAGAAACAAGCCAGAGTAACTGTTTCTCATATAATGCTAAAGAAACCAGGGAGACCTCCATTGGCTAGATGAGCCAAGAGAGAGACATTAGACATAATCAATTAGCTGACTATTTGTTCCTAAAAAGGAAAAGGAAGGGGAGAGAATATTTCAAGTGCCAGTAGAAAATAATTTATTGTACAGAAGCCTGCTGAATTTTAGAAACTTCTTTTATCAAGGGCACTATGAAACCAGTTTGTCCTTGTAAAAACATCCATATCTAAAATGAGATAAGGTAAGGTCAACATTCAGCACAATTTATTTAAAAATTAATGATATTTTATCATTTTACTTACTTTATCTCTAAAATACTGAAATAAGTAAGCAGGTCAAATAACCTGGAGTTATTAAAAAGAACAACCCTTTTGCACACATGGAAAATATCCACTTTCAGGGAACAAAAGGTAAACTAGTATAACTGAAGTTTTCAAAATATTTCCTTTGCTTATCACTTTTTTCTTTTTTGGTTTACATTCCCATATAAAACAAGAAAACTCACAAATTCTCTGATGGGTCTTTCAAAAATCTCAAAGTTTTTGTTCTTTTTCTAATAAAGAATAAAGCCAGAAAAAAAGGGGGGAGGGAACATTTATTTTTAATAATTCATTTAACTTACCTGTGCTTAACCTGAAGTAGTCAATTGATTCATGCACTTTTTCCTGCAAGGCGTCAAGGGGAGAGGCAAATGATCGAAGTGTCAGATCCTGCAGGTGCCTCTGTATATATCTTCCACCACTAAACCCTAGAGAACACATTTAAGTGAGTGCTAGAGATTTATTGAACATCTACTTGCTATTTGAGAAAGTGATTAGGAAACTAAAAAGATTCTATATTTGGTAAGATCAGATGAATTTTTTGGAACTCAGATTGTTCAAGTAAAACAATTGTTTAAACACCATTTACATAGGAAATAAACAGATAGGAATTAATCACTCAAGCATGATTGTTCTTATCTTAAACAAGTTAGGAATAATTTACCATTACGGCAATTTTAAGGAACTCTAAGGAACAGTTGCATTTTATTTTTAAGAGTCAGATTTTCAACTGCAGATCTGGCTGTAAGTAATTTCCCACTGCAAAATAGAACTATTATTGGATCTTCCCATCCCTTGCAGTCACTGAACTTATTGCAAATATGCACACAAAACAACTTTTTTCCCCAGTTGGATGGATAGAGACATTATTTACAAAATTTTTCTACATGCAAGAATAGAACGTTAGGACATAATACAGAATGTATGTCCCAAAATACAACTGCCCAGAGTCGCTCTGCACTGAGATGGGTGGTGACAAATTTGAAATATAAATAAATAAAATAAAATGTCCCAAAATATAGGTGGGGAAGAATATTAGAGTCCAAAAATTAGGATTAGGGAACATACACATTCAGAGAGCAGCAGCCTCTTTAGTAAAACATTTTCTGGAAAAAAAAATTCATCAGTGCATACTCCCACAACTTAATTTGCCATTCTATTGAGGGAATTATATGTCATTTCTAATCAAAAGTATAACATAGTATAATATATCCTTACCTTATATAAAGCCAGCTTGGTATACTTGTAGGAATATAAGGTTTGGTAATGTTTAACCAAAATACACCTGGTTGGACAGGGAAATCAGTGGTAGGAATTTGTTTCATTTCTAATAAATCTTCTTTCAGAATTGTTGGACTTTAAAACATTGCTGCCAAATATTATTTAATTATAATTTTATTATAAATTATTAAATTATTATTTAATTATAGAATTATTGCATTTCCACTATTTTTTAAAAATGAATTATTTATTTTATCAATCAATACTAGAGCAATATACCATTGACTAAACATCTTTTACCAGTTTTCTCTAAGAGTAATGTTCATAATGAATGTAATATTTATCTTCCATCGATATTCTCATTGTTGCATGTCAATTGTCCTATTTAAAATCTGCATCCTTTCAATCATGCATCCCTTAACTTGTTCAGCTTCTGAATGACATGTTATCCGCAACTTCTAAGTAAGCCTGAACAAACATTCTGATTTTTGTGTGTGTTTCCCTCCCCAAATTTGGCCTCTGAATAGTTCTTTTCTAGCCTTATTCTTAATAATTAGGAAAGTGCAAAAATATTTAAGTATTTTTGAGGAAAATTTGTGAGTTCATTTTGTTTTATATGGTAATATAAGAAAATGAACTCATGAATTCTATAACAGTTTTATCTGAGAATATAAAACAAAAAAATAGCTTCCCAGAGTTCTTCTGAAGTTAGATGGAACCTGAATCTAAACAAACAGCGATAAAAGAATAACCAAAGAGGTGCTTTTTTTGTATTTAACTAGTTCAGCATTTTCTTCCCTAAAAGAAACATTTTTCATTTGTGCAAATAATTATTTTTCTTTTTTTGTTTTGTGCAGGTTATCCAACATGCTTATTTATTTCAGTATTTTTGCGATATAATAAGTAGAACGATAAAGTATTATTCATTTTAAAATATGTCTGTTTTGTTGTAGATTCAAACAATAGTTGCATTCAGTGTTGGTCTTCCATGGGTAAAATTGTATAAGCAGTTTTTATGGTTTTGTTTTGCAATGCCCTTGATAAAGGAATTGCGTGAAACATATTGGGTTTCTATAAAATAAAATATTTCATTCTGTGATACTTTCCCCCCACTTTTTTTGCAAGGGGTGGGTGGGTTTGGCATCTCTGCTTTTTTTTCTTCTACTTGTTTGTGAGCAAGCCAGAATTTTTTACATTTCTGGATTGCTGTTGTACGCCAACATTCCCACAATGTTTTGATCTTCTGCTCTTTGTTTTGAAACCTGACATATATATATATATATATATATATATGTATGTATGTATGTATGTATGTAAATAATTTAGGAGGTGACCTTTTTGTTTAACCATACAGAAATGTATTTTCTAGACATCAGAATAAAATGAGTTCAACTAAATTACTGAAATATACAAAAATCATTGCATTGAATTTCCCCATTGGGTTATATTCATTCATAAGAAATGTGGTTAATCTTTAGTTCTTGCAATATTTTAAACCGCCAGTAGATGTCAGCAAATGAACATTGGTTACTATTACTGATACAGCACTGCGAGTTTTTGTTATTGTTATTCTATGTGGTTATGCCAGTTGCTTCAAACCACAAAATGGATTTCTCTTGCTAGTAGCAGAAGACACAACCTGAGAAATAGCCTGCAAATAAAAGTTTAAGTAACAGAAGAAACATCTGAAGTTTTTAATTTACAATAATGCAGTTGAGCTAAATCAAAGACAGGCTGAGAGGAGTAGCCAACATTGTTCCAACGGTGGCTTTGAACTCTAGGAAAAGTGTCAAGAATAGGCAAAATTCTTACATCACTTTTTTCCACGAGGAAGGCTAGGGTGGGAAAATCAAAATATTCTTAGGAAACAAACAAACAATTTCTGAGGCTCCAGGTTGTATGGGTTAGGGTACTCTAGGTATATACTCTGCATATCTCTGAGTAGATACATGATGATGCTGAACTTTTTTCCATGAACTGAAAAAAGATACCTGCCCATACAACGAGGCAATACTGCATCTAGCAAGATATGGCTCATCCTGTCTCAAATTTGTGTCAGTCTGGCATGTGTTTATTGCACTGTGCTACTGGGACAGTTTATAGGAAAGAGAATTGCTGACTCAATCTCTTTTCCTTGCAGTGCCACCTTGCAAACAGCAAAAAGCATTTCCTCTAGGCTTCAAACTAGCAGAATCAAATGGCCTGAAGAGTCCTGAAGGCCCCATTTGATGTTCTAGAACTAGTTTCGTTCCTCAGAGTGTGCAGCCTTGCTGATTTCCTCCCTTTCTGGCCTCCTTCCTGGAGTGCATCGGAGATGGTGACAGGATGGTTATTAACCCCATTCAAGTAGGATATTGAAGCCTTGTTCAAATAGGAAAAACTGAAAAAATACAAACTTCTGATGAAGAATTTTAAGGACATAGTAAGGGATATTTAAAAAATGGTTTAATGGAATCTATTGCTAGTAAGACTAAGATGAAAGAAACTTTAGGCTGTTGGGCTATTGGATGACAAGATAATCAAAGAAACAGTAAATCAGGATTAAGAGATGGCAGAAAAGCTTAAATGGATACTTTGCATTGTCTTCACTGCAGAAAATGTTGGGTAAATATGAGTTGATATTTTCAGAAGGGGAAGCTGAGAAGCTGAAATAAAGAGGGATGATAAGAAATGGATGACATCAGCAAGTTGGAAATAAACAAAAGAACCTCCTCAGTCCAATTGGTAGTGCTAGAAAGCTTAGAACAATTAGGAAATAATTTTTACATAAGGACAAAGAGCACCATGCAGTTCAGATATTGAGAATAAATTCCTGGACTCAGATTTCTTTAATTTTATATATGGCTTTTATGGTGGGTTCCAAACGATTTTTTTCTGTAGAACCCTGAAAGACCCAATAATATAGGTTCTGAAATCCTCAAGTCTTTTCCTTCCTCCAGTTGTGAAATAGGCAAGAACAGAAGTAGAATCTATACTTCTGGACTGACCTTTTCAGTTGGCAGATTGAGTAATTGATTTAAGATGCTGCTATTGTCCTTTAAAAATCGTACTGAAGTTGTGACTTTTCCTTTCTTTTCTCTCTTACCACAGTCAACATTTATTAAGGTATGATATAAAATGACATTCAATTAAATCCTCCTTTTTATTCAACATACAGTGCAACTATCTCTGTGTGTAGTGTGTGCACACACCCACACATACATGTAAGTTGCACTGAGTTCAGTGGAATTTATTTTTAAGAAAATGAGTTCAGCACTGGTGGGGAACCCATAACCTTCCAGATGTTGCTGGATTAGAACTCTCAACCAATGTTACCAATGCTGAGGAATCCTGGGGGTTGTAGTGCCACAACTCTGGAGTGCCAAGTTTCCTTCCTCTACAATATAAGGCAATAGAATTATCTCATTTTAATAATATTTTTATTTATTGTTTAAATATACTGTTCTACAACCATCCAGAGTAGTGGTGAAAGTAAGATCTAAACTACATTTAATTCCTAAATAAATAAACAAACAAAAACATAAACAAATCTGTGGATTAACCCAGAAAAGATTGAGGTTATTTGTAGACTGTGGGAAACAATTTTTTTTTAAAGCACCTTAAAAGCTTTGTTCTGAGCTTCATTTTTTTTTAGTTGTATCACTTTATACACAGATTCCATGGACAAGGCTACATTCTGAAGGTGATTTGGGGGGGGGGGGGGGATTGCACTAAATTATTTCTAACTGTTATTCAGAGTTTTATTTTTTCTTTTTTATTGCAGTGGCGGGGGGAATAATCAAGCACCATTCTAAATAGAGTTTCTAGATCTCTGGTGACTGCATTTTTAGAAACAGAATACTGTGAAATAATATGCAATGTGTGTTTGTGTGTGTATGTATGTAGATGTATATATAAATTTTAACTACTTCTGTGCTGTCCTTCAATCAAAACTGTTTCCATGGTGGTTTATAATGACAGAGCATTATGCAAATGTTCACTCTTAGAATGCCTTGATTGATACAGTGGTAATTATAACAAAACGATTAATATCAGGAGCTAGCTAACTAACAGCAGTATTTACTTAGACCACCTCTACATTTGATATTTGTACAACTCCAGGATCATCTCTGTGCTTCTGTGATCACAAAGTGTCATCCCTGTTGGGCACCTGAGCCATTTATTTTCAGCTCAGCTGCAGGGCAACCAAAAATGCTTCATGCCTGGTTTTACAGCTAAAACCTTATGGGTGGGCCATTTTCCACATGAATGGGAGCTCCTGTCTTTGAACTTGCTCACATGGCCTCCTTCCCACAGAGGCTCAGCTATGAACATAACATACCAAGACACTATAATTCACCATTCTGTGAGCAGAATAATGGTGCTATAATGGCTTCCCTTTGTTCTTTAGCAACCATAGTGATTTTTAAAACAACTCCCCCCCCCCCCAAAAAAAACCCAAATGCAGAGCCCAGGGTGTTACAGATAGGGTTCCATTTATTGCAAAGTCCCTTTAGTCAGCTGAAGGAACTACTGGTTGCTTCTGTGGAGAACTCAACCTTTTGAAGCCTGTAGAATTATGTATTATCTATGAAAGTATTGTTGAGAGTTTGAGGAGTAAAGTTAGTGTCAGTGTCAGGGCCAGATTAAGGCCAACTGATGCTCTGAGTGCAGCCCTCAGCCCTTCCATTGCTTAGCTGACAAGACATTAAGACTTAATAAGTGCTTAAAACTAAAGTCGAGGGTGGCAGTGAAGGAGTTAAGGGCATGATAGCCTGGGGGGGGGGGGAATCTCTGTGGTGCCCTCCTTCCTGTGGTGCCTCCCTTCCCCTGGTGCCCAAAGCCCTGCACTTATTTTGCTTAATGGTTAATCCAGGGCTGGTCAGTGTGGAACACCATTCAATTAGGACAGACAATTTTAGAGCTGGCCTTGTGCTTTCAGGAACATCACAGCTTATCTGCAGGGGAAACTTTCCACCACCATTTTAACCCAGCGCACTGCTGTTGCAAATTATCATCAGGAGCATCAGGAAAGGGAGACTAATTCTATACTTCTGTAATCAGTTGATGTCCTCTCACCCCCTCTCCTTTTTTCAGCATCTATAGCGGTTCTCTGTGGTTTGACGTACTCTGTAGAAGAGGACAGTGAAGACTGCCAAAGAGCTGGCGCAGCCCTAATCCAGTGTGACATCCAAATCAAAGCAAATGCTGATGTTGTTACAGCAGCCACCCCATTCCTATTCCTTTGTGATGATTTGGCTTATTCCTCTTTAAGGCCTAACAAGGACTCTATCAACTCATCCCACGTCCATTTTTCTGCCCTTCTTATCAGGTTAGACATGGCTTTTTCTAACCCTAGCTGGATCTTATGCATTTCTTTCAAATATATAACTTCTGATCCAAAGCAAAATCTACTGAATGCTGCTGGGAAAAAAAAAAAGATTAAGGTTTATGAGTCACAGTTATTAAAAAAACGCTTTCCTTATCTCAATTATATTGACTTACAGCAAAAAAATGCAATTTTAGCAACCCTGTGTAGTATCCATCTAGCTAATACTGGCAAGCAGACTCATTGTAGATTTAAGGCAGGGATGGACAACTAGTGGCCCTTCAAATGTTGGACTCCAACTCTCATGATACCCCATCACTGCTAGGGCTCAACAATATTTGGAAAGCAGTATGTTGCCAATTCCTGGTTTTAAGCTTCAAATCACTGTCTCATTTGATTAATTTGGCACCAGTTCCTCAACAGGATATGTTGGCCTGAAGTCTAGGGAAGTGGGTACCACTGTTCAGGTTGCAATCTTGCAACACTCCTGTATTTCAAATTGCAGTCCAACATACAGCAATTAGGAAGGTGTACCTGACATCTGTGTTTGAATGGTCAGACTGCTTCTGGTTCCCGGGTAGTAAGCTCTAATCTGTACTTTCTGCCATGCTGAAGTCTTATCCTTGATAAAGACGGCTCCTTTTTTTTTTTTTTTTTGCAGTTTCCCTAAAATTTCCCAAGTTGTCCACACATGCCCCACCCCTCCATGAATTTATTGATAGGCATATCTAACTTGATCAAGGCCCTGAAGAAATCTAGGGCAATGTATTATATAGGCTTCACTGAAATCTTATGTTTCTCCTCCAATCTTGCAGGATCTAAATCTTGTGTCTCATAAATTTGGCCTCGCAAGAGTTTGGTGTTACTTGGCCATTATGAAATTTAGCTCACTGCTGCCTACCCTGGCAGTTGTTCAGGGTTAGCTTGGTAAAAACAGTGATGGACATCTATAACGATTTGGGCTCACAGGATCCAGGCCAGGTTTTAGCTTATTTCTTGCTACTTCCTGGGCAGTTCTGTTAAGATTTCAAAAAGGGTAGCAAAGAAGTGAGAATGTAACAGTCCTGTGGCCAGCTTGCAGAGTGGTTTAATAAACAGTGTTGTTAGCTCCTCTGATGACCAAGCCAATAATTACTGCTGAAAGCAATCTTGCAACTATTCTCTTTCTTGCAGATAAGACCATGGCTTGCAGGGATGGGAATTCATCTTTTCATAGTGACATCTTTAAGTCACAGGAGTAAAAAGAAGTTGGCAAGCGCAATGGGGAAATGTGCTGCTGGTTTTCTGTGCCGACAGGAAAGGCCAGACTTTCAACACCCAAGTTCTGACTGCCTTTCACACAATCTTAAGGATAATTTGTTACGGCATTTGAAAGGCATACAAATCATTGCTCAGTGTATAGAAACGGATATTAGAATCTTAAACGCCCCCACCAAAGTAGGCAGCTGTCAACAGGCAGGGCTAATTAAGAGTGGCCCTTTATCCCCCCCCCCCCCCCCCCGATTATTATGACTACCTCTTACGCCATCTACCACTTCCTAATGTGAAAAGAGATTGTATAGAAAGGGGGCCCTACTAAACTAACTGGCACATATATCGAATCTGCTTAGCCTGGGCTGTTAAGTAAGTTTAATTAATTTACTAAGTTAATGTTCCAGTGCTGGCAAGAAAGCATCATTGCTATCAGCTGGGTAGCAGGAATTGGAACCCTAAATGAGCTCATTTTTTCACAGTTGGAATTAGGGACCAGTTAGCCAGTTATATGGTTTTCCAATTTCTGCACTTGCCCTAAGGGAGTTGCAAGTTATTCATTCCCCAGGATTAAGTGTAAGAAAAAAGAGCTACTTGGGATTTACTTCCATCTTTGACTCAAGCAGTGTCTATTCTCTTTAGTTTTCTGCCCTTACGTTTGCTCTGTCCTAGAAGTGAATGTGTACGTGTATTATTTTGAGAGGCTGGCAGAACAGCATCTCTAAGAAATGTTTCCTGTGTGTATTTTTGTTGGGAGGGTTTGCAGATAAAGGTGTGTGTGTGCGTGTATATGGGGTGGGGGAGCAAAACAAATAAACAATAAAAGAATGGAAACAAAATTACAGAAATTTGCAAAGTTTGACAAATGGTGGTCTGGAGTTGCCACAAGCTAATGGCTTGCGATGATTAATAAGAGTAAAAATAATTGCATTTCATTAAGATTGATGACACCCCATTTAACCTCCCTTCTCGTTTCAGCCCTAAAGTGGAAAGAGATGAAGTTCTCATCTATAATAGCTCCTGTAACATTACCATGGAAACTGAGGCAGAGATGGAGTGTGAGGGACCTAATCAGCCAATTACCGCCAAGATTACTGAGATATGGAAAAACTGGGGCCAGAACACTCAGGTATAATCAAATCTTTTTTATAGACTGATTCAAACAGCTTAAAATTAAATTTGTAATATTGTGTACATTTAAGCGAAAAAAAAAAAAAAACCCTAGGCCAGGCAGAGGCAATATATAATTTTAAATGCTCTCCAACTTTGAATAGCAGATCTAATGCACAGCAAAGGAACTAATTCTTAACTATGGTTAACCATGTTTTAATAAATATGAATGAGACCTGCTGTATTTAATTGCTTTCTGTTGTCTCTTTATTTTTGCAAACTCCCTTCTTATAAATGAAAGTCCCTTCCTAATTTGATGCTTCTTCCTGCCTCTGTTGCTGAAATCAGAGATCCTGATCACAGATTTTTTTTTTTTTCCTGAGTTATTGTGGTCTCTTCTTATGCTCTTGAGGCAATGGGCTATTAGCTAGTTTGAACCAGGAAGATGATAAGCCATCTCTTTATTAGAATATGGACTAGCAGTTAGAAACTTCTTGCATACTGCCAGTTTTTTTTTTTTTTAAAATATGTGTGCCCCTTCAGTCCTTTTGGAAGAATTGAAATAATTGAAACTCAATATTTGGGTTCTGTCCTCATAGGAGCATAATGGTATTTTAAAAATGTCATTATTTCTAATAACATGGAGTTAATCAAGTGATGTGTTGCCCTTGCATTCCATTAAAATCTGTAAGAAATATAACTGCCTTTTATACTTCTGTTTTTCCTCCCTCTGGCCCATATCTGAACAGCTGTAGAAATTCTCCTTAGCTGCTCTGCGTATGTATATGCATGTTGTGTGACATACAAGTGATTTTTTTTAAAAGATCCACTTTTGTTAGCAAGAACCCAGTAGCTTCAGCGCTATTCAGACAAATTCAGTGCAAAAGACGAGAATAAATTCAGGCAGATGGATGTATTTGTGTCTATCATATTTACAATTTAGTAAGTAAAATCAAGTAATACCCAATTAAGTCCTCCTCCTTTTCTCAATTCACCCTGTGTATACAGTGCTTATTGTTTCCTTAGTTGGGAGACACGTAATCTGCCAAGAGTCATTACATTGCAGTGGGATACAAATTGAATAAATAAATAAAGATAAATAGAAATATTTTTAGTGTAGGTTTGGGAGATAGGGAGAGGGTACACAGGGAAGATGAGAAGACAAGAACATCTGTTTGCATAGTTTTCAGTTTGAGTAGAATTTTTTTTTTCTCATGGAGGCAGCTCATGAACTCAATCTTTTCATTATAGAGGCCTTTGCAGTTTAGTGGTAATTCCTTTTACCTTTTATCTTCTGGAAACAATGTGTAGAAAATGGTTTCAGAGTTAGGAAAGGAGAAAATATTCTGAGAATGATTCTTTAAAATTAAAATATTATTTTAAATAAATGAATTTGGGAAAATGATAGGGGAATAAAACTTTAACTCGGCACTGGGACTGTAAGCTGGTGCTTTTACTAAGATCCTGTGGGAGATATTTAATTAGCATCAGTCCTATCAAGAATGAATGAATATAGAATTTGATTTCTTAACATTTTCCTGGCGTATAGGTAGGTCTTGATCTGGCTATCTGCTGCTTACTCTACTTTGTCTAATTAATATTATGAGAAGGGTATCCTGGTACAGCCAAGCATCTACTCTATTCATAGTTGTGATCTTTCATCTCACCCATTACTATATTTGTTCTTGAAGTCTTGGAAGTGAATTCAGAATGAGAGACAAGGCAGGCAACATGGACTCTTTAGTGGTGCAGGGCATAGGATCTTCTCTTTACAGAGGTAAAGGAGTTTTTTTTTTTTTGTCTGCGCTCACTCATTACTGACCCTGCAGTGACTGCCTGGACGAATCCTTGCAGTTTTCAAGGCAATTGTTTTTTGGAAGTGGTTTGCCAGAGCCTCCTTCCTAGAGCAGAGCCTGGCTGGCGAGCGCAAGAGGCGGGATTTCCGTTGCTTCGCGCCCTTTTCGGGTGAGCGCGGTTTCGCGCTTACTGGCAACTGGTCCCGTCTCTCTGTGCAAGGCGCTGCCAGCATTTTTCCTCCCACCGGAGTGAGAGTCCCCATTTATCTACTCACGTGAGTTTTCGACCTGTTGGGTTGACAGGAGCTGGGGAGGAAACAGGAGCTCACCCTGTTAACGTGAAGGCTGGACTCAAACCGCCGAAGCGTCAGCCGTTTCTGGCCGGCAACTTTCAGCGTCATTAAGCCGCTGCGCCACCTTAGAAGAGGCCATTTAGACCATCAAGTCCAAACTCCTGTTTTCTGTAGGAATATAAGAGAAAGGATTCCTGACTGACAGCTGTCCTTCCTCTGCTTGAACACATCAAATGATTGGGAGCCCACCACCTCTTTTAGGGATTCGTTTCACTGACAAGTTGCTTTCCTGTTAAGAAGTCCTTCCCCCCCTCCCCCATTATTCAACTGTTTCCACCTTCCCATACTTGTGGATTAAGGTCTGAAGTGAGGGAGGTTCTGAGATAACCATCTAGCAGCTTTTGCAAAAATAGACAATCAAGAGGTCTATTTGGCTATTGTATCTGAGAAGCCACACCATGCTTGGGGGCAAGAGTGCAATCAAGAGTTCCATTTCTACAGTATTTGCTACAAAAGAGTCTGAGGAGCATTGAATAGATGGGGCTGCTCTTATTTACTTGTGTTGCACTGTTGTGAATGATCTGGGAAAGAAATATTTGTTAAGAAGATAATTAAATTGTAAGATTGTGTAGCTGTCTTCACAACTATATATTACAGGAATGTTTGTTTTCTTAGTGATGCGAATGGTTGCCAAGTCTGACACCTTACATAGCTGAGGGATTGGAAATGCTGACCATCTCATTTCACACTGAGAAATGCAATTAGGGACTATTCACGTGAATCATGTGAATCTGAAGATGGGTTTATGTTTCTAACAGAATGGTGTGGGAATGAAGCAATGAAGTGGACCATGTCCCTTCAGACCTTAGCTGTTAGAATCATGAGCTACTTTTAATGTAATTAATAGAAATGTTTTCTATGGAATTGGAAATACTGATTTGGGTTCTGTGTAAGTTTTGGTAATCTAACAGGAGTCTGAATACACAGCTTTGTAACCTGGGGAGGAGGATCTAGAGGGTAATTGCATGCACAGTTAATTCACTATGGCCATTTCAACATTTTCATGTTGCAATGAGTTCCATATAAAATACACATATGTAAAAAGTTATAGCTTGAAGTTGTGGCTTTTGGATTTAAATTTCCTGCCAATTAGCTTCAAGGGTTGAATACCATTAATTTCATTCTGAGGAAAAGTAAATAACTCTTGATTTATTCTTTCTCTGCCATCAATGATTATCTGTATTCCATCTCCCTTATAGATTTTTGGAACCTGTGGACATTTTGTATTTTGTATGCTTGCTGCTGATCATATTACATTATCAATCTACACAGCAAATATATGTAAATATGTACAATTACAAAGCTTATTGCTAGACAGCTAAAATATAATTTGTACCTTAGTTATGAGAGAGATGATTCTCTGGCATGCATCTCCACATGGTTGTTGTTCACATCTGGTGTTCTGTGTGATAAACTCTTCAGCTGTCAGTGATTTGTTTTAGCTCATGCAGCTAGTTCCCATCCTTTTGGAGAAGAAAACTCTGTATTTGGTTCATGATGCTACCTTCTCTTACACCACATGGAAACATTCTGTTCCAAAAGGAATATTAATTGCAGAATCTTGAGTGTGCCAACTGAAGCCCAAGTAGCACGTATATGTTGAGGAGGAGCAGGTAGGTGAGATAAGTGGTTTCAATTTTAGTTGACAGCCCCTTGCTAAGATTTATGACGCTGTGCAGTCTATGCATGTTTCTATGTAGAGGCTTTAATCATGTCATGCAAACTGGCCTTACCTTTTCACTGGAAATAATGGTACCAGTCAGAAAAATGCATTGATGGCCTCTTGTACACTGGGTTACTGTAATGGTGCTATTAGCAAGGGGTACAAAATGTCAGAGAATGGGACCTCACCTTTTCCCTTACACATTGGCCCCCTCCAAAGAATGCAAACAGTTCTACATGCATTGCTCCTAAAAGTGGGTTCTCAGCTGACACTTAACTTTGTTGGCATTTTCGAAATAAATTCATTTTTGACCCCTATGTGATAGTTCTAGGAAGTTCTGGTATTGAGAAAATGACATGTCAATGTTTCACATTCTTCCCTTACAAAAAGCACCTGAACTTTTACTTCAGCCAAGTAGCAATTCATTATTAAACTCCATTTAAAAGATCTTTCCTTCCTTCCCCTGCTTTAAATTATGTATTATAATTGGTGTACATAATTGTTGAGAGTGGTGAGTTCTACTTAATTTTTTTTTTTTAATTTCTTTTCTTTTGGTAAAAGTATGTGAAGTGGAATTTTATAGGTTTACTACTATAGTATACAATATGTATATAATATCTATCATGTAAGCCTGCACATCTGCAAACCTATTATAATCAATATTTTTTTCAGAACTGGGAACAGACTTGCAGCAAGCACTGAAAACTGTCCTTATATTCCTGGACATTATATTGCTTTAGTGGCATTTTCCAGATTCTGTTGCCTGCTCTGTTTTGACCAAGCAAAATCCATCTTCGTAAGGTAGATGCCACCTGCAGAACAAATGGACAGGTGTTTAAGTAACAGTGTCTGACGGGGTTGACGTCTGTCTGGATGTGTCTTAGAACTAGTGGATGTATTGGTGGCACATTGAATAGCCATTTGATTTTTGTGATTTGCACTGTGGACTGGATGAGTGCAACAGCTTGATGAAATAATACCAGTAAATGCTGGGCTGTGGATTTGGGGAAAGATGAAAGGGCGGCTTGCTGGAAACTGGGTAATGAATTAGGCTGGATGGAACAGAGCTGGTTGTAGTAAGAGTTTTTTTGTTTGCAAAGCTTCTGATAGACACGGCTGTAGTAATTATGTTGTAATATCAGAAAGCAGTGTAGGGGAGTTTCTTGGGTTCTGCTGGCTATTCCATCAAATGATGACAAAAGGATGAGGACAACAATGCATTATCACTCATATGTTAAATATTTTGCATATTTTTCATATATATTCCCAAACCAGAAAAACCTAACTAGTGGAAAAAATACGGCCATAATAATATACAGCTAAGAAATGATAAAAACAAGAAAAACAAAGATTAAGGAAAAGAACCTATTTCCTGAACATTTGTTCCAGAGGCCTTTCCTATTACTGGCATTCAAACTCTTTTGACTCATCTTTGATGAGAACAGGTTTATTAGAATCATTTTAATATTGATTTTGGCTTTGGGACATGGCTTTCCCAGATCTGACAGATCTCCAGAATCCAATGCTTGATGTATCAGCCTTTTCCTTCTCCTCCTTCCAAGGGTTCCCAGCAATATTTTCTTCTTTGTTCCTTGGCAAGTGACCTTCTGCTAGGGTGGCAGGAGAGGGAGGAAGCACCAGTGAGTAACTTGCACTTCTAGGCATGTACTAGTAAGGACTGAGGTGGGAATCTGATTGCTTTCTCGGCAGTAGTTGCCACACATCTTACTGTGGGGAAGATAAAATCTAAAAGCACAAGCATTCATTTTCTCTCTTCCTGTATAAGACTTAAAGCTATTCTTCCTGCTGTTTCTTAATTTTTTTCTCGCAAGTTCACTTTTTGTAAGATGAACTTACTGAGCATTAAATAGGTCTGAATTGTGTTATTGCCTTTTTACCTGCCTTTTCAATATCACATCGGCATTTTTGAGTTGGAGGATTCAAGCATCAACATTATCTCTCAGTTTAGTTTTCAAGGGTTTAGCCTCATGTTTTCCCAAAATAGATATCCACGTTCTGAAAGAATCCTATTGAACCTAATACATTGTGTATCTAATAACACACATACACATACACACTATATATATATATATATACATATACATACACACACACACACACACACACACACACACACAAACTGTTAATATATTAACTGTATTTTTTTGTCTCTTATAATCTTACTCTAAGTGTGGTTTCCTGTGGTTTAAACCCTGAATCTTTTTCTCCCACCATTACATAGTAAGGGACTTCTTGCTGGCCATTTTGCAGTCTTGGATCTTGAAGGGACATACCCAGTATTTTGATGAGTCTTATTATTTTATGTATTTATTAGTTCAATTGATATGGCTGCCCATCTCAGATGAATGACTCTGACATCTAACAATGTTAAAAAATATAAAAAACAGACAAAAACAAAGCAAACCAAGGCAAAATACATACATTAGACAGCAGCCATGGTAAAAAAGATCCATCAATAACAATTAATAGAACCAATGCATGGGCTCAGTCCCACCTCCTGACCTTCAGGCCTAGTGATGGAACCACTAATTTAATGCCTCACATAAACTTGACAGGTTTGGAGCCAATCTGATCTCTGTGGGCATGATGTTCCAAAGGATGGGCACCAAGACAGAAACTGCTCTCTTCCTGGGCCTCGCCAGATGATGCTCCTTAATAGATGGAACCTGGAGCGTGCCTCTTCTGCTGGATTTAATGGGATGGGTAGACATGATGGAGGAGAGATGGTCCCTCAAATAACCCAGTCCTATGCCATGAAAGGCTTTATACTTTACAACCAACACCTTGAACTGAACCCAGAAGCATTCTGGCAATGAACGGAGCTCCTGAAGCAGAAGTGTAATGTGCACCAAACAAAGAGCACACATAACTTCCCATGCTGCTGCATTCTGTACCAGCTGTAGTTTTTGGATGCTCTTCAAGGGCAGCCCCAAGTACAGCTCATTGCAGTAGCCCTTTCAGGAGGTGACTAGAGCATGAGTGACTATGAGCAGGGCCTCACAGTCTAGGAAAGGGTCCAACTAGTGCTCAGCAAAAAGCTGTGCAAAGACCCTCCTGGTCATAGCTGCCACCTGTTCTTCAAACAGGAGTCATGAATTTTGGAGGTCCCCCCAGATTTTGCACTGGTTCTGTTTGGGGAAATGTGACCCTATCCAGAACTAAAGATGGAAAATCCCCAGAATCAGGAGGCCGTAATACCTAAAGCCACTCAGTCTTGCTAGGGTTGAGCTGCAGACTGTTCTTCCCCATCCAACCCCACCTACCCCCCCCAGGCTCCAGACACCAAGACAGAGCCTCCACAGCATCACTTGGGCAGATAAGGGTGGAGATGTAAAGCTGGGTATTGTCAGCATTCTGATGATACATTACCCCATGCCATTGGATAACCATACCCAGTGGCTTCATGTACAGTAGATGTTAGACAGGAGAGGAGAGAGAACTGAGCCTGCATGATCCCACAAAGCAGGGGCTGTGGGCTGGACCTCTCCTCCCCTATCATTGCTGACAGGAGCTGGCCCCAGAGAAAGGAAGAGGACCAGCACAATACAGTACCACCCACTCCAATCCCAGAGCTGATCTAGAATGATACTAGGATTGATGGTATTGAAAGGCACTAAAAGGTCAAGAAGAACAAGGATGGATGAACTACCCCAATCCCACTCCTGTCAGAGGACATCCACAGGTGTGATCAATGCTGTTTCAGTCCCATACCCTGGTCTGAATCTGATTAAAAGGATCCAGATAATCCAGTTCCTCCAGGGTTCTCTGGAGCTGCTGCACAACCACCTTCTCTACAACCTTCTCCAAGAAGGGAAGGTTGGAAATGGGACAAAAATTGTCCAATATTGTAGGGTTCTAGTGATAGCTTCTTGAGGATTGGGAGAACCACTGCCTCTTTAACAGACAACAGGACAACCCCCTTTCTCAGAGAGGAACTGACCACCACTAAGGCCCAACTACATGTCACCTCCCAGGAGGCCTTGGCCACCCAGGCCCTAGATAACCTGGGAGAGGCCCATGGCTGTCATGGTGGCCATGAACTCCCAAGCTTCCTCTGATCCCACCTCTAGAGAAGGCAGATTGAAGGCCCCCAGGACCATGTCTGGTCTCACACTCTTTACTTCCAGCTTTGCCAACTTCAATTCTCACATATACGTTTTTCACAAGAAAAATACAATCTTAATGTAATTCTGGCCATGTGATATCCTTTCTCTGATTCCCTACATTGATTTTCTGTCCATTCATGAATTCATTGCATAGGACAATGCAGGCTAAGCTACTGGTGTGCCATGCTGATCAAAGTTGTCTTTTTAAAGCCATTTTTCAGAATTTCAGTGTGCAGATCTGGTGCTCAGATCTGACAATGAGCACTTTAAGATCGATTTGGTCATTCCTCTGCTTCTTGCCCTCTCCATCCATGCAGGGAAGGCAAACCTGCCTCATCAGACTGGTCTAGCCAAGCCTGCCTTTTCCTTTTAGGGATTGTTTCTTCTTCACTACAGTGGTCCCTTTGCCTTTCCTTTGCTTTCTCACATGTTTGCACCCAGGATCACAGAAACAAAGAAGCAGTCTCCCTATAGTATAATTTAAAGGTTTTTTAAAGAAAGGGAAAAGAAGCTTTGCAGCACTGTGAGCTGGGAGTTGAAAATCAAAGGAACATGCTTTACTCAGGCTAGGCAGCTGCTGAAATAGTACTTACTGCAACATGTCAGGGCTTGAAAGGGGAATGAGCTCCTCAGGGTGAGGACACTTCATTGACCATTGTTAGATCAACCACAAGGTCTCGTATCTATAAGCCCAGCAGCCCAGAAACAAATGGCGGCCCAGGGCAGTGGGCAGCCACTGGAGGGGAGGGGATGTGCCAGGCCCTGCAACCAGTCAGAACTGGGGCTGCCTCCAGATCAGAACCAAGTGCTGGAGACTCTCCACTGTGAAGTGTGTAAGAGGCCCTGGTTGGAAAAATTGGATGCAAAGTGAATTTGCAATGGGCAGGGAGGAGGAAGAGGAGGAGATCATCTGTTCCTGTGTTCAGAGAATGATGGTGGTTTATGTGGTGATGGGCCAGTCAGAAAATGCAGATCTGCCCATAATCTATGTCCTAAAGTCCAAAGCATTTGGTTGCTTTCTGTCAAAAACTGATTTGCCTTATGGTTAGTATTTGGTCCAATTCAAATACCTACAGGGAGAAATACCTTTTTACCAATTTCTGGTAGTTTCTTCTCCCAACAGAATTAGGTGAGCATCCTTTTAAAGGTACAGTCAAAAGCCTAGGAAGGAAATAAACTTCCTAGGATGCGTCCCTTCCAGCAGCCAGCAGCCAGATAAGCAGGAAACAGCGCTGTAAACAGTCAGGAAAAAGCGCTGTAAACAGTCAGGAAAAATACCCTAATCAAGGAAGAAACCACACCCTACCAAAACAAACAAGGCAAGCGACTGTATATAAACAGCCGGCAAACCCCACTCTCCCTCACACTGATAATGTTACTTAGCATGGTAATGGAACATCTGCAAGAAAACCACCAAGCTCAAAGAACACCAAGAACTTAACGATTTGTCTTATGTTTTGTTTAACAATCAAGCTGGCCAATACAAAAGGTGATATGGCTATGCTGACAAAGTGCTTGGATATTCAAACAAAACAAAGAAAGAAAGCCTAGAAAGTTGTATCAGAAACAAAACATTTTTTTAAAAAGACACAACATTCCTTCCCCCGTATTCAAACTAACAATAAATAGTAGTCCACATATGGGGAATGAGCACATTTCAGAATTCAGTATTGCAAACTGGATGTCATATTGTATGATAATAGTTTTAGACCCACCCACCCCCAGGGTCTCGCAATCCATAATTCTTTATATCTTGATAATTCCTAATACTGGAAGACAGACATTTATACTGTATCCTTTACACAGAGCACTCTGGGTAAGTCAGGTTAAAAATGTTGTGGCAATAATAGGAAAAACTTAAATAAGTCATTGCTTCACCTGCTAAATGGTTTTGTTATAGAAAATCAGTTAGTAACATTTACTGAAATATATGTTGATAGAACATGCAATAAAATATTTAGTTGCTAGTTGGTCATACTTTCTTTTGAAGTATTCTATTCTCATCACACCTCATTTTTCAGTTTTTCCAGTCATAACAGGGACTCAGCATTCTGTTGCCACTGAACTTGCTTAATTTTCAGTGAGCCCCTGTTTTTTCCCTTCTAAAGCCCCCCCCCCCCAATTTTTTAAACCTTAGAGTTCCCTTGGGAATTCCAATATCTCCTTGTTTCCCAGGAGTCCTATTTGAGCTACTTATTTCATCATCATAATTCAGCACCTGAGTTTGTCATTAATACAGGATCATGATTAATGTATGCATAATTAAATTGTGTGTAAAAGCACAAGCCACTGAGAATTCCTTTTCAAATCCCTTACATGTTCACTGTACCATGTAATTAACATGAGGAACCTATGTTTCTGTACCTAATGCAATTTAACCTACAAAAAAAGGCTGATTACCTGTCCCATAAGTCCTAATTAGCTCATGGCTAGATGCTACTGTAAGTACTATGACTACACAGTGAAGTAATTGAAAGGTTATATTGCTCAATTTGTATCTCTTCAGTATCTAGTAAAATATCAACTACCAGGACATTATAATGGGTTGTATAAAATAAGATGACCATATATGAGAGGGATATTCTCTGCTGGGCTTAGTGGATGTTTGGGGTCCGACTTACATAACTATGGACTATGATGGTTAATTATTATTATTCCAGCTTATTGTACTGGATCTAATCATAATATAAGCATGATATTTCATAGAAACACTGGCCTTCTGTTTTAATCTTCCCCCGGCCCACTGGGTCAAAGGGATGTTTCTGGGCAGGTGCAATGTACATGAAGCCAGTGGAAGGAAACAAAATAAGTGTGTAACTTTGACACTGGTTACACTGAATGGATTTCCATTATGAAATTTACAGGCTAGTTAGTCCCAGATACATGAAACTAAGCTGAAGGTGAATGCCTTAGACACAATACTTTTTAAAATGCATTAAAAAAACCCTTTGATAAAATGATCAATTTACAGATTGCATATATGTTTGATTGTTTCTTTGTCCCATAACAATAGCAATAATGTCTGCAACATCTGTTACTGTCCATCTTATTTATTCTGAAATTTTCATCCTAACCTGCATAATAATTTAAAAAATTGTTTCTACTCACTTAGTTGTTCTAATAACTGGTGATGAAGTGGGATTTTAGATTTTGTCTTTTCTCTGTCTTATGATTTTATTTTCTCTATTTTCTCTTTCTCTTTTTTTAAACAATCGAACTGATAATCAGCTCTAGTTGTGTTTAAACTCTTGAGACATTATTTTACGGCAGAAAACTTTTAAAAGTAGCCTAGTTTATTTTCAGTGGACCTAACTGCTGTGAATGAAAATCAAGGTGGTAAAACCTAATTATAGAAACTTCAAAGTAAAGAATGGCTTGGGTCCTCTTTATGCAGGTATCTATTATTAATGATGACAGTAGTCAGCAGTATCCGGGATTAAAATAGAATCACCCCTATACAAAAAAAATGATCAAACCCCAAGATTTGCATAAGTTAAGAAAAAATAAAAAGGATTTGGTGAGGGAAAAAAACAGCAAGAGGGAACCACAGATTGCTGAGTTACTGTTGGGTACGTGAGGCAGGGGAGAGAAACAGAAAAGTAGAACAGATGCGAAATAGCTTGGGTATCCTAGAAAACAGCATTGGCTGACTGGCTGTATCCCTTAACTGCATCACTGTAAGTGCCAATAATGCTAATAATAATAGCAGCAACAACCATCAGGGTATTTTATTCTACCTTCATGCTGAAAATGTAATGTAAAGTTAGATAATTGAGGTAGAGTCCATATGTTTCCATTAATTCTAGGAAACAAGACAGCAACCTATGGCCTATAGAGAGCATACTTCCCTTAATGCCTGTTTTACAAACCACTGTGGGTGCCCCAAGTCTTTCACACTGTACCATTGTACACATGTAAACTGCTATTGTTTACATGCAACTGGGTGTGTACTGTGTGATGCATGTGTGGGATTCCTTATATATATATAATTTTTATTAAATTTTTAAAAGAATAAAAACCATACAAATTTTGAAAGAAAAAAGTAAGGGAAGTAAAGTAATAAGTAAGTGAAAAAAATTGCAAAAAAAGAAAAAGAAAGAAAGAAAGAAAGAAAGAAAGAAAGAAAGAAAGAAAGAAAGAAAGAAAGAAAGAAAGAGAAAAGAAACAGAACAGAAAAAAAAGAAAGGAAAGGAAAGGTAAAGTTATAAAGAAACAGCTTTCAATCTTTTTAACAGCAATTACAAATACATTTATATTTTACCCTCTCTCTCTAAGATTACAACATAATTTCCTTCTTTCCATAGTCTACCCTTTCTAACAATCAAACCCATAAATCACAAGTTCATTTTTTAAATTTTTTCAGCAAAAAGTCCATAAAGGGTTTCCAGTCACTATAAATGTAATTATTGTCCTTTCTCTAATCAAATATGTATGTGTGGGATTCCTGACTATTAACAGTAATGCTGGCTGGGGAATTCTGGGAGCTGAAGTCCACACATCTTAAAGTTGCCAAGTTTGAAGAACACTGATATAGGCTCTACAAGCATTCGTGGAAAGTAAACACTGTGGGTGACAACTGAGTCCTTTCAAAATGGAACTGTTAACATTCAGTTTCATTTTACAAACAGTTGCCCTTCCTGGGGGCCAGCCTGCAAAATTGGATGCAACAATAGCCACCACCAGGAAACTTCCTGTCTTTTCTCCTCACTTCAGGATATGCTCTATCCTTACACAGCATCCATCGGACAAACTTGATTCAAGAAATCAAAGCAATCCCCTTTCCCTCCTTCAGGAAACATGTTAATATAATTTTTTTTTTTTTTTTTTTTAATCTGCTTAACAGTCATTACTGACCCTGCAGTGACCGCCCCCTAGCGGTTTTCAAGGCAATTGCATCTTTCTAGTTTCGGAATTAGACTTTGCCAGAGCCTAATTCCTAGAGCGTCAGCCCAGCTGGCAGCACAGGAGGCGGGATTTCCGTTGCTTCGCGCCCCTTTTTCGGACGAGCGCGGTTTTTCGCGCTTTTACCGGCAACTTGTCCTGTCTCTCTGTTGAGCCGCTGCCAGCATTTTTCCTCCCGCCGGAGTGAGAGTCCTCATTTATCTACTCACGTATGTTTTCGATCTGCTGAGTTGGCAGAAGCTGCGGGTATAGAAACAAGAGCTCACCTTGTTAACGCGAGGCTGGACTCGAACCGCTGAAGCTTTCAGCCATTTCTGGCCGGCACTTTCAGCGTCATTAAGCCGCTGCGCCACCGCGTCCCCCGTTAATATAATTACTTAGTGTTTATTTAGTTTAGCTGTAGTTTGAACGGCTGGTTGCTGCTAACCATGCTATGCTCAGGCAGATTTCTCCCTTATTCCTATGTCTGTTACACCAGGCAAGTGGTTATTTATTTCCATCACCCCAATATTTCTGAAGCAGAGAGGCTGTAACTATACAGATCCACCACACACACACACACACACACACCCTTGTGATTATTTTGTAGACTTTTCTGAAATCCTGCTGCCCAATTTCTCTACCTTCTGGGTAACCCAATTTCAAAATTAAATAAAAATGACACTTGAGCCCCCCCCCCCCCCAGAAGAACATTAAGGCCCATGCAACTTATGTGCAGCAAGAACAAAAGTCCAAGTTTTAAGTGCAGATATTATGATCATTTCCAAGAGATGTGACTTCTGCAAGGTTGTTAAACTGCGGAAAGAAAGCTAACATGGCTGCCACTGTATCCACAGGCAATGTGAAGAGATAAATGGTTGACCCTGGCCTGTGTCAGGTTAGGATTGATGCCACTATCAGCTCTAGTGCCTTTCCAATGATTTAAAAAAAAACAAAACCTCTCTGATAGAGTGTGTTATCTAGTTACTGCCATGAGGGCAATAGCCTGCGGTGGGGTTGGGTAGGGGAAGGGAAGGGAAGGGAAAAGGGGGGGGGGGGGAAGAAGGTCAATTTAAGAGGACAATCTTTGTCAGATTAAATGGGAAAAAGAACCTTGCTTTAAAAAAAGGAACTCAGGAAATAAATAAAAAAATGAAAGTAGCTCCTAGGTGTAAGGACAGGGTACGCAAAACCATGCTGCTCCTCTCTCCCACACACAGAAGAAGATGCGCAGGGTTAGGCCTTGGGCAAAACTGGGGAGTCCAGCACTGCCAACAAGTTGTAATGCATTGCATGAGATAGAGGTCATGCTATCTTTGTTCAAAGTCTGTAACATTTAAATTAGCTCAATATTTCTCACCAAATTCTAAAAAAAAAATGCTCAAATTCAGAATGTTTGTTTTATAAAAACGTAGCCACTTGGCTGATCTTAAGCTTGTCTTGTTTCCTGGGGCCTTAAACTTCATTCCTCACCAGAGGAAAAGATTCTAGTTCCTTAATCATCCCTCCCTTTATTCTTGAACATCTGCTTCAGCATAGTCCATCCATAATCACCCATTAAAAGATATTTTGCTAAAGCGTTATATAGCATGTGGGTGAGTGAAGTGAAACATTGCCACCAACCTATGCCATAGCCCCTACTGGTGTCTTATGAAAACTTTTTTGTGTGCATTAAAACGTGAATTATATATGTTCTGACTGGTGTATATTTTAAATGATTGCTGCTTTGGCCCCTTTGAATCTGTAATGTGTAAAAATGGTGCCACTACTGAAAAAAAAAGAAGAAGCCAACTATAAAATTGTATCAAGAAGCAGAACTGACTTAGATCATTGGTCTCCTTAATCTATTGGAAGTAAACATTGCCACCTAGTTAGCAAGTACAGGTAGTCCCCAGTTTAAGAATGAGTTAAGCCTGTTCCCAAGGCTTGTCCTTAAGTCAAATTTGTAGGTAAGCTGGAACAGTATTATCATGTTAGGTAATTAACTTGAACCATTGTGTATTTAACTCAAATCATTGTGTGTTGAACTCAAATTTTGCTACAATAGGCTCCGTTCTTAACTATGGGTCGTCCTTAAACTGGGTGTTCTTAACCCAGGGACTACCTGTACTTTTCAGTGGTATGCTTTGATTCAATTTCTGTTTAGAAGAGAATAAGTCTGAACACTAATGTATACCTTCTATTGCTTCCTGTTTAAATACACCCGACATAGAAAAAGGTCTATTTCTAGATGAACATTCAGGGAATTTTTGGGGGAAGAAGTGGAGAACCTCAATTGTAGGGTGATACTGGCTGCCACATCCAAGACTATTCTTGGGGCTCCTGTCTTCAGTTCTTTCTTTACCTATTTATTTTGTTGAAGGGTTACCCTCGTTATAACCAAAAGTCTTTTGAAGCACATGATTCCTGTGCTTCTCCCTCCTCTCTGTCTCTCCCCCCGCCCCCCAAACTTGCTCTTGTACTAGACAGCTTTTGTAAGTTGTACTATCAGATGGACTCATTTTGATTTCCTGCGTTTATGCTTCCAGACTGAACTGCATTATGCAATTATGTCTGCTTTTAAACCTGCGTACCTTTCATGGAAAGATGCTATAACCAGGTCACAATATGTTATAGTAATGATCATGTGTATAGATAGGCTAAAGAAAGCATGTTTGTGTGTTAGGACGGAACGGGATATTGTGCTGGAAATGGAGTGGTCAGTGCTGGCAGATTAGGCACTCCTGTTTTGTTTTGTTTTGTTTTGCTTTGTTTGCATTGGTGGAAAATGAGAACCTTAGTGGCCAAGTGATCAGTCTAAATATAGAAAAGGAACAATAGAATGCAACATTATTTTACTTGATGCCACTGTCAATATATTCCACCTGTCTATGGTTCTGCTATAATCAGCATGGTATAGCATTATTGTCTGATTAAATAACTTTTAGTAGATGGGCAGAATTCTTTATTAGTGAACAGCTTGAATACATATACTGTAAGTATCATCTGTTCATTTTATACTTAGGCCTATCGGCCCAGAATACTAAACAAACAACAAAAAGTAGTTTTAGAAAATTGGAGCATTACAGTATTAACATTTTTGTTTAAGATGCTTATATAAACATTCATAAACTCTCAGTTACCCTCAGTTACTTTAAAGCAAATTTAAAGAGAGGATAGACTTGGATCACCACTTTGTGATTATTCACCTTTCATGTAATATTTATTGATGAGCATACAAAATATTGGGGAAGCCAGCATAAGACAGAATATGAAAAATGATAATGTCTGGAAATTGCAAGTAGAGTCTTCTTTGCTCTTTCCTATAGAGTTTGAGCTTCTATAGGTCTCTGGCTTGCCACAATCTTCTTGAAGAAGCAGTCCTCTTATATATAGATTGATCATTGCAACATGTGTGGGACTGCCTTTGAAGGTTACTTTGAAGCTGCACTTGGCAGCCTGCCTGTTGACTTGTGAGAGCTGCTATACATATAAAAGACTCCTCATGGACTCTGCATTCGTTACTAGTAGGGTCTGGGTACAATTCAAAGTGCTGGTTTTGATCTATATGGTTTGGAACTGGGTAGGAGTCTCTCCATCCAGTACACCCATCCTGGGAGGAATGGTGAAGATTCCTCCTCAGTTGGACTTAAGAGGGAAGGTGAGAAAACAGTGCTTCTCAGTTGTGTTACTGACCCTCTAGAACAGTCTCTTCATGGTGATCTGGATAGACCCCTCACTCCTGACTTTCAATCCTACAAACTGAGCTGGCCTTTAAGGGTTAATACCTCTGTCATTTGGGGTGTCTAGTACTTATGACTATGACTTTTATATTTTTTTAGTAAGAAGTTTATAAGTATTAAAAAGTTTTATGCATTGTTAAAAGATTGTTGTGATTGTTTAAAGTTTCTATCACATGTGCTTTTTGTGAGTGAGGTACTATAAACACATAGCAAATAAATAACGTTCACTCTATATTTATGCAGGTCTTTGTACTTTTGATTAGTTCCCTGGCTTGTCTACAAGCCAGTTTGGCTATGTTCTTGGGACTGACCTCCTGACTAGTTCTTGGAATCAGTCCAGTCTAATATATATCCAAAAACTTGCATTTCTTCTTCTGGTTCTTTTTATGTTTCATCCTTAGAGCTTCTTTCACAGTTTTTCCTCCATATGGGTATTGAATTTCTGTCCAGATCACACTTTCTCACATATGCAGTCTTCCTTTCCTTTTTTCTTTTCCTAAAAAAAAAAAAAGTATAAGTAACAATTTCATGGCCATGTAACACTAAGTGAAAAGGCCAATGCTAGCTCTGGTCTTTACTAATAATAGCTGGTGATTACAGCATACTGTAACAGTTCTGCAGATGGAGATTTTCCCCTCTTCCAGGAATGCTTGTTACAGAAACCCTAAGTCATTTACAGCAGGGAAACATCATGTAAAACAAATGTGACTGCGGGTATGGGTCTGTCATTACCTTCATGAGATGAAAAACTCAAATTCTAATGTCACTGCTAGGCTGAATTTCTGAGCAAATCCCATAGATCATGGGGTAATATTTTGGAGTAAATGTGAACAGGCATGTGCTCTTCAAGTGTTCAGCAGCAGCATTCACAGGGGGACACGTCCTAACAGTCTTAGCCTAGAATACGTTTGGCTGGGTTGCTACCAGTGGTAAATGCTTGAGGAGACTGACCAGGCATACTTTTGATTCCCTTAATTGCACTAGGAAAATGAATACTTTCTGGTATTTTTCAGAAGAACTTGATAATTTCTGAGTTGATCTTACCCATGTGCCAGGACTATGCACACCTTGAACATGATTTGGAACAAGTGCTAGTGTGACCCTGAGAAAACTGGGAGTGTTTTCATGAATTGAATAATTTAATTGCAGAGCATGTGTTTAATGTGACTCTTAAAGCAGAGACACCACTTTTCAGGTTCACATGGGACCCCCCCAAAAAACACATATATAGCAAAAAGATGATGTGCTCTCACTTGTACAAGGTCCAAAGCAATGTGTACAACTCTACCATTTATCCTACCTTCATTTGTAGTATCTTGGAAAGAGCCTTCACGTTTTTCTAAGAAGATTGCAGAAACTTCAGGATTTCCTCAGTGAGGTTATTGGTAATTATGGACAAGCTTCTCTAATGTGAAGCTTACCTACTACGATATTATCTCCTTGAAATGTGCATATTGTGAGAGCATACTGAAGGGCATTTGCAATATATGATGCTGAGAGTTCCATATGTATTTTAGAACCTGCCTGTACAATGAGCTGGGATTCTGTTGCCTGTAATATTGACAATAATATCTATAATTTCCATAAATTGCCCATTTGTGAAGCCTGGGAGAAGGGTGAGTGAAGGAGTGTCTACTTTATAGTAGGCAGTGTGAAAAAAATCAGGAAGCTCATATGTCATAATTATATATTATTATAATATATATTAGATTTATATATTATTAGGTTTGGAGAGAAGAATGGTCAGAAGGAAACTTGGGAGAAAAGTCTCCTAAGATCTGAACTGATAAACTTTGTGTTGCTGGCAAGAACAAGGTAGACAGCAGAGAAGGGAACTCTTAAGAAATAGAAAATAGTGAGGTAGAAAACCACAGATGCCATAGACAGTAATGATTTGAACTAACCAGCCAAATCTCTTTTTATGGGTCCCTAGTTCAATAATTAAATAATAACTTTTATTATAAATATAAGTAAATAAAAATATAACAATAAATAGAATGATTCAGTAATAACACCATTCAGTAGCTTACTGTGAATTTTATTGGAGAAGTGATTTTAGACTGTGCCTGTACGGTTGGAGTTTGTCGTCTGTACCAAGGGGAAAACAGTGTTAACTCCCCCCCCCCCTTTGTGTATGGTGCATACACGCACAGCATCACCCTCGTCTTCTCTGTTGCCCTCATGTGAAAGCACCATTTGATAAACCCAATATTCTATTTCATTCTATTCCCTTAATTAATTACCAGTAGGGTGATGTGCCTTACCTTCTGTGTCTGGAAATTGCAGTGATTACTCCCATGCTGAGGCAATTCTCCCCCCTTTCCCATCCAGGATTTATGCTTTCCTTTTGCTTCTGTCCATGTGCAAATTAGCCTTTTCAGCCCATGAACTGGCTTATGTTATGGGTGGTGACCTAAAACTGCCCACTTTCCACCCCTCCCCTCAACTCATCAGCAACCGGAACTCTTTCCAGTTGGCTTTTGAATCTTCTGGCTGTATTTGTGGCTGCCCCTGTCTGGGTAATTAATGATAGTGCTGTTGTTTATGAGCTTGAGTTGCTAACACTCTTGGCTGGAAATGCGTTTCTACCTTTGGGGCCTGCTAGTTTCCTGTTTCCAGTCCCACTTCACTGGTCCAGGTCAATATTTTCTGTGTAAATAGATTTATCCAATAATGGCTGGTGGGAGAGTGTGTCATTCATCAGTCCAGTAGCAAACATACCAGACCAACTTCTAGAAGAGCCCAGGAGGCTGCACTAGCATAGCTTGGAAGAGAATTTCTTCCTTACCCTTATTAAATGTACAATCCTATATATGCTGAACATCTTTAAACTGAAACACAGTACTGGGGAGGTACTGGGGGCATTAATATCTGAATCCTAAACAAAAGTTCACTTAACTTCAGAGGACTATTGTCATACATAAGAGTGCCTGAACTGGGACTTAAATATCAGTCGATTGAAGTGTACAGATCCCCATGATTTGTTAGTTAAGTCTTCTCTAATCTGGATCTCTCTAGATATTTTGGCCTAGAATACTCATCTGCAGTATTCTAGCTAGTGTAGCCATCAGATGGTGGGATTTTTAGGCCAAAGGTGGGGAAGATTGGGTTAACCCATTAGCAGCAACACTACCATTACTTACTCTCTTCCCCAAACAGGAGGGAGAAGTGTGGGCTATTAGATATGGTGCGTTCAGTTGGCAAGTTCTCCAGCAACAGTGGCACTAAATGGGGAGTACAGATGGGGATGCCAGGAGACAACAAGGTATTTGACACTGTAGTCAAGGTGCCATTCGTTACCATCCACATGTCATCATAAAAATAATATTCAGAGAACACCATAAATCATTATTTTGCAATGTTCTTGAGAGTAGCTAAGCCTTTGTGATCAGCAATGAAATTCTTCTCTGCTGACAAGGCTAATATTCTTTTTCCCACCAGATCATTTCAGTATAGAGCTCAAATTGGAACACTACTGATCATTATTTCCAAGAATTCTTTTCTGTGTGATCATGCTGGGATATGCTATCTTCATACAGATGTGAATAAATATAATTTTAAACAATAAGTATCTACAGTAGAAAATGATAGTGTTAAAAAGCTCCAAGGCCCTTACGTGCATGAATCTTTGTTCAGGGTTTGCAAACTAAAGGTGGATACCTCAGAGCACCTTGAAATTGTGACACTATTGAAATTTGCCAGCAAAATGTCCGATTGTCAGCCACATGATTTTTAGGGAAGATTAAAGCATATTCATTTGCACCTGTAGAAGTGTTTGAAACTACTTCCTCCCAAACAATGCCATTACTGGGAGCTGTCCCCTACAATATTCAGAGAACAAAATATTTTTAACAAGTGCCCTTCAGGCCAAAGCACTTTTCCTGACCTGGTATATACCATTAGACGCTGCATTCCTTCCGTCTATTTATGCTGTGCTCAGTAATCAATACGATCAGTAGTATGTTCTATAATTTTCCAGATACATAAAGCTAGCTAGCACTGAGAGGAAATACGTGTTGAGGAATCTCTGCAATATGCATAGGAATGGGGTGGGTAAGAGGGGCTTTAAACAGGTCTGGTTAACTTGTGATTTGGTTAGACTTCCTATGCCCACTAGAGGTTCATGTTACTTTCCTCTTGGTGTTGCCTGTTTTGGATGGCACAAAGCAGAAAGGCAGGGCAAAACCAAACATAAGACAAATTGTTTCTGCCAGTATTAAACCAAAGCCTGAGACAGTCATGAAAACAGAATACTTGGCCATCTCTGATGCATTTTGGAACAATTAGCCCCCAGCCTTGTTACCTCTGTTATGCATCCTTTTCAAACCAGAGCACTGAGTGATGCAAGCATATTTTTTGCCTGTAATGCATACCCTATACCCATAGGTATAGATACATATCGAAGTAGATGTAAATATTACATTGTCTTTTAAAATTATGCCTCTGTTCGCTCTCCTAATTGCTTCTTCATTAGGGACTAGGTTTTCAGAAAACATTTCCCTAAGAGCTAAAAATAATCAGCATTTGTTTCTGTAAATAATGTTGTGTCCTTAAGGAGATAATGATTTCTATTGTTGCAAGAATATGGTGGCTACTGCTATATGGATAAGCAGAGCAGATGGCTGCTAATTCATTCCTTGAAGAAAGGCAACTTGGCAACAAAAATATACTTCCTCCCTTCCATCATTTCTGAATGTGTGATTTTGCTTCCCTTCAGGTGGGTAAGGAGAAGGCTAAGGGAAAGCAAATCTCTCTGGTGTATTAATCTGAGGAGCTGTCAAGAGTTCACAGCCTGAAAAGTACGCACAATGTCTTCCATCATTGAAATTGAGTGTTCTGAAAGGTGGTGTTGGAGTCCTAGCACTGTGGCATGGGGAAATATATACACTGTATTCCATCACTTAAAATGTTAACCTTGTCCCTCATTGGTGACTGTGAACAGGAACACTTTCTCCATGCTTGCTAGTTAAATGGCAATCTGTCAGTGTGTGGGGTGTGTGTGTGAAGGTGGGGGCAGGCTCTATTGTGTTATGTCAGCCTCTGGGATTTGATTTTAATGTTCCAAAGTCTCACATCTTTGCTCTTGTAGGACCAGGTGGGGAGTGTTAATACATTACTTAAAGATTTCTTATTGCCTTGACCACTCTGACCCTCTTTCTATGGACCACAGCTAATAATAGGAATGTCTTCCTCGGTACAGCAAATACATAAATAAAATTAAGAGAGTTGTTTCTGCCCCCCCCCCACCTGACTCTTTGTCCAGTGGCTAGTGTGAAATATAAATACAGTCCAGCTACTGTGTTATGGATTTGAGCTGAAGCAGTTTCTACATTATTTGATTGACTCTAGCTATATTGTTCTACAAAATTTCTAGATTATATTGATTTCACTTGGTTGGATGTGAATTAGATTGCCTCTTGTATATATGCTTGGATAGCTTTTAAGCACTCCTAGATAATGCAGTGCACTTTTTACCTTCAATCTAAGGAACAATAGAGAAGATTAATGTGTATGTATTTATTCTGGGGTAGATGAACATCTTGGAAGAGAAAAGTTGTATGGCTAATAAATCTAAGGAAAAAAAAGAGATTCAAGTCCAAGTTACCTTTCTAATGACAGCAATTTTATGAATAGTCCAGCACTTAGGGCAGCTATTTACTCAAGTTTCTAAATATACCCATTGGTCTAAAAAGATAGGAATTTTTCACAATAGAAAAAAATGGGATCTAAGCAAATCATGCCTTGTCACCATGGGCTTTATGTGAGAAACTGATCTACCATTACATGTTAGAAGATAAATAATTACCAGTGAACTGAAGGGGTTGTATTACAGCTGTTGATAAGAATGAAAGAAATAAAGGAATAGGCAAAAGGTGCTGTTGGAAAGTTATGGTTGCCTTTGAAGATTAGTTGCTGCTTGGGAGGGACGGTTTGCATCAAAAAGGCCTCTTTCCACCCTCTCCTCAAGAGGCCAGGTCTGAAGCCAACAAAATTGGACAACTACTGTCCTATCTCTAACCTTATCTTTTTGGGGATGGTTATTGAGAAAATGGTGGGGCTGCAGATTGAGATTATCTGGACCTTTGACGGTCTGCATTCAGACTTGGGTGTGAGATGGAAACCTCATTTGTCATTCTCATGGATGACCTGTGGTGGAACCTGAAGGACAGTAGCATAACCACCCTTGTCCTTCTAGATCTCTTGGTTTCTTTCTGGACCACCTGAAAGGTTTGAGAGTTGGGGATATGGTATTTCAGTAATTTTACTTCTACCTGACTGGGAAGGTCCTGATGGGGTGGGGTGGGGAGGCAGTCATTATGGAATGCATCAAGGTTCAGCCCTTTTCCCTGTCTAGTTTAACATCTACATGAAGCCACAGGGAGAGGTCATATGTTGGCTTGGGGTGAGGTATTATCAATATGCAGGTGATACTCAGTTATATATCTCTACTCTGAACCCATTGGGAGATGCAGTGGAAGTCATGATCAGATATGTGGCAGCTGTCAGGTCTGGATGGAAAAAAACCCAAGCAAGACAGAGTGATTTTTGATTCAGGGACTGGATGATTCCAGAATTGCACTCTCTTTGATTTTCGATGGGGTCATGCTTCTGTAAAAAGAGCAGATTCACAATCTGGGGAACCTCTTGGACTCCCAGCTGCTACTCATACAGTAAGTGGTGAACTGTGGCCAGGGAGGTTTTTCACAGTTTCACCCAGTGTTGCAGTTGAGGCCTTAACTGCAATGGGATGCAGTTAATACAAACACTGACAACAATGGCTCTTGTCATCTCTAGGTTGTTGTTCAGTTGTTAAGTCGTGCCTGACTCTTTGTGACCCCATGAACCATATTGCACCAGGCCTTCCTGTCCTTCACTGCCTCCCGGAGTTTGCTCAATTTCACGTTCATTGCTTTGGTGATGCCATCTAACCATCTCATCCTCTGCTGTCCCCTTCTCCTTTTGCCTTCAATCTTTCCCAGCATCAGGGTCTTTGCCAAAGAGTCCCCTCTTTGCATTAGGTGGCCAAAGTGTCTGAGCTTGAGCTTCAGTATCAATCCTTCCAATGAACAATCAGGGTTGATTTCCTTTAGGATTGAATGGTTTGCCCTCCTAGCAGTCCAAGGGATTCTTAAGAGTCTTCTCCAGCACCACAGTTCAAAGGCATCAATTCTTCAGTGCTCAGCCTTCTTTATGGTCCAGCTCTCACAGCCATCCATTGCTACTAGAAAAACCATCGCTTTGTTTATGGGGATCTTTGTCGGCAAGGTGATGTCTCTGCTTTTTAATATGCTATCTAGGTTTGCCATAGCTTTCCTCCCAAGGAGCAAGTGTCTTTAATTTCATGGCTGCAGTCTCCATCCGCGGTGATCTTGGAGCCCAAATAAATAAAGTCTGTTACTGCTTCTATTTCTACCCCTTCTATTTGCCAGGGATTGATGGGTCCAGATGCCATGATCTTAGTTTTTTTAATGTTGAGTTTCAAGCCAGCTTTTGCACTCTCCTCTTTCACCGTAATCAAGAGGCTCTTTAGTTCTTCTTCACTTTCTGCCATTAGGGTGGTATTATCTGCATATCTGAGGTTGTTGATATTTCTCCCTGCATTCTTAATTCTGGCTTGTGATTCTTCCAGCCTGGCATTTCTCATGATGTACTCTGCATATAGATTAAATAAGCAGGGTGACAGTATACAGCCTTATCGTACTCCTTTCCCTATTTTGAACCAATCAGTTGTTCCATGACCGGTTCTAACTGTTGCTTCTTGGCCTGCATACAGATTTCTCAGGAGACAGGTAAGGTGGTCTGGTACCCCCATCTCTTTAAGAATTTGCCAGTTTGTTGTGATCCACACAATCGAAGGCTTTTGCATAGTCAGTGAAGCAGAAGTAGATGTTTTTCTGGAACTCTTGTGCTTTCTCCATGATCCAGTGAATGTTGGGAATTTGATCTCTAGTTCCTCTGCCTCTTCGAAACCCAGCTTGTACATCCAGTAGTTCTCGGTTCACGTACTGCTGAAGCCTAGCTTGTAGGATTTTGAGCATAACCTTGCTAGCTTGTGAAATGAGTGCAATTGTGCGATAGTTTGAGCATTCTTTGGCATTGCCCTTCTTTGGAATTGTAACATAAACTGACCTTTTCCAATCCCGTGGCCACTGTTGCGTTTTCCAAACTTGTTGGCATATTGAGTGCAGCACTTTAACAGCATTATCTTTTAGTATTTTAAATAGCTCAGCTGGAATACTGTCATCTCCATTAGTTTTGTTGTTAGTAATGCTTCCTAAGGCCCACTTGACTTCACTCTCTAGAATATCTGGCTCAAGGTCAGCGACCACACCAGCATGGACATCAGGGACATTAAGATCTTTCTTGTATAGTTCTTCTGTGTATTCTTGCCCCCTCTTCTTAATCTCTTCTGCTTCTGTTAGGTCCCTGCCATTTTTGTCCTTTATCATGCCCATCCTTGCACAAAACGTTCCCTTGAAATCTCCAATTTTCTTGAAGAGATCTCTAGTCTTCCCCATTCTGTTGTTTTCCTCGATTTCTTTGCATTGTTCATTTAAGAAGGCCTTTTTATCTCTCCTTGCTATTCTCTGGAAATCTGCATTCAGTTGCTTATATCTTTCCCTTTCACCCTTGCTTTTCACGTTCCTTCTTTCCACAGCTATTTGTAAAGCCCCATCAGATAGCCACTTTGCTTTCTTGCATTTCTTTTTCTTTGGGACGGTTTTATTTGCTGCCTCCCGTACAATGTTACGAACGTCTGTCCATAGTTCTTCAGGCACTCTGTCTACCAAATCTAATCCCCTAAATCTATTCATCACCTTTGCTGTGTATTCACAAGGAATATGATTTAAGTCATACCTGAACGGTCTAGTGGTTTTCCCTACATTCTTCACTTTAAGCCTAAATTTTGCAATAAGAAACTCATGATCTGAGCCATAGTCAGCTCCCAGTCTTGCTTTTACTAACTGTATAGAGCTTCTTCATCTTTGGCTGCAAAGTACATAATCAATCTGGTTTCGGTATTGACTATCTGGTGATGTCCATGTGTAGAGTCGTCTCTTGTGTTGTTGGAAAAGAGTGTTTGCTATGACCAGCTTGTTCTCTTGAAAAAACTCTATTAGCCTTCACTCTGCTTCATTTTGTACTACAAGGCCAAACTTGCCTGTTATTCTGATTATTTCTTGACTTCCTATTTTAGCATTCCAATCCCCTATGATGAAAAGGACATCTTTTTTTGGTGCTAGTTCTAGAAGGTGTTGTAGGTCTTCATAGAACCAGTCAGCATCAGCTTCTTTGGTATCAGTGATTGGGGCATAGACTTGAATTACTGTGATGTTGAATGGTTTGCCTTGGGTTCGCACTGAGATCATTCTGTCGTTTTTGAGGTTGTACCCCATTACTGCCTTTCCCACTCTCTTATTGACTATGAGGGCTACTCCATTTCTTCTAAGGGTTTCTTGCCCACAGTAGTAGATATAATGGTCACCTGAATTAAATTCACTCATTCCCATCCATTTTAATTCGCTGATTCCCAAGATGTCAATGTTCAATATTGTCATCTCATGTTTGACCACATCCAGCTTGCCTTGATTCATAGATCATACATTCCAGGTTCCTATGTAATATTGTTCTTCACAGCATCACACCTTTTTTCTGCTTCCAGATACATCCACAACTGAGCATCCTTTTGGCTTTGGCCCAGCCGCTTCACTCTTTCTGGAGCTACTTGGGATTGCCCTCCACTCTTCCCCAGTAACAGATTGGACACCTTCCGACCTGAGGGGCTCATCTTCCTGCATCTTATCTTTTAGCCTTTTGATATTGTCCATGGGGTTTTCTTGGCAAGGATACTGGAGTGGGTTGCCATTTCCTTCTCCAGTGCACCACGTTTTGTAGAACTCTCTGCCATGACCTGTCCGTCTTGGGTGTACCTGCACAGGATAGCTCATGGCTTCACTGAGTTATGCAAGCCCCTTCACCATGACAAGGCAGTGATCTGTAAAAGGGCATCCCTAGATTAGATTACTGTAATTCACTCTATATGGGACTCCTCCTGAAAACCACCTGGAAACTTCAGCTGGTCTAGAATGCAGTGACATGTATGCTCAGTGGTCAGTCATGATATTGCTGGATTACAGCCTCTGCTGCAGAAGCTAAACTGGTTACCAGTAGGTTTCCAAGTACAATTCAAGGTACTAGTGGCTACTTATAAAGCCCTATATTGCTTGGGACCTCAGTATTTTAGGGACTGCCTTTCCCCCTAATACTTTCTGCTCATCCTGTCTGAACAACTAAGGAGTGTCTGCTAAAGGGTAAGGCAGGAGGGGGCCCAGCAGCAGGCATTCCCTGTAGAAAATGCTTTCTTTTTTTGGGATAACTTTCTCCCTGAGGCAATGACCCCCATCCTCATGGCCTTCCAGAAGCAGGTGAAAACACAGCTCTTTCATAAGGCCTTCAGGGATCAGTTATAACCAGCACTGCCATAATCTATAAATGTTAGCTTATGACTTTTGGCATTAACTCAAACTGAGACATAACTGGATTACTATTTTAATTCTTTACTATATTGACTCGTATTGCATTTTATACATAAGGTCTGTAAGCTGCCTATGGTCGTTTTAGGTTCAGGAGATAGACAAATCTCTTGAAATAATAAACAAACCAATAAATGACATAGTTTTAAATATAACCATGGGGTATTTTCCAGCTGTGGCTCATCCTAATTCAGATTTTCCTTATTTAGCTCCTTTTTTTTCCTCATTACTGTACAAAAGAAACGTTTACATATTTAAGCTGCAGTTATTAGACACCAACACATTGAGGCAAACACACAGTCCAATTTCTCTTCTGCAAATTTCTGTTTGGCTTATTCTGGGAATATATTGTGTTTGCACCATTCCTCCCCCTCTCTACTGCCGGGTGATGTTTCCTAGTTGGGTAATGAAACGTCTGCAAGCAAACAACCAAACTCAGAGAGTGCCAAGAACTCCACAGTTCAACCCTGAGCTACAGATATTCTTTTCTACTGGAGCTACTTAGAATGTTTTGAACTACTGCCGGTGGTTCCCCCATGCTGGTTTTAAAATGGTAACTGGTCATTGCCTTGTGGAGGTACATAATGCAACCTACGGCCCCTTCAGGCACCACTGATTTACAATCAGCTTGGGAACTGCTGAGGATGCTGTAGTTCCATAGCATCCCAGAGCTACAGATTCCTCACCCTGATCAACCCTCTCTGTCTTTGGGATTTTGCTGCTCAGTTTGTTCCCTTCATTTTCATAAACTCCAGAAGCCAAGCCCTATTCTGTAATAAATGTGCTGAAGTGATAAACAATTGGAAAAACATTCTTCTTACAAAAAGCTACTAAAACTAATGTTGGCTTTAAGTGCTTTTGGACATTAAAAATACATTTGTGTGTTTTTTCATATGCTCTGCACATTCTCTCTCTGTCTCATAGATACATGACTTCCTTTATGATGTCATCTGAATGTCTCACGTATATCTTTTTCTATCCAGTTGTACTTTTGCCATGATGTGCTGAGAGTAGGTAGGGACTCCTAGCAGCTCATGCATCCAAAGCCAACCGCTGGCTTGTTGGTGATTGATATGGATACCTACGTTACATAATTCTGCAATTCTGCTTCTTGTTTGGTGAAACAGGGGATGCAGCAGAAAAAATGACTTTCTTTAAAGCAGGAACAAGAGCCATGAAAGAGTTCTACCCTGACATCATTTCTCCCTCATATCAGTGTTTTGATTACATTCTTGGGCAGTGCAGTTAACTATGAAAACTGCCTTCCACTGAGCTGTATTTTATAATGCATCTAACCTGGTTCAGAACTTACTTGTTTGGTCCTGAATTTGTTGTACTAATATGCACCGATTGAGGTTATTTGCTTGTCAGCTTTTTATTTGGGAAATTAAAATAAAATGTACAAAATAAAACAATCGAAGAAATGAAAGCTGCAGCAAAATGCATGTGGTTCACTTCAATTTAGAAACTGCCCTAACTAAATGAAATTTTGAAGGAGGAATGAAATGCAAGACAGAATGTTTGACTTCACAGAATAATACAGGAATGGAACATTTGCTGCATCTCTCCTTATACTGTGGACAGATATTTATGTTACATATACTGGGTGTAACAAAGTTCTTAGAGCATTTCTTTACTAGTTGGAGAAAGGCAGCCTCAACCTCCTTCCCTTCTTCCCTTCTTTTCCTCTGCAAAACATTTTTTGTTTATCATCCAAAGCAGCAGAATTATTTCTTGTAAGTGAGCACTCTTAGTCAGGGTCTCTAATGTACACAACCAAAAAGTAGAAAAACCTGTCATGTTTACTATTCATGTTTCTGTTTTGTGTTTAAGCCATATTTGTTTCTTGAACAAATAGCCAGTAAGTTGGAATTCATCATACTATGTTTCATGAGCTTGGTTGGTTTGTCTGCTTATTTATTTATTTATTTATTTCCTTTCCACCAAGAATGATGTCCAGTGTGGTTAATAATATGAGTGAGATAAAAAGCAAACAAATTAGGGACACAATTAGAAACCTAAAACCCATAAAATATATTCATAAAATGAAGCAACCCTTCACTTCTTAGCTTATTTTTCATAGACCTACCTGAGGAAGATTCAGTATTAGACTTTCTGCTTTTATGGGGGGCAAACGTAAGAGCTTAGCCTTGGAACAAGTTAGTGAATATTTTGTAAAGCATAATTATTCACGATGTTACATAATGATTTGATTTGAATTAAAACTTGGTTTGAATCAAGGTTCTTGAGAAGCTGGTAGCTGGGCAATTCCAGAAATACTTGGAACAAGCATACAGTACTATCTTAGCCTGCTTCAGTCTGACTTCAGATTTGAAATTTGTTAGAACAGATGATCTTTGGGCTCTGTTACATGGCCACATCAATGTGCGCAGTCCTCGAGTCAGGATAAAAGTATGATGTGGCCCTGACATCTGAGCCCTGTTCTGCCACAGCAGTGAGGCTGGTGATTGGCGCTGTCTTTATAGCTTTAATGTGGGACAACTGAAATGGATTCCCGCTGGCTGCAATTTGTTGTAGTTGCAAATCCAGCAGCAATGACTCTTCAGTAGCTCATGACTTATTGACCACAAGGGGGCAGTAGGATGTAGAATTATTCTGCATCTCCTCTTTGTCTATCACTAACCAGCTCTTTGCACTTTCTTCTCCTTTTCTTCCCAGGCACATAGACACATAGCATGTACTCTTTGACTCTTCTCCTGGTAGTTAGCTGGGTTCTAGGCTTTGCCAATTGTTATATTGCGTTTCCTGTAAATAAATCTCCCTTCTGTTATAGCTAAAAAACCTGCTTCCCTAACCATTGCTCAGGCCATTTTTCTGCTCCTAGAAATGCTCACATGCACACCTAGAACCATCCAGTGTTGGGTTCTGGTGTCTGAAGTCAAGGTTCAAAGAGGTTCTATAAAGATGAGAGGAAGAGTGAATCTCCTGAACAGCTTGAGAAAAGATTAGAAAAGAAAGCCAGAAACTTTCAGAAATGGAGTTAGGAAACTTTCAGCCCGTAGAGAAGCTGGAAGGACCAGAAATCTTTCAAGATGAAAATGCTCTTGAAGTCTCAAGAATCAACTTTTGCTGAACAAAGAGAGATTCACAGAAGTTGGGCAGGAGAAAGGTTCCTGGGACAATCTGCCTGGCAATGAATTATTACATATTTAATGGATTTATATCAAACTATAGACATTTGGAAAACCCTCTCCGGCTATATGAGAAAAGATGTCAGATGCAAAAGGGCATCTTTTCATAAAGCTATGCAGCATGTTTCTGGAGGAGATAGAGGGATCTAAATCTGTATACAAATTAAAGATCCTGCAAATCAGTTTTAGTAGATAAATATGCCTATACAATAAGAAATACTAGTTGCCTTAATTTTAAATTCATTGTCTGTAAATTACTAAGCTATGGTATATGTAGGAGAAATGAAAAAGGAAGCAAATAGTAATTTTGTGATACATTGCTGTAATCTGCACAACTCTGAAAAACAAGAGGCAGTTCTCAATCAAGAATCTACTTATAAGGCCAGGAGGAAAAAAAGCAATGGAAATGCTTCATTTGCAATGGCTCAGATCAAATGCAAACCATTTGTCCTAGGAAAAGGAGCCAGGACAAACCAGCTAACTACATTCTAAAGGTCCTCATCTCAGAGTGGTATAAGAAAAGGCCAGGAAGAAGATAGAGCAGCAGTCAATATCAGAGCAAAACAGCTACCAAATGGTGTCTGGTTTGATTCTGTTGCAATTTCTTTCTTTTTAATAATTTTCATTGAGGATTTTTACAAGAATTAAAGATAAACATGAAAATATATATGAAGAAAAGTTAAGAAAAAGAAGAAAGATAAAAGAAAAAGTGCAAGAAACAATATAGATAAAGGAAAAAGAAAAAAGAAATTTAAAGAAGCAACTTCTGATCTTCTTTACAGCAGTTACAGATAAACTTATTGCCTGTCCTCCCTCTTTAAGGTTACATACAATTCCCTTCTTCCCATATTTAACGCTTTTTAATCCAAAAATCACCAACTCATTTTTTTTTTCATTTTCAGCAAAAAGTTCATAAAGGATTTCCAGTCTTTTATAAGTACTTGTTACTTTATCCCTGATCAGACAGGTCAATTTTACCATTTCTGCAAATTCCACCATTTTCATGATCCACATCTCAGTTATGGGTATTTCAGTATTGTTCTATCTTTGTGCATATAGTAGCGTTGCTGCACTTACCATATACAAAACCAATCTTCCATGAGTCATTTTTAATTGGCTGTCCATAAGTCCCAATAAAATAATTCTGGTTTCATCTGAATATTAATTTTTAAAATTCTTTGTGTCATCGTGTGCATTTGTATCCTTTTTTTTTTTGGTTTTTGTAACTCCACCATGCATGATAAAATATCCCTTCATGCTTTTCACATTTCCATAATTGATTAGAAACACCTTTGTACATCTTAGGGAATTTCTCTGGTGACATATACCAGCGGTACATAATTTTATAGAAGTTCTCTCTTAAATTATAACACAATATGAATTTCAGTCCTTCTAACCACATTCTCTCCCATTGGTCCATTTATATATTATATCCAAAATTCTTAGCCCATTTTATCATGCACTCTTCAACTTGCTCTTCTTCCATTTCAAACTCAACAAAAGTTTAGATTTATCAAAGATTAGCAATCACGTGTTCATCATTTGTACATTATTCAATTTCAAATTCTGTCTTATGTTGTTATATTCCAGTTATCTTTTTATCTGTATTAAATCTCTCTTTCAATTGTGCATATAAAAACGATTGAAAACTAAATCCCTCTGCATTTTTTCTCTCAATTTCATCTTAAGTTCTGCATATTTCTATACAACAAATCTTGATATGTTAACCATTTCTCTTTGCCCGTTGTTTCTTTTCTATAAAACGCATCTTGTGCTGAAACCAATAATGGTATTTTTGGGCACAGTCTGGGTTTATATCTACCATATTCTTAGTATGGGAGTCTTAACATTATTTTTAAAATCTACATTAACTTTATTGTACCATACGAAACCATGCCATCCAAACCTCAGGTTGCATTCTTCTAATTCCAACATTCTTTTATTTCTCAACAGCACTCACTCTTTTATCCAAACCAAACAGCAGGCTGCAAAATACAATTTGAGATCAGGTAATCCTAGTCCTCCTCTTTCCTTTGCATCTTGGAGAATTTTATTTTTAACCCTTGGTTTCTTCACTTGCCATAAAAATCTGAATATATCTTTTTGCTGTTGCTTAAAAGGTATATCATTTCTCAAAACTGCTATTGTTTGAAACAAAAACATAATTCTATGTAGTACATTCATTTTTACCACAGAAATTCTTCCCAACAGTGACTATAACATATTTTTCTTAATTTCATTCTATACTTTATACTTTAACATAATTATTTGAAATAATATACAGTTCATCTTAGCCATAGTAATACCTAGATATTTTACTTTTTTCTCAATCTGAAAACCAGTTTTTACAATCAATTTTTTTAAATCTTCCATCTTCATATTTTTTGTTAACATCTTTGTTTTCTCATTATTAATTTTAAATCCAGCCAACACACCAAATTGCTTTAATTTTTCCATTAACACTTCTATTCCTTCCATAGGATTTTCTAAAATTAAAACCAACTCATCAGCAAATGCCCTTAATTTATATACTTCTTTTTTAATCTTCAGCTATTCTCTCATCATGTCTTAAGTCCCTATTCAAAACTTCAAGGGCCAGAATGAATAACAGCAGTGAAAGTGGGCATCCTTGTCTTGTTCCTTCCTGTATTTCACAGGGTTTAGCCAAATCCCCATTGAATATAATTTGTGCCCTTTTTGATGTATATTTCAATTTCACCCATGTTCTGTCTTTTTGTAGGCAAGCCACTCCATTCCAGTCTCCCAACAAACATCAATTTTCATATGGCAAGTCTATTAGTTTTCCCATAAGTCCTTTGAAAAATATAGCTGTGTTATCATTTGGGGCATATATTCCTAGAATCAGAATCTTGGTTTCATTAAAATTAATTTCAGCTCCCACATATCTGCCATAATCATCAGTCAGTATCAATTTTGGTCATAGTTGTGGGTTTATATACAAAACAACTCAATTTTTCTTACTTTTCCCTGCCAAAATAAATTCTTGTCCCAAATTTTAAGAATTATTATTTTTTGTCCTTTTCTTATAGTGTGTTTCCTATAAAAAAATTACATCTTGTTTTGACTTTTTCAAATAATGAAATATCTTTCTTTTTTGGGGAACATTGCCATTTATATTCCATGTTAGGCATTTAAAATCCATATTTATATTGTAAACTTAGAAAAGTCTATACCTGTAGTGCCCAATGTGAGAATCTGTCCCTCAGTCTCTTGCTATATTTGCTGCATACCTCCTTTCTTTTTATCCACTTGCATCTCTTCCAATTCCTCTTTAAAGCTTTTAAGGAAATTTCTCACCTTTTGGATTGAATTAGGTCCAAACCTCTGCTGCTTAAAAGTTAAAATCACTCTTTCCAATTTATCCCAACAAAATGGTATCTTGTTCTGTCTGAGTTTGTCAGTCAGGAAAGTGTATTTTTTTTCTTTTATGCAATATTCTGATAGGTATTCCTTTAAGCAAAATTATATCTGAATTATTAATCCTTAGCTTAGTATTAAAATGTTGTTGTAGAACCTGGTCTCTTGTCTTGTTCCTGACAGAGTGCACAAGTATATCTCATAGTACATTTCTTAGCTTTGCATATCTTTTATATTAATTCTGTATACTTTGTCCAATTCTACATCCATATCATCTTCATCTCATTCTTAACAAATTGTTAAGGATTCAACAACCCTCTCTGTAACATCTTCAGCAGGTTCCTCTGCAACTGCAACATCTTGGGCAGAATTCTTCCTCTCTTAATTCCAGTAGTGCCATGTTGTCTAAATCTTTTCTCTCTCTCAATTTATTATTTCTGTCTTATTTTCCAAAATTTCTATTTTTTCTTAATTTATTTAACCTCTCCACTTATTTGTATTACAGATTCTTTAAAATTTTTATTCAATTTTTTCTTCCATATTTGCAAATCTTTCCTCCATTCTCCCTTCAAATATAACCAGATCTCTCTTGACAGATTCAGTCACTGATGCCATCACTGATGCTGTAATATTATTCCCCAATTTTTCAAAATCTCTGGCATAATCCCTTTTTCTATTAGTTGCTCTGTTAATAATCCTCTCCTCCCTTCTGTGATTTTCACTGCTTTCCTGGTAGTATTCTCTTTTTTAATTTATAATCCAGAAAGGGGAAGTAAGAACTAAAGTGAGGCCTTTTTCCCTCTCTCTCTCCTTTCTTTATATCCTTAACTCTTTGGTCCCATTCGGCACTCCATAGTTCTATAGACACAAAGTTATGATCTTTCACAACTTTCTGTTATCTCTTTATTTAACAAAATCAGCCATTCATCTCTCTTAAGAAATTTAAACAGTCCTCATTCCCACAGAGGTATGTATTATTTAATTAATTCAATAGTATTTTATAATAAACAATATTCCTGATTCAACTGTTCCCTTAATCTGTTTTAAACTTTCATAGTTCAAACTCTTGGTAAGCTTTTTGCTGTTAGTTCCTTTTAAGTCCTTATAATTATTTCTTTAGTTTTTACTTTAATCTTGCCCTGGGTCAAAGGAAAACTCACCAGGTAGTTTAGTTGTTCTGCTGCTCAGAAGATCTCTATAACTTTTAGAGCTTTTGTAATTCATTTGCACTAGAAGGTGAAGTTTTGGGTGAACCCAGTGCCTTAATGCAGGCTCTGCATGAGGCTGTGAGCTTAATATTTCTTCCTTGGCTCCTGGTGCTCTACTTGCAAGTTACCCATAGGTTCCCTCTGGATCCTGTGGGTTTCCTTGCAAGGAGCTGCCTTCCAGAGCACAGGTGAGCAATCTCTTGGCTTCTCCTTTATCTAGAGAAGCTCTGAAGGTCCAGGCTCACCACCCATCCACCAGTCTCCACCTCGGTGTAATCCCTACTCCTTGGAGATGTGTTAGGTTGCCATTTTCTCCACCTGGAAGCTGATTCTGTTGCAATTTCTAATTTAATTAAAGAGAAAGATTAATTGAAATGAATGAATATAAAGCTTCAATTTATTTGGCAAATGGGCAAAATATCACTTTAGCCAAAAAAGGCTCTATAAGGTTTCATTGAGTATTAACAAAGGAGAGATACATGTTGCAGATCTGAAGTCAAGTCTGCTCTCATTAAAATATATCACAGAGAAAGGATGTGATGTAAGATTTAAAGGCAATCATTTTTATGTTACTGAGGATGGTAAATTGCTTGTGAAAGGTGCCCTCCAGAAAAATAGACTATTTGAATTAGAATGTAGAGAAGATAAAGCAAGGGCAGCAAAGAATTGTAACCACAAAAACTGTGTAGCCAAATGGCACTAGAGAATGGCACACAGAAACCCAGATGCTGCTTGTAAATTGGAGGGCTTAGCCAGAGGACTAAAGCTACAGCTATGTATGAATCACTCCAGGTATGTCATTGGCACTAAGTCAATGCATGTGGAAAGAAAAGAAAAAGGGACAAGTCATTAGAACTAGTTCACAATGACGTTTGGGGTCCAGTGTAAATTACCACCCCAAGTTAAAACAAGTATATATTCACATTCATAGATGGTTACACGAGATACACATTTTGCTATTTGCTTGGTGAGAAGAGTTAAGTACTGGAAAAATTTAAAGTATACATGACTTTAGTGAGCAGTACATTTGGGAGAAAGCCTCAAGTATTGTGCATAGACAATGGGAGTGAACGTACAGCAGATAACATGCAAAGGAATCTGAAAGCAGGGAGTTGTGCATCAAGCCACAATGGCCTATGTCCTAGAAAAGTATGATATGGTACAAAGGAAAAAATGTTCCTTGATGGAAATTATGAGATACCTATTACAAAATGCAGGACTGGTAGAAACAATATAACCACTCACTTGTAGAACATTATCCCTATGAAAGCCATAGATGCAACAGTAAAGAATTATGGCATAGAAGGAAATACACTCTAGGAACACAATAAAGTATTTGGTTTTAAAGTTATGCATCTGGGCCAAAAAAAAGAGAAGCAAGCTACACTGGAGATCTGAGGAAGAAGTGATAGTTGGATGCTTGCAATACAGCAAGGGATACACATGACCCATTGAAGTAGGCAGCATTGCTTGCTTGCTTATTTATTTATTTATCAAATTTGTCACTGACCATCTTGTTGAATGACTCTGGGCGGTTTACAAAACAGTTAAAATCAATTAAAATTACAAAATTATGATAAATAGAAAATAAATAGATCCAGAGATAATTGGCAGTCACTCAGGGAGCATCATCAAGGCGCTAGCCACCCCCAGAATTGCATAACGTTATCACCCCATGCAAACTGGCAGAGCCAGGTCTTTAATTCTTTCTGGAAGGCCGGTAGGGTAGGAGCTTAACTATGGTTAAGTCTGTCCATGTGTTGTGTTTTGTTGTGTTGTGTCACAACACATGGACAGACTTAACCATAGTTAAGCTGGGAAACTGTCAGCATCTTAGACCAGCCTAAATCCAAAAATGCAAGAGAATTCTTGGAAGCCTGGTACTCAGACAAGGCAGCCATCAACAGGCACATAGAGATAAACAGCATCTACATACTATTTGAAAGAGACAATAGAAAAGAAAACAAAAGATCAGAACAGCTCCTCACCAGCAATCATCACCCAGATAAGCAGAGATTAATACCAAGATTACCACCAGACATACAATCAAGCAGCAGACAATACCCTAATCAAGGAACTACCAGAGGAAAAAAATAAAACAAACCCCCCACCAACACTGGCAGGGCATGCCACAGTATATAAGCAGAGAGCAAACCCCATCCCATTCTAGCACTGAAGAGGTTACCTAGCTGGGTAATGAAATGTTTGCAAGAAAACAGCCAAGCTCAGAGAACCTCAAGGACTCCACAAAACGTACCTCCTCAAAGACAGAAGATAAAAGATCTTCTTGAATTTCTAGGACTAATTGAAGCAGATAAAGCCATGGAAATGGACTTCCTAAAAACAAACTGCAAACAATGAGTCCCTGCCTGAAACTAACAAATACAAGACTGCATTTGGAAACTTCTGATACTTAGCCAAGGTCAGACATTGCTGCAAGAGTCAGAATCCTGTGTAGGAAAGTGAGTGCACCACCCAAAGGGACTGTATTGGAGTCAAAAGGATGGCAGATACCTAAAGGGCACTGAACACATAGATCTCAGACTGCCAGCCAGCAGCAACCATCAACTGGTAGGCTATATGGATGCAGCCTGGGCAGAAGTCAGAACAAATTGTAAATATACAAGTGGACAATTATTCCTGTACAGAGGTGAAGTGATCAGTTTGGCAAGCTAGAAGCAATCACTTGTTTCCCTATCACCCACCAAAACAGAGTATTTATCTGCAGCACATGCATGACAACTTGTGAGGGACTTCGGGATTGTCCTATTTGAGGACAAAGGTGCATTTAACCCAAATGAGAAAACTACACTCCAGAACAAATGATCAGTCCAATAAATCAACTCCATATCAAGGCTAAAACTAACTTTATTAAGATTGGCTGTACTAACAGATTCTTGCAAATCTGATTATAGTTTACCTTCTCCCCCTTTTATACTAATGTGAATTAGGGAGGTGTCTGTCTGAAACATTTTCATTGCTTGTTTCAAAGTTTCCTTCCTTGATGTAACAGACCTCCCCTTTCTCTGTTAAGGTTATCCTCTTTACTTTCTACATTAAAGCACATAGACACCAAGGACTACAATGAGTAAGATGTTCAGGAAGAGGGATTTAATGAACTGAAATACTATAATGCGCATCAGAAGAGTTCTGGCAGGTGCATTTACTAATGGCACAGAACCCTTCAAGAAATTATGGGAATTGTGGATCAGTGCACAAGCCAATGGGAAAACTCATTGCTCTTCCTCTTCTCAATGTGTGGTGGTGTGAGGTTAAGGGAGTCTGGGCAGGTGACTGGGCAAAGGGGTTAGCTAGCTCTGAACTCACTCTGCACTTGAATCTGTGGCTCAGGTTATTTCTGAACACATGTCAAGAAGAGTGCAGCACCCATACACAGAGCCTGCAAAAAGCCTGAACATTGCTCGGTAGATTAAAGCAGTAGACAAGTGGTTGCTGAATTCTAGGAGAGAACTTGAGTGATTGTGAAACCAGCTTGTATGAGAACAAAAATGTTTCATTATTAGAAGGAAATAGAGTTAAAAACTGCTGAGATTTTGGTTAACTCAGCAATGTATTTCTTGTGACTTATAAAAGAATGTCACAAATCTTGTAATGCAATATAACTATTATTTAAAACTTTTTAAAAAATACTGGCATCATTGTCAATACCATTATCATAATATATCAATTATAGGACATAAGCAAGTTGATGAAAAATGTAGTTACAACAATTTTCAGGAAAAAATAATAGACTTAGATCAATGGTGTAAAATGAAATTCACAGGTGTTAAACAGTCCTTTTAACCTGTAATATAGTTCTACTCAAAGTAACATCCAATGTAACATTCTTGTGATAATGCCATATAACTTTGTAAAGAATGCTTATCAGTGTAAACATTATATAATGTTTGTGTCCATTGTACAGCAGTCACTTTGTTTCAGTGAAAAAGTCTTCTTGAAGTTTTTTTTTTTAATTTCATGAAATCACATCTGGGGCAAGGTTTGAGAAGGGATAATCCATCTATCTGAACATATGAGTCAGCAACAAAGAGATATTTGGGAGGTCTCCCAAGATCCCTTGGTGCTTAAGAGGGATGGAACCACGTCCTTCTCTTCACATGCAAGTCAGTGGTCAAACTCTGCCAGGCTGGCAAGCTCAGGAAGCAAGAACCAGCTGGATTCCTGGAAAAAGCTGTACTGCTGGTGGGGTAATATAACAGAATTCTGAAAGCCTAGCAAAGTAATTCTCCCACACAGCTTGTACCTGGTGTAATTAAGGCAGAGTTACTGTGAGTCTCTGTCTCATGGTCTCCCCCTCCTACCAAATCTTTTCTAACAGTTTGTTTCCCCTCTTAATATCTTGCTGCCCTTTTGTGTTCCAAAGTCTGTTAGGCATTCCATCACATCAGCCATGGCCAGGATTCTCTTCTTTTTCTTTGCATTAGCACTAAAGGTAGTAATGTTTTTTGGGCTGCATCCTAAAAGATGCTTCAGAGTACATGGAGGCACAAACTCAGCACTTGTCTGCAATTCCAAGCAACCACATCTTTCCCTGGGATTGTGTGGCCTTGAATCTAAAGCATGGCACAGTTTCCCTACGACTATGTATGGAATATATAATAGATGGATCAAGTTTTAGATATCTTCCTTGTTTATCCACTGTATTCTGCAAGCCTGCTATATGCATGTGTGCTTCTTTGCTTCCTCTACTTAGTTTTATTTTCATGCAATATCTTTCCTGCCAAATAAAATTGTGTTGGCATTTGTGATGCCACTTATGTGAAGCTTGATTTTTCTGCAGTAGTGTATTCACTTTTCTGGTTTTTCCTATTTTATGTAGGATTTTAAACTGCATGATGTTAAGAAGGGCAATACATATAATGGAAATCTGCAGATACTACATCCATAGTAGAAATGATGGCCAAATATGAAAAATTGCCTCTCCTCATAATTTCTGCTTTGCTTGGAGATCTTCATCAAAGACTCTGTTCCAAGTGCCATGATTGAATGGGTGGCTATTTGATAGCAGTTTCTTTTAGTTGTAGTTATGCAACTCTGGAATGCCTTCCTCAGAGAAGTCTCCCTACTTCCTAATTGGTTGATTTTGTAACATCAGGCAAAGATTTTTTTTTTTTTTAAATTTTCTCATGCCCTGTAAATTATTATACATGTTGTTGTCCAGAAGCATTTTAAAATTGTTTGTTGGGAATAATTTCATCTCCATGGATGCTTTAATCCTTTAAATCCTTGTTTGTATTTTAGACTTCATTCTTGTAAATTGTCTTTGAGGTTGCTCCTGATTTCTTTATTTAACTGGAGGTTACTGAATTTGATTTATATAATGTCAGCTTTTGCCACAGGATGACTCACAAATCAGAAAAAAAAAATAAAATGAGGTACTCACGTCCAAATAGACATGTAAAATAAGGATTGTATGATCTATCCAACTGTGTTATTTTCTTCACCACAAAATGTGTGTTGCTAATGGATTTGATTTCTGTTTCACTTTAGAACACCTTCCAGATTCAATTTTGTGGACGATGGTCAAAGAACGTGACCTGGCTTAATGGACACCCACCACAAGATGGCGATACTGTCACAGTAGAAAGAGGACATATTTTACTATTGGATACTAACACAAGCATTCTTAATATGCTTCATGTCAAAGGTCTGACTCTCTTTTTTCTGACCAACCTTTTTTTTTCAGGTGAAGGAATTTCATTGTTAGAGAAACCTGAATGAGAATACTAGCAAGTACTAAATGTAGGAAGCATTGGGAAAATGCTTTCCTGCTAACCTTGGTTAAATCACATTTATTCGTCATTCCTCTGTGTGTGCGTATGCGTGCATGTGTGCGCACGTGTATGTGTGTGTACACCCACACCCAACCAAATCAAAGTAAACATGATTTAACAAGATTAGCAGAAAGTATCCTGTCTCTATGCAATTATTCAATGCTACTTAAGATACTTTCTTGCTAACATTTTTATGCACTTACATATAAATAAGTAATATTAGTGCTGTAGTAATAATAACATTACTCACTTTGTGACAGAACAACAAGGGACTTGTTACTGACAATTAATGTTACTGATGTACTGTGGTGGCTGCTCTTACTTTTATCATATCAAATTACCAGGATTTTGGATCCTAAGATAAATTCAAAGGAAGTTAAGTGAAAGAAAAAGTCTGATATTTCCCCTTCTACAGATCTCCAAAAGCCACAGTAGAGACTTAGAGTCCCCTCCTGGGGTAGGAGGAAAGATAGAAGGTGATGGAAGGAGGGAAGGCAAAGCTTTCTGTTTGTGAACTTGTGAACTTAAGAAACTTATTTTCCAGTTTAAGCCAGTGTCCTTGAATAGAATGCATAAAGTTGGAGGGGATCTTGTGGATTATTAAGAGCAATTCCCTGGTCTGTGTAGGAAATCCAGTGTTAGATCATTCTATACAGTTGGCCCTCTATTGTCTGACTGCTTTGTTTTTTCAAATAACCTTCTAATGTTCAATCCTATTCTGTTGTTTTATTAAACAAACTCATTAAACAGCAGCAAACACTCCCTCCCCCCTTTTCTATATTTCAGTATCTGAAAACTCTCCCTGCATTTCAGGAGGACTATCATGTGTCCTTTGCATATTTTCTCTAGGCATAGATATACCATTCTATAGTAACATTAACTGGGTAATAATTGCTATATCAGTGAAACATTAAAATACATCAACATACTGAATGCAGTGGGGCATGTTCTTCCTTCCTTTAAGAATTTCCAAGTATGCCTTGATAAGAATTTTGTATAATGGAGGAAATCTCAAAGTGCAGGAGCTTTGCACTGTTAACTTTAAGAATACTTAATGGCTCACTGAAAGAAATTTTCCTTTTTACTGGCTTTATGAAAGATATGTAAAACACATTTTTTCAGATGGTATTATTTGAACGATACAGCCATATGAACTCAGGAAAGCTTCCTTATCAACTCATTAAAAATAGCCTTTTGAACACAGTCAGGTGAAAAATGGCCTTAGGAATACAGAATGGTAACATTCCTGAAACAATCTTAGTCTCATGCTAAATATGTCAAAAAATCCTCTTCATATGCTGTTTTTAATTCCATAGTGGAGAGCCCTATGTTGTCTTCTGAAGCAAATGTCTTAGCAAACTGACTATGAACCTTTCTTTCAAAGCAAAGGAACTCAAGACTGTTTTAAATTAGGACGCTGGACTTTTCAACCAACCTGCTTCTACTTCTTAAAGGATGGCTGTGGTACTTCCCACTCGGTAATAGTTATTATCTAAACAAACAACAGAGGTTGCCGGGGTTGGTGGTAGAGGTGGGGATGCAGGGAGGGAGAAAGAAGACAAAGGAAGATGTGCTAGCATTTGGGCCAGAGATATTCAAATGAGCCACAATCTGAGTTAGCTCACAAATTGTCCTATAAAACATTATCACAATGCAGTTCAACATGAGCCTCGCCAGTGGCAGTGTGTCAAGTAGCAGGCTGTGCACCAAATGGGGCATTGCTAAAGTCACAACATCCACCCTTGCCCCATACTGAGAGATTTAACTTTTAAAAACAAAAGTGGGGTGTGAATCCACTAGAATGGAAGCTGTGCTACAGGCAGGCTGACTCTAACCCAGCAGAAAGGCTGCGCAGCGTCTTGCTAGCTCATTTACTTTTATGGAAAAGCAATGCTGTTCATTGCTGCAGAAGGGTTTCACTTGAGCTTAAAAGGATAACAAAACCCTTTCGCCTACCCTTTGAAAAAGTGGCAGAGAATAACACCACAGTAGATCAAAACAGTGGATAATGCAACAGAGAAACACTTCAGAAACTGAAGAAGAAATGGCTGTCTTATCACCTCTGATGCCTAAACCTATCACAGAGATTCCATGACAGATCGGAATCACAAATCAGGGGGTTGCGTATGTAGGTTGCTACCACCTCTATAATTTTAGATAGGGATATTTTAATAAATGAAACTGGAAAATCATCTTTGAAACATGCTCTTTTGTCTTCATCTGCTGTTTGGGAATTAAATTGCTGCTCGAGACAGAGCTCTTCCCTCCCCCCTTCTTTAGTTGCCAACCATACACATCCAGATTATTATATACAACTATATTATATTTTTCAGGACACCACACCAAAAAGTCCTGTCCTGTAAAGAGGTTGTGTATACTTTGATCTGAAGAGCTAAACGCTTTCAGGATGGGATTTTGGTGAGATATTAGCACCCCTTGTCTTAACCTTATTTCAGCACCGTCTTAAAAGATCACAGGATGCTTCTAAACGCAGGATGTGGGAAGGTCACAAAGTGGACCAATCTCTTATGAATGTGACTTCCATCTGCTCCACTATCCTTTTGTCACTTTAAGTCCCCAGGCTTCCACTCAAACATGTGACTAGATCTAGGAGCTCCATTAATCAAGGAAGTGATCAACTGCCATGGCAGTTGGTCTGATTCTGCTTTCTCTCGCTCTGAAGTCTATAAAAAAGGCCACGTGGGTAAAAATAGGTTTCCACAGCAGCTGTTACCATTGCTGCTGATCCCACCATCCATAAATGCCTGTATGCAATGGTCATAACCTTCCTTCTACTCTGGCATTTGCTTGCTTTGGCAAGCATAACCACAACTGATGAAGTCCAGCAAATACAGTGCTGCTTCAGTTTGGTTCACGTGGAGCAGTTTTACTCCAAACAAGATGCTGTATTCAAGCTGCTGATTAAATCACCATTGCTTGGCACTGGTCCTCTCAGGGAAGAGTCCAAGCAGCTTGTAAGAGAGCACATGCCATCAGAACAGATGGGCACATGTGCAGATGGCCAAGCAGCATCGGCATCAGTTTGGGGAGTTTATTTCTGACCGAGAATGATCAAGCAGCTGCCCGTATGCAACTCTGGGTGGGAAGAAGGCTTTGATCCAGAAAAATGCTTTCATACGCTGCTTGACTTTAAGCACACATTGAGTTTCATTAATCCTAATGAGAGCACTTGCATATTAAAAATGCAGCACCCATTTAAATGCCTTGATGAATTGGGAACTGGAACTGATACTGTTCTTGCATTATGAATGTGTCATTGATTTAAAAAAACACTTTGACTCATTGTAATACAGGACTTTCTAAGGACCGCCTTTGACAAGTGTATGAAGTTAGGCAGACTGGTGTTACTAATGAGAAATGTGTGATGCTTTCATAGTCAGGTTGGCAGACAAATTTTTGTCATGTTGTTTTTACTTTCTCTGAAATTCCCATAGCTGGATCATCTGAACAAGGATTTATAGAAATGACATGCTGAATATTTCACAGGAAATTCACATGTCTAAATAAAATAGTTTGGCCTCTCTTTCAATTCCTCTTTCTTTTCAATTATTCCAAACAGTTTAGATTCAGATACCATTTTCAGGGATGCTTGATGGAAGTTCTCGCTCTTATGATCCATAGATCTTCTATTAGCATTCTATACAGAAGAACCTTTTCTTTGACTCTATTCCCCTAGAGACCGCCCCATCTCATCTCTTCATCTTGTACTATACAGTGGATTTTTAAACACTAATTTCTAAAAGTTGTTTTTTTTTGCTTCTTGATGAAAGAGAGAAAGAAAGAAAGAAAGAAAGAAAGAAAGAAAGAAAGAAAGAAAGAAAGAAAGAAAGAAAGAAAGAAAGAAAGACGGGCTAATTTGGCTAAATTTTCAGTAGAACCAAAAGGGCATTGCAGCTGCCTGCTGATACTTTTTGTGGCTGCTAGTAAGCAGCATAAATATGTACCATGTCAGTGATGCCAGAAATAACATGAATGAGAAACAAAGGTTAAATGGAAGATGTTGTTGTTGTTCAGTCGTTAAGTCGTGTCCGACTCTTCATGACCCCATGAACCATATCCCACCAGACCTTCCTGTCCTTCACTGCCTCCCGGAGTTTGCTCAATTTCACGTTCATTGCTTTGGTGATGCTATCTAACCATCTCATCCTCTGCCATCCCCTTCTCCTTTTGCCTTCCATCTTTCCCAGCATCAGGGTCTTTGCCAAAGAGTCCTCTCTTCACATTAGGTGGCCAAAGTATCTGGGATTGAGCTTCATTATCAATCCTTCCAATGAGCAGTCAGGGTTGATTTCCTTTAGGATTGACTGGTTTGACCACTTAGCAGTCCAAGGGACTCTTAAGAGTCTTCTCCAGCACCACAGTTCAAAGGCATCAATTCTTCAGCACTCAGCCTTCTTTATGGTCCAGCTTTCACAGCCATATATTGCTACTGGAAAAACCACAGCTTTGATTATGTAGATTTTTGTTGGCAAGGTGATGTCTTTGCTTTTTAATGTGCTGTCTAGGTTTGCCATAGCTTTCCTCCCAAGGAGCAAGTGTCTTTAATTTCATGGCTGCAGTCTCCATCCATGGTGATCTTGGAGCCCAAATAAATAAAATCTGTTAATGCTTCCATTTCTACCCCTTCTATTTGCCAGGGATTGATGGGTCCAGATGCCATGATCTTAGTTTTTTGAGTTTCAAGCCAGCTTTTGCACTCTCCTCTTTCACCGTCATCAAGAGGCTCTTTAGTTCTTCTTCACTTTCTGCCATTAGGGTGGTATTATCTGCATATCTGAGGTTGTTGATATTTCTCCCTGCAATCTTAATTCTGGCTTGTGATTCTTCCAGCCTGGCATTTCTCATGATGTACTCTGCATATAGGTTAAATAAGCAGGATGACAGTATACAGCCTTGTCGTACTCCTTTCCCTATTTTGAACCAGTCAGTTGTTCCATGACCGGTTCTAACTGTTGCTTCTTGGTCCGCATACAGATTTCTCAGGAGACAGGTAAGGTGGTCTGGTACCTCCATCTCTTTAAGAATTTGTCACAGTTTGTTGTGATCCACACAATCGAAGGCTTTTGCATAGTCAGTGAAGCAGAAGTAGATGTTTTTCTGGAACTCTTGTGCTTTCTCCATGATCCAGTGAATGTTGGGAATTTGATCTCTAGTTCCTCTGCCTCTTCGAAACCCAGCTTGTACATCCAGTAGTTCTCGGTTCATGTACTGCTGAAGCCTAGCTTGTAGGATTTTGAGCATAACCTTGCTAGCTTGTGAAATGAGTGCAATTGTGCGATAGTTTGAGCATTCTTTGGCATGGAAGAAGGAAGGGTTAGATGCTCTGTACCTGTAATGGAATGGAATTATGAAGGCCAAACTCAGGGAGGAAAACATCCTCTTATCTCTCCCTCGCCCCTCAGGAGACGAAAGAGCATGTTTTCCTCCCTGAGTTTGGCCTTCATAATTCCATTCCATCACAGTACCATTACCTCTGCCTTGCTTAGGTTACTAATGCATTTTCTGGTAGGGCTTCATTTATGCTTTATGGATTCTGGGCAGTAGAGATTTCACCTTTGTCTACTCCCCTAACATCAAATGATCAGCCACTGTTATAATCCAAAGTGAATGTTCTCTGTTACTAGAGATGACATGTAGATTTGATATCTTCTGGGAAGTTCTAGAATGTTTCTTTTAATCTCCTTCATTGAAAGAAAAAACATGATGGAAAATGTCTCCCTTGTTACTGTATCAAAGTGATTACTGTTGGTATAATTTAGTATAATTATATATTTAAATTTAGATGATATAGTTAGTTTGGTTGGAAGACCATCATAATCACTGAAAGTAGAGTTTATTTTTATTTTTCAGGATTACCCTATGGTAATATGTAGGATAATCCTTGCTTTCTTGGGTAACCATAATAAACAGTAGAAAAGTTGGAGCGAAATACTTTGGTTAAGCAGCATTCATTCTTTTCTGCTCTTAGAAAACAGGTCAAGTGCTATGAAAACAAGAAAACAGTGTATGTGTGTGTGTATTATCCTTGTAGAGTAAAAGCTGCATATTTATTATAAATTAATAAAGTGCAGAAAGGGATGAGTTCAGAAGGCTGGCAGTTGAGACACATTATGTGTCATTTACTTGTTGAAATATAAATGCCTGTAAACTCTGAAAATGTTATAATTAGCTTAACAGACTGGAATGTAATCTTTGCCAGTCGTGGCTATTCTTTCTGTCTTACTTTACAGATATCTTTATCACTCAGGCATTAGCTTTCTCTTTAGTAATGTCTGGATTTTTCAAAAATGACAGGAAGAAAAAAAGTGCCCACTGGGGAAAAAAGAAATTAGATTTTTAATATCACTTGAAAAGTATATTTATGATTGTACTTTATCACATGCACTGACATTGGCTGTGTCAGCTGTTGTCAGAGGTCTTCCATCCCTAGGTGCATGTTAAAAATTGTGTGCTCACAAGTGCAGCTAGGAAGAAATCTGAAGATCTTTCTACTGAAATGTGACAGAGTGGACCTTGCTGAGAACAGTTACTTTGACTCACTAATTTAGGGGAAATTTGCTTCATTCTCAAACAATGTGTCTCAATTTGTTCAACCAGGATTTTACATACGTGAGCAAACAGAAATGTTTTTTGTGTTCTTGCGAATGGTAGGAAAACAATAATTAACTTTTTGAAAGGGGAAATACCTTATTTAGCATGTCTGATTCCCAGCATATGGTTTGGCACACTGATTCAAAATAGGAAAGTCCAAGAAAAGAGAAATCGGATTTGGAGCAGAAACTGGAACAAAGAAAGTGATCTGTATTTGTCTGACTATCAGTGATATTAGCCTGATAGTGAAAACAAAGTGTGGGAGCAAAATAGATTAGTTTAGAGGTCAAAGAATAGAGAAAAAGCAGTAAAAATGATTTTAAATTACCTTTTCCAGAGAAGTAAAGCACAAAAAGGCATCACTTCTGGGATGTTCAGGGAGTCCTGAAAGACTACTTGTGCATGGGCTATTGTATCGGAACTCAGATCTGAAGCCAACATTTATGAGAGGCTAAATTTCTCAGGCTTTGGTGGGTACAATGTAGAACAAAATTGGAGGCCTTTTAGATTGGGAGAAAGGGGGTTCCCAGTGGGGATGGCTGGGCTAGGGCACTGCTTCAATCTGATGTCCAAAAGACATTCTATCCAAGAACACTTATACCTTGTACAGTGGAAGGTGTATCAGAAACTGAGTTACCTGTCATTATCTTAATAACTTAATAGATGTAACACATGGAGGGGAGGGGACAAAAGCATTAAATGTCTCCCTCCGACTGCAGCTAGACCTGAAGCACAAAAGTATTGTGGTCTGTAGCTTGCTGGTTCCTTTTTAAGTGACACATCAATGAGTCACCATTTTGGGGGAGAAAAAGAAAAAGAAGGTCAAGGATCCTCCTTATATTTCAGGTGTGATAGTAATTGGCTTACCTTCTATGTTTTAATTTTAAGTAGGCTACATTACATTATTAGAATACCAAAAAGCTTTTAACCTATGCTGTCCATACTCATGTCTACTAATATGTTTCTAATTCTAACCTGAAATGGCTATCTTTGCCATTTTGGCTGTATTAAAATGATTACATATATCTGAAGTATCTGATATACTGTCATTTCAAATATTTTTCTGTACTTCATTGTGAAAGCTCTCTTCACAGAGAGTGATGTTGAACCTTTTGTGCAAACTCTTGGGAGAAAAGAAATTTGGGAGAAAAGGAGTGAGAGCCAGTTTGGTCTAGTGGTGAAGGCACCAGGCTAGAAACCAGGAGATGGCGAGTTCTACTCCTGCTTTAGGCAGGAAAGCCGGATGGGTGACTTTGGGCCAGTCACTCTCTCAGCCCAGCTCACCTCACAGGGTTGTTGTTGTGGGGAAAATAGGAGGAGGAAGGAGTATTAGGTATGTTTGCTGCCTTTATTGTAAAAATAATATAGATGGGATAGAAAAAAAATGTTGGTGGCTGGTGATGCAGCAGCACTTACAAGAGTATGACATTTACTCTGGAGTGTGAGAAACAGGTACTTAAACAGAGCTGAATGTCAATATGGGTGATATACAGGTGATAAAATAGAAAAGGCCACTCAAGTCAAGTTAGGCCCCTACACCTCATTTCTTTTCTTGGAATACTTTTAATTTAATGTATTTTTTTCCCACTTAGCCAAGTAATGGTGGAAACCAGTCTAAATTTCAACAGTCCTTCTGCTGAATTCTTAAGGATTTTGCAGCCTAAAGACAACCAGATGATCTAGGGATGAGAACTGAAATTCAGTATTTGAGAATCTGAGGCTTAATTTTTGAAGGCTGATAGTCAAGTTCATGAAACATTCTGGAAGCTTGTCTTAATACTAAGGGTTGTTCACAGAAGGACTGCTTTAAGCTAAAAGACTAAACATTTCCCTCAGATTTTCAGGCATGGCTATATACAAAGTAGAAAGCAAACCCTTAATCTAGCTATACGTGTCTCCATCCATATTTTTTTCCTGTAACTGTTATCATGCATGATTGAACACCACACTGAAAATATGAAAAGCAGGGACTAAGCTGAATCATCAGTCTGTTATTTGTTCATTTATTTAAAAGGGGTGGTTACTTCAGTAGAAAATATGCCTCAAAGTTTAAAGTAAGAAATAAAATGTATTTAAAGGCCAAATTACCAAGCCTTTGATCATATGATCTGCGTGTGAGAGAGAGGAAGTAAAGTCAAAGAGAGTCAAAGAGGAAGTAAACAGAACCAGAACCAGTTTGCTTTCTTCTTTACCAACACATTCTTTTCTAATGTTACAGTGAGAACCATCCCATGTTCTCCAGATTTAGGAAACCAACATTGCTTTCTTCACTGAAAAATCACAATGATTAAGACTTTTCTGCTCTGTTAATCATGTTACATCTTATGACTGTTTAGCACAATTACTGTTATTGTTTCTGATCTTAGGTGGCAAGCTGGCATTTATTGGCCCTGGCCCACTAGAACTTCATGCTCATTATATCCTTGTGTCTGATGGAGGAGAACTTCAGGTTGGATCTCCCAAGAAGCCATTTTGTGGCATTGCGCATATCCATCTCCATGGAAGTGCCTATTCGGAAGAGTTTTTCCCATATGGGGCGAAATTTCTAGCTGTGAGAAATGGAACCCTTTCCATGCATGGTGAGTTATAGAAATGTTTGTGTTATCAAATGGATATGTATTTTTGATAATAGTCACAGCTGTGATGAAAATATAGGTCAGGTTTAATAAAAATAATGACACTTTTAGAAGTGTTTAGCCTTCACAAAGCTTTATTTAGCCATGGAGGGAACATTTGTGTTCAGAGGAGAGATGATTTGGATCACTTACTCTGCCAAATAAGATCAGACAAGAACTCCCTGAATCTGACATTTTTGAAGTTAGGGTTAATTTTCAATAAAGTCAGTTTGTTCAACTAATGCTACATTAGCTGTTACTTACATATTTCTGTGGTTGTGATGCCTCTTTCTGATAGAGAATTCACATGGCAAATTCCAAACTACCGACGCAAATGGAGCAAAAATGGAACCACTGAAAAGCAATGTTTAGCGAAAGACAAAAATAATGTAAGTGGGTATGAGGGAAAGCCTAACAGATCTTGGGTATATAAAGGAGGGAGCAAGGCAGATAAGGGAGGAAACAGGGCCTTTAATGGAGAGATTCTTGAGTCCAGGGGAGGGGTGAAGAGTGAGAAGGGGACTCAGAGTAAGCCTGCCTTAATTATATTAGATACAAGATGTTTGGGATTATTTTGGTAAGTTTTCAAGAGTCTGCTACATTACTGTACTAGTAATAAAATCTTACCAGCAATCCAAGAGGTTCTTGTTTCTTGAATTTGCTATCCATGTAGGGCTTGACAGTGGGATATTTTCCCCCCTTGCCAATAACAACTTCCTCACCTGAACAGCAGCAGCAACAACCGCCAAGCCTATTCAGGCACAGACTGTTGAGTGCCATTTGGAAAAGCAAAGCCACAAGTGGAGTGAAACTATGGCCATAGGCTTGGTGTTCAGAGCCCACTACAATAAATTAGTCGAGTCCTCTGCTAAGAAGTAGCCTCTGCTCCTCGGTAGCTTGCTGCTTGAGAGAGAATAAAGAGGTGTCAGAAAGTGAATGAGAACATATGAGAGAAAGGAGGATTGCAAAAAGAGAAATGGTTATTTGGGTCTCACTCTCTACACTGTGCATGTTCTTGATAGAACAAAGGCTGCCTACATCTGTCCTAGATATTCTTGTTTACTAGCAAGAATCCTGAATTTTACATTCCAGGGTACACAGGATGTTTTGATGTTAGGTGAGGGCTGAATGCTGATGGGAAGGAAAAGGAATGGGCTTCTTCAAGGCCTGTATGGTTGACAATAAGCACTCTGGGTCAGACTTAAGTACTGGGGAATGTATGCTGTGAAACTGACAATTTTTCTTTCTTGTACTGGACCAGGTATTTCAAAAGGAGAGAATGAACAACTTTTTACTTTCCTACTTTTCCTTCCTACTATATCTTTGTAAAATGTTCAGGCTCAGATCTCTAAACCAGCCCTGACGATGAGCTATCTGGCACTAATACCGAGCAGCAAGAGAGGGGCCCAGGAATGGGACAGAAATAAGGAGGGCTTTTTTAACTTCTTCCTGGCAACCCCTCCCCAGCCAAGAATTCATAGCACTGGTTGATCTGGAGCAGTGAAAGGGAGCACTTCTTTTAGGGGATAGGATGCATTGCAGTATTTGACTCTAATTCCACCTGGGGCTGTTTTTGTTCAGATTTTTCCAGTGTTCCTTTACAGACAGTGCCCCTTTCACAGACATCCTTGGCAGAGAGAGAAGCTTTTGTATAGAATGTAGTTGTTCAGATAATTAACATATTTGGTTGTGCTTTTGTACTTAAAAACACAGTCAGATAGGACTTTGTTTTCAGAATAGTTCTTTCCACTGGTTGCAATGTCTGTCGCTGAGGCTAGAAAGTAGGCTGGAAAGCTGAGAAATCAAAACAGCTGAGCTAGGAAGCTGAAGAACAGAGAGCAGTGTGGCCCCGCAACATTATCGGACATGTTTCTTGGTTTCAATGCTTTAGCAATGATGCAAGAAATCTTGGGCTGACTGTAGAGTTATATCCAGTCTGAGCACAGTTCCAGTGCATGAGTACAATTAAATTTCAGTCAAAGTGTGTAATCCACCATTTAGTGCCAGGGTAGTGGAGCCCTCCGCCCCCCCCCCCCCACCCCAGAAATAAGACAGAAAACTTGGCTTATAGAATAAAACAAATTGGAACGCTTGACAACATTCTTATATTTTTGAAATACATAGGTGTAGCTAGTGCAGACTGAAATCATTAAACAAACAAGCTTTTGAAACATTTTTAGCTGTCTGTGAGTAGACAGAATAGAGTATAATTCCACTTATTTCCCTTTCAAATAGTAAATTTTGGAGGAACTGTTCCATAGCAATGGCTGGATCTGATTGTTTAATAACAATGTGTCAGCTTCTCTCTTTGATATGTTAATATGACTCTGGGTTTTCCCAGAATTCTCTCTGAGTGGCAGTTCAGCACTCTGGTGGTCGGAGTAGACTGAGAATTTTCACAGTTGCCTTTGGCTTTACCCAGCTCCCCTGCCAGTCAGAGCACACCACCCGTAAACTGCATGCCAATCAACGTCAATGTTAAAGGGGGTCTCAGTCAGCTGGGGTAACTTGAATTTTTGACAATGTAATTATGGCCCTTGTGTCCACAGTAGAAGCCTGAATAGGATAGAAGGTTTTTTATTGATTGTTCAGAAGGGAAATTTATCAATGTCTCTAGCACTGTTCATACGTATTCCCTAAAAAACTCCCCTGACAGGTTTCCAAAGAGAAAACTAGCTCGGTGGCCTTGTCCATATTTCTGTCCTTTCCATCAGAATTGATCTAGACTGGTTGGGTCTCTGAAAGAACTTGCAGAATTTTGACACTTGTGAATTTTTAGAGGATAGCATCAGAATAAACGCTGTTACAGTGTTGCATATAAATCTGTCCTATTTTGTTATTTGGAACTTGGTAAACGATAATATGCCAGAGAGTTTCCAAACTGGCATGTGGACTTGAAGGCGCACTTTATTGGTCATCAGGCTGCACAATACTTTGATATCATTCCCTCCGCTAATCTCAATTTATTCACGTTCAGTCTGCTATGCCCTACACTCCTTTCTTTCTGCTCATTAATAAATTCATCATCCTTGAAAGCCTGAATCTTGGAGAGTAAGTAAATGCTGCTAAAATGCACTTTTGAGTTGAGTCCAAGTTTGCAAGACAATATTCGTTACTGATAGATCTTCTGTGCTTCTTTATGCATCTCCTGATTTTAATGGTTCATTTTTGTGTACTTGTACCATGTACTTGTACAATTTAAACATTTGTGGCAATGTAGATCTATATCATGGCCACTAGTTTTTGGCAGAACAGGGTGTGCTAGAGGCTTATGCTTTCCAACTTTTAGGCTTGACACTTAGCCATAGACCGATCACTCCTCCTCACTCCCCTCTTTCTTTTCATTTATTCCCCTCCATTATGACGGACCTTTAGCTCTTGCAAATATAGGCAGCAGCTCTTAACATTTGGATGATCTTCTTGTCCTACATTCATGTTCCTCAAAACTGCTCTCTCTGTGTCAATTGCTAACAGCTCAGGAGATTAACTGGCCATAATAGAAAATGTAAGAAGCCACTTAAGTTGTAACTGCTGTAGTTACAGGTAGTCTCCAGTTTAAGAACGAGTTCCATTCCCAAGGTCTGTCCTTAAGTCGAATCTGTATGTAAGCTAGAACAGTATTATTGTATCATACTGTGTGATTAGTATGATACATAGTGCAATTAACTCAAAGCATTGTGTATTTAACCTGAATTTTGCTACAATAGGCTCCGTTCTTAACTATGGGTTGTCAGCAAACTGGGTGTTCTTAACCCGGGGACTACCTGTATTAGGCACATATAGATCTTCACATCTTCCTTCCTTCCCTTCATACTGGAGCAATCTGATTGATAGAATCATTGCACTGTAAACTGCATTTTATCCAACTGGTATTCCTATTGGTTGGCAAAAGCTTTGGAACATTTTGGCAGTGCACTATTCCTTTTGTTGCAACTTAGGGCAAAGCTGCAACTTAGGGCAAAATTACTTTTTCATCATCAGTCATAAACTCTTAAGGAGTATGGGCAGCATTCAGGCCTTAGAAGTCAAGTATGTGACCCTGCTCTCTCCATGGCCCCTGGCAGATCACATCCTGTTCTTTACAGGATTGCCTCATTTTTTACGCATTCAGGTCATGATTTTTAATCTTCTGAAAAAACATATTTCAATTTTCTATTCTCCTGGTGGTTCTACTCCATACAGAAGAACTGGCACCCTCTGGATTTCTTTTTCTATTATTGTAATATTCAGGTCAGAGGGCCAATTTTTATTGATGGCAATTATCTTTATTTTCTTCTGATTTGTATTTAGACAATATGATATGAAGTTTTTAACATTTTTAGCTTTAATGATTTTAGCTGGTATAGTAACTTTTAATTGGATTTTAGACGTAATCTGCCTTGTGGTACAAAATGGAAGTGGGTAGATGTAGACTTGAAATAAAGAAACAAATAAGCAGTAAAAGTAGTGATAAAACTAGTAAAAGTGAAAAGTATACAACACATACCATCCCTTTCCAGGTATCAGGAAAAATGCTCTTACATCCATGAGTGACTAATCCTTAGTCTCTAAAATAGTTAAGTATATCAGTTGGAGTTTAAGATCAGAAGTATCTCAATACTATAAATCTATTGAGCAGAATACTGATACCATCCTCTTTTCCTGATTTCAGCAGTGCCGTACCAATATTGAGGTAGGGTAGCTGCCTCCTTAGGTTAGGGAAATTAACTAGATTCATGTTCCACTCGAAATTTGATTCAGTCCAGATCCAATCCTATTAGTGTTTGTGTGTACACACACACACACACACACACACACATTCATACATCTCCACACTCAGACAGCCCCATAGGTTGATAACCTATTATATACCATCAATTCCTTGGAATACATTATTTACTATGAACACTGTTTTTATTGTATTTTAATTGGTTTTTATTCTTATTTTTATTGTAAACCACTATGTCAGGTTCAGCCCAAAGAACTCCCCGAGATACAGTTCTGTTGCATTTATTAGCTTCCACCTCAAGACAGAATCTCTCCAGACTGAATCTAATTTCCCAAGCCAGCAAGCCACAACACCGTGAATTCCTTAGGGTGGTGCCAGTCTCATCTTCTTAAACTTCCCACACTCCTGTTGGGGGCTAAGGGAATGCTTATCTCCTTGAGTGCGGCCTTCATCCAACCATTCCTTCACACACTCAGTCACTCTCTGAGTGAGATGGGTGGTGACTAAATTTGAAATATAAATAAATAAATAAATAAATAAATACACACACACATATACATACATATACATAACACACATTAATTGCTTGTTTAGCTTTTAAGGTAGAAGTACCATACGTTTTAAAAGCCATTATAGACTATTGTCAAGCAAGCTTTTTGGAACTATCTTAAATGTTATTGCTGTATTGACTGGTTTATTTTTTCTTTTGACCATCTTTATCTTTTGTTCTCTTTGTTAAATAAAAGGATGCTATGATTGGTAGCAGGTATTTTCTGTAATTAAGTAATTATCATCTTGTAAGAGTATGTACACTTATTGATTTTGGAATAACTTGCACTAGTAAATACCACTAACAACAAATGTTGTGGTCTATATCTACTGACCTATAGATTCCCCATTATAAATCCTAGAAAGGGGAATTTTATTAAATAAGCACTAAACTGCCTCAATGTTTCTTAAAGCCAGCACTTGTTGAAAATTTTAGATCTTCTTTTCGTTTAGCAACTCTCCTGGCTCTATTTCCCTCTACCAACGTCAGTGTTTTTTACTCTTTATAAAATGCATTGGTATTCTTTCGAAATCACACATATAGGTTTTTCCTTGGTATTTCTACAGCCGAGTGTGTGTCTAGATGCTGCTCCCGACACACATACTTTCTAACTGATATCTGTACTGTAAGTTCTAACCAGTGAATTTGTTAACACCTTAGCTAGAATGATAGTATCTCCTTCTGCAAAGAATAATTTCAGGCTTACAATTCTGATCTGAGTTTCTGTTCACTAAAGTATTAAGAACCACCACTTTTTTGACAAATAACTTCAAAGTGTCTAATCTTTTGTTGACGTTTCTGAATCTGAGAGCAGGGGAACAGGTTGATACTTCAAATTTTTAATGTACCAACTAGAAACAGATTCATTGTTACTGATGAAATAGTTGCTTGTCATATTCCATCTTGTTATTATCTGTTGTCTATTATTTAGTCCTTCTACTATCCTTTCTCAGAAAACACAGAACAAACAAAAATGGTTTCTAAGCTGCTCACAGAACCTATAAACAAGCAAAGAATGTATTGTTTATTAAAATGAAGTGTTTTGTTTGTTTCATTTAATTCAAATGCCTTCTCAGTTTCCTTAGTCATTCTTCTAGAAACACCTGGAGCACTGAGTTACAGAAAGTGCTACACTAATTTTTTTTTCTCATGTTGTTGAGAATATATTGCAGTATTTGAAATGATTACATTACATGGAAAAGCTATAATACAGTTCTGATTCTATTTTTTTGGTCATTTTTAAAGAAGAGTAACTATCATGAATTGTTGAGCTTACAAACATGAGGCAACTGAAAGAATGATTTGTGTGTATTTATAGGTGTTTATGCTTGAATGTTCTGAAATATTGTGTTAACTGTACTGGATATTTAATAGTAACACTTCTCAAGAATGTTACTAATACAGTGTCAATCCTTTTATTTATTTGAGTTCTGTACAGATGATTATTTGTCTTGCTCTGAAATGTTGCAGTTTGAAACATGCTTATTTGAAATGTAAAGACCTTCAGAGGTGAAATAGAAAGGTTTCATAACCTATGACATGTGCATAAGCAAGGAAATATACCCGTCACATAGCTATTCATACAATTTGCTTGTGAATTTTGGGGAAGACATATAGCAAAAGACTAATATTCTTTGCAGTCCTGAAGGCTCTCTTTTTTAAAGGATAAGAATAACAGTATCCTTCGAAATGCCTTATCCCATTTCTAGGAGATTAGATAGAGTGGTGAGGGAAAATAAAAATAGTTTGATTGGGATTAGATGACATTAGATTTTGATTATGCATACAAAAGTTTTAAATTCTGTTCTCTGATGCAATAGAAAATCTGACATCTCAGATTTGGAACAGTAGACAGCATATAAATGTTGGTAAATACTAAATAAATAAAACTTGTTGTGAAGCATTTTACTTTTTGCTACTAAGGCGCTTTGGAGAATTCCATGTAAAGAACCTTCAGGATACTGGAAGTTCTTAGTTGCAAATAAGGATGAGGAATAGATTCATTCTGCATATCCAGAGGACTTACTCATTATAAATAAGAAAAGGCTTTGCAGTTTACTGGAGGGGACACATGAGAAGTTTGCATAGGGTCAACTACCACATAAATAGAAGAAAGAAATCTGGTTTGCATTGACAAGCTGCCCCCATAGAGAATTTGGCCTGGGGTAGTATCTAAATGTTCACTTTAGGTGCTATTCCATAAATTATTTATAGATTTGGTGAAACTAAAGTTCCTCCATATGTCTTTTATCTTGGCATTTTATTTTTATCTCCACATTCATAAACTGGAAAGAGTTTCCTTCTCCATAAGTTATACAGGATTTTCCATCTGCATCTTTACACGTCTCAGTCTGTAGCACAGAATTTGTGATAGTACTCTTAGATCTTTACTACTATCACGACACCTGTGGATTACTGCTGCAAACCTATACTTGCATGGTGTTTTCTGGCATCCTCTGAGCTTGGTTGTTGTCTTGCAAACGTTTCATTACCTGGCTAGGTAACATCTTCAGTGCTAGCAGAGAACCCCAAGGACTGCACAGTTCAACCCTGAGCTACACATATTCTCTTCTAATGGTGTTCTCTGTCATGTATTTGGTCGTGATCTCTGTCTGGACTGCGATGACTGTGATTTGCTTGGGATTTAGTCCTAAAAGCAAGGAACATGAGACTGGAAGAAGGACACATTTGATTTATTCACATATTTATTTAAAAGTTTATTTTTTCTACCTATAAGCAGCTGACAATTAATATAACAATACAACACAAATGAACTTTAAGGGGAAAAAAGGGAAATTACAGTTTATAGAGAGGTTGGGTGAGGGTTACCTGTCACGAACACATAACTTATAATACAAGCATGATAAATTTCTTCTTGAGTTCCAAGGTGTCTGACTGTAGCTATTGTGACGGGTGAAAGAGCTCTACTCCTACAGGAAATTATGCTGCTGCCCCCACCTGTTTTGAATGAGAAGGTGCCCTCTTCACCTGGGGTCTGGAGGGGAAGCTTCTCCTCTCCAGGGCTAAGGTGTTAAAAAAATAATTCCATTTTTTTCTTTTAAGCAGGGCTACCAGACCCAAGTGGTTTTGGAATGTGTGAAAGTAGCCAGGGTGGAGTAACCAACACTGGAGTAGCAAAGAATAAACTTTATTTTATTTAATAAAGGCAACTAAGTAAGGGCTTGGGAAATAGGATAGTTGCACCAGGTCATAGAAGGCCTATATCTGTGAAACAAAGCTAGTAATCAATAACTTGCAGCTCACAATGAGAGAAGAACAGAGAATAGGAATGCTAAAGTGCTAAATACCACTGAACAAAACAGTGCTGAAAAGAAATAAAATGCGGCTAATGCTTCTGCCTTTATTTTCCCTGCTAACTTTAGCGGCTACATTTCTTCCAGAGCTTTTGGACAGAGGACAATCAAGAAACTTGCTCCTACTTTCCTTGCAGTGTCCAAAAGTGAAGAAAAAGAAACTTTAAGTTGCCTCTCCTTTGATCACAGCCCCCTGCCTTTCATAGAAAGGAGACAGTGGTTTCATAAATCTATTGCCTTTAGCTTGTGAGCCTCTAGATCCAATGCACTGTACTACACTTCTCAAAATAAAACATAAATACAAGCCGAAGTAGCTGATGGAAAAACAGGCAATGAGAAAACATCAGCCAGAACTTCATTTTGGCAAATCAAAAGTCTGCTCTTACTTGCCAATGGAAGTTCAAACAGGGAGCACCTAAGCCGGTCTTCCTTCAAAAGAAGTACCTGTACAAACAACTGCAGGAATTGAGGAGGCCCTACTTCAGGTTCTCCCCAAAATATCTAAGTTGTTGGTGGGACCTTGAAAAGGATCTTCTTTTCATACAGCAGATATAGCCCATCACATAATCTTATCCTAAAGTACTCAGGACTTTAAAAGTAGAAAAAGTCAAAGTTTGCCCAGCAATGCAATGGAACTTTTTAAGATCACAAACTTCTGATAATTGTCTCCCACAATCAGCTTGGTTCAAGTTTCTGAAGTTTCTGACAATTTTCTAGAGCAACCCATGTAATCCTGTAACAGGTGTGGCATTCTAATAATTATACCACTATTGTGTATCTGCCTAAATCTGTTATGGTAGGGTCATGCTTCAGTATGGATATGATAATACGCCTTAGTTCAAATTCTGTACAAGTCTCTTGCACTGAGAGAAAACACCCATACCTTTAACCATTATTAACATAACACAGATAAAAGGGAAGATGGAGGATTTTATAAAATTACAGACTTGATTTCAGATGGAAACCCTTACATTGATTAAAATTATTAATAACATTTGTAGAATGGTCTGTATCTTCATTTAATAATAAACAAATCTGGTCACAGAAGTTAAATCGTATTCTAAGCACAATAGGGTCTCTTGAAGATGATTTGAGATTTCATCTTGGTGAATCTACCTGGAACTCTTGGTGGAGTAAAATTCTTTTTAAATCAGCAACTCATCAAAAATTGATCTTGTAGAGGCAATATAATATTTATATTATTGGGTGCTACATTTGTTATTAGAAAACATTAGAAAATTAAAATACATCTTTCGTTGGATTGCACTGATTTTTGGAACTTTCTAAAACTTTCTCTGGCTTAAAAATTTGACATAGCAACAAACCTTTGAAAAAATCTATAGTGAAAGATAAATTTACTCAAATCCTATCACAATTTATTAGGTATAGTAATTATGTTTTCCTTAATAGATTACCTATGTCAGAAATACTGAATATAAATGTTTATGTTCATATTTTTTTTCCTATGGGTACCCACACTCTACATTTTTAATTTTTCTTTCCTTTTTAAATTGCTCTTCCTTATTTTCTCTCTTTTTTATTCTATTTCTGTTGTCTTTTTGCATTACTCATTCATGTTGAGAAACAGAAAGAAAAATCTGGTTATGGTATAGGGTTGTAAGTGAAAAGAGCTGTTGATAAATAAATGATGTGAGGGGAGCATGCCACTATTACTCTTACACATTCAGTACTCGTAATGAAGTAGTCGTGTGTGCTGTACTATTGATTCCATAACACAAGAAACTCTTTTCTGTCAATTTTTAGAGCCCGTGTTAATGTTTCTGGTTCTGGTCTCACTGATATAAACAGTCTTTTTGGCTAAAGGGAAGTTATTCTCCCATTTGGTGCTCAGTTAATAATTTAGAAAATGAATCAAATAATTGAGGAGTTATACTGAACTATCAATATTTTAGTACTTGTGAGCATTTTCAGCTGTAGACAGTTTGGTAAAAGGTAATTATAAATTTAATATCTTGTGGTTTCACTCTAACCACCTTCCTTTTGTTAGAAATCAGAATAATAGATAAACTTTGTTGCTGATAGCTTTATTTTCTTCACCCTGTACTGCTGTCATATTTGTTAACTATTCATGAATGAACTGTAGTAACTGTTTTGCTTTCAAGGTTCTTTAGGTCATGGTGGGACTGTAATCTTGTGTGTGTGTGCGTGTGTGTGTGTGAAGATTACAGTTCCACCTTGACCTATGATTACACTATACAGATAAAACTAATGCAAACTACAAAAGATAAAAAAGAAAAAAGAAAAAGTGAAAAGTGAAAAAATAGGGAAAAAAAGTTTTTAAAAGAAGAAGGAAAAAAAAGAAGTAACTTCCCCCTTCTTCCCAGCAAATACATACAACTTGAGCAATTTATCACCATCTCTTAAAATACAACAAATGATCTCTTCACCCCATATCTCACCTCATTCTCTATAAATATATCTAGAAATTCTTGGCATCCATCCTAATCAGCAAAAGTCCATTAAGGGTTACCAGAAATAACCTCATATCTATTATCAATTTAATCTAATAAACCCACTTAATTTCCTTCTTTTACATTCATATCTCCTTTTCTATTCTTAAACAAATTCCCCGAACCTCATCAATCAAATACCATCAATAAAAAATCCAATAAAGGTTATCAGAAATGATAAAATAACTATTTTAAACTTAATCAACAAGATTTAAAATGTAACAACCTCTTTTCTATATAACTCTTTATCATTAAAAACAAAACCTTATCATCTTCCAGTCCTAATCAGAAAAAAAAATTAAAAATTGCCAGAAGTAGACCTTTTATTTTAAGAGCAAACATCATCTTCCAGTCGTAGTCATAAAATTTCCATTAAAAATTGCCAAAATAAACAATAAACTTTTTTAACCTTGGTCGAATAAACCCACATTATATTCCTTCCCCTTACTCCCAAAAATCTTGATCTTGAGCCCCCACAATAATAACCCAACACATGGTTTCTTTTCATTTTCTTTCTGTCTTTTCTCACAAAATCACAAACTCATTAACAAGTCCCTTTTGTAAGTCCAACGCACAAAGGTTGTACAAGCCACTCTTCTGGCCTATTATTCGAATGTCCTTTTTAATTATTAAAGCATCAGCTGTCTTTGTAGGTTCAGTTCACCTTGTTCCATATCCTTCTTATAGTCTACCATTTTTAAGTCCACATTTAAGTCAATTTCATCCTTGTCCAGTAAAATTTGTTTCTCTTCCATAGCATCATCTAGTCTTTCAGTAATCGCATAAATCTTTAAGAGTACCTTCTGAATCATTTTTTCACACACATCTCTCAATGCTGCCATTATTTTATTTGTTTCTGGTGCCCTGTAGTGTCCAACCTTCAAAAACCCAACTTATCACATTATTTTTTTTCCAAAGAATGTAAACATCCAGTTTCCCATGGGAAGGATTTTATAATTAATTTCAAACTTTTATTCTAAATCCCTCTGGACCCTTAGTTCATTTTCAACTTTCCGGAAGCAACACTCTAAACACCCTTTTGCTGTATTCCAAAAAAATAATATTTTTCCAAGTCCTTAAAATCGTATTTAAAATTTCTTTCACTAAGGAGGAGACTCACCCAGTGAATACAGTAGAAACTTGCTGATCTGAACGGTCTTACTATTTCCAAAACAATACAAAGAGTGATTAAGAAATGAGGCTTGGTTGAGCTTTTTGTCCTCTGTCTTGTTATCCTGAGAAAGTGAGGTCCTTTTTCTTTTGCCTTGCTCCCAGTGATGGAAAATATAAGTGGGTGTATACAATTTGTATGGGTGGGTTTTCTCTAATTGGAGGGACACTTTGCCATTCCCCTGCTTTAGGTTGAGTTTTGATCAGTCATGGAGAAGCTCAGAAATATTTACTGGCTTCCTCTGTGATGTACACAAAAGTTATCTTGCAGCGTGCAGAGAAGCACTCCCCACCGACAGAGCTGATCTTACACCATCTGAACTTTTCAGTAGTTTTGTTAATTTTTCCAAAATACAGTCTTTCCCTGAAAAGATGCATAAGTTGCCAATTAAGAGTATGGGAAAAACGTACAAAGAAATACAGAAAAATGAATGGATTATACTGTATATGGAGGGGAATAATGGAAATGTATTGCCTTTTTTTGCAATGAAGGTAAGGGAGAATCTAATTATAGAGTGAGCAAAGCACTTGAGGGGAGGGCAGTAAGCTCAGTAAGGTTAGTGAATGACAGATCTGAGGCAGAGAGAGTGATCACTTATTGGCTTACATTCTCTGCCTTCTGCTATTGACCAGACTGGGCTAAGCAGAGTTTGGCTCCAGATTCTCTTTGTGAGCCCCAGAGTCTCATACATACAGACAACATAGTGCACAAGGGGTTTTGCAGCTGTAAACAATTGAGAACAACTTTGGGAAAGCTGATATAAGTTAATGTTGGTTACGAATGCTTTGCTGAACCAAAATATCTTGGTGTGGCAGAGTTCTTATCTTATGAGATCTAGAATCCTAATTGTTACATTTTTTAATTTTCTTTTGTAATGCTAATTTTATAAAGAATTTGTGTTTAAGTAGTGCTGATCCATTGCATTTTTCCAGATGAAATTTTAGATTGTAATCTTTCTTTCCTTTTATATCCTATAAAAAATAAGGAATTGTTATGATTGCTTAGCTGCCTGAGTGAGGAATGGTGGCTGATTTGGAGGGAAGGGAAGGGACGTTGGGTCGATGAGCTTCTATTATGTTAAATCAAAATATTTAGATGAAATCAGTAGCTTCACAAATATATCCAACATTTATGGAATGTGTGAAATAAGGGTAAGAATATTTATTTTGAAGGAATTCAGAGCCAGGCCAAGACATTTCACTGCCTGAGGTAGAATAACAAATGGTGACCTTCTCTTCAAGTCACAATATATACTATCATTAACTGAATAATTAATTCTGGCACTTATGAGAAACTCCCACAAGTATCTTTCCCTAGCAGGAAAATATATATAAATATGATATTAAATGACAAACAATGTGCTTCCCCTTCATGACATCCAGAATCATTTATCTGACTCAGCTATCTCTGTATGCCTAATGGTAGGGCTGGTTGGCCCTGCAGCAATTTAAAACAGGATCTACAATAACATCTAGTCTACCAGATTGTTGCAAGGATAACATGATGTGTGTGAAATGCCTTGTGTTTTAAAACAGTGCTAAAGTGAGGAGTGTTATTATAAAGGATCCTCCCATTCATTATATCCTGTTTATTTCATGCATGTTTAATTCTTTGGCCATCATCATACAGTCTTATTTTAGCCCACCTCTTTGGCCTTATTTCAGTTAGCCTATGATGGAATACTGGCTTACTCTGCTGCTGGAGAGAAATTATAAGATCTGACCCTTCTTGGAGGAACTTTTAATTTCAGGCATTCCTAGAAACTGTAGTAATGCTGGCATGGGAAGGCATTGTGCTAAACATTCCTCCAAGGTACCCTGAAGCTTGTGACATTAGTCACAGGAGACATACCTTTAGCTGGTTTGGATAACAGCAGTTTATTTCACTTGAAAATAAATGTCATTGTTACGTCTAATAACTTGTCCAAAATGCTCTTTCGAAGATTTGTTGATTTGCTTTAGATATGTTAATGGTTACCACTATCTTGCCATCCACATACCTGAATGTCCATCCCTAGTCATAATATATGGTGCCCTGTCACCTAAAGTCTCTGACTAAACCAAGGAATCTTTATGCCCAGTTGTACTTCCTGTCCAGTTTCCTTCCACAGGGTGAGAATTTAATTTATAGCCTCCTTGGAGTCAATGTCATGTCTCTGATTATGACATTGTATTATGTATCAATACAATGATACATAATACAATGTTGAATATCATTGAACTATGTATGTTGATGATATTGTGCATAAAATAAACTCAGAATGAAAACTTCCTTGAAAAAGCCTCTTAATACTTTAAACTGACCTTTACTAGAATAGTTATATAAAATTATCCCTCAGTAAGAGACTGAGCGGTGTGCTACAGAGTTCAGTCCTGGGCCTTGTATTTTTCAATTATTTTCTTTAGAACTTGGATGAGCAGAAGTGTTCACAGCTAGCCACAGTGACTCTAAAAGGATGAAATGTGCATTGAGATATCGCCTTACAAGCTCTGCCATTTTGTACTTCCATCCCATTGTCATATGCAAGTATTAAGAGATAGAATTTATGTTGCAGGGCAGGTTTTTTCACTGGCCCCCTTGCAGACACTTGCATGATGAGAAGCTAGAGGGAATGCTTATCAGATCTGGAGAAAGCACAAAATTGGGTGGGAAAGCTAATGCTCTTAAAAACCAAAAATAACATTTAAAGCATTCATGGTAGATTACAGAAATGGGCTGAAACTAACAGAATGCAGCTAGTCTTCATTTACTGACTGCCTCGTTCAGCAACCATTCAAAGTTATGATGGTGCTGAAAAAGCAGAAAAAGTAGGTTTATGACTGGTCCTCAAACTTGCAGCCGTCACAGTGTCCCTACAGTCATTTGATCACAATTTGAGCGCTTCGCAACTGGAGCTCATTTACAACAGTCGCAGCATCCTGTGGTCACGTGATCACTATTTATGACCTTCACAGCTGGCTTCCAATAAGCAAAGTCAACAGGGAAGCTGGCAGGAAGTCACAAGTCACTGTCATGTGATGTCTGTGAAGGAATGGTTGGATGAAGGCTGCGCTCAAGGAGATAAGCATTCCCTTAGCCCTCAACAGGAGTGTGGGAATGCTTATCTCCTTCAGCGCGGCCTTCATCCAACCATTCCTTCACATGTCTCACTTAATGACCCTCAGTGATTCAGTTAACAACAATGTTGTAAATCTGGTGCAGTCACTTGATACTTCACTTTATGACTGAGTTGCTTAGTGACAGAGTTGCTGGGCCCAATTGCAGTCGGTAAGTGAGGATTACCTGTAAGACAAATACTGAGTTTTTCCCTTAAGAAAAAAATCAACGTACATGTGCAGTATCTGGCTTGGCAACAGCAGTTAGCTTGATATAGTACTTACGAAGGAGATCTTAGAAGAATAGTTGAATAAACTGAATACTGAGTTAGACTGCAAAAAAGATAGGTGCAATTTTAAGTTTCATCAACAAAAGTCTGTTTTCTAAAACAAGTGAAGTAATAGTTCAGCCTTCTTCTGTATTGTCACATCCTACCCCAGGTCTCAGGTGGCATACTTTAAGAAGTATAGTAAGGATAATCAGGGAAGTAGACCCTATGTTTTATGAAGAGACACTGTGGGAACTGGGAATGTTTAGCATTGAGAAGATTGAAGGGGCATATGATAGCTCTCTTTGCATATGTACAGAATATCAGATAGTAGGTGTTCAAGACCTGTTCTCCATTGTTCCACAGTGCAGGACATGGATTAAAGATTTTAAGTCACAAGAAGATAGATTCTGATTGAATCTTCCTAATAGCTGAAGCAAAGAAACCAATTACCTAGAGAGGTGGTGGGTTCCTTCACTGAATGAGTTCAAGCAGAGGCTGGGTACTTAGGGATTCAGTTAGGGATGAATCTGGATTCTGGTATTCAGCAAGGGGTTAAAATTGATGGCATAAATGGCCCTTTCCATCAGTGATCTATGATCTTTGATTCTGTGAAAATAAAACCTATCCTCATCAAACAGGAAATATTAAAATTGTCTTTGTTACCTTATAGTTGCATCAAAAATCTTATGTATAGTTTGAATGAATTGTTACTTTCTGTTTACACATTATCCTTCTCTACAGTCCTATAAATACATCAAGATTTTCTTCTTTGTTTTGTTCTCCATGATGATTTAATTCGTTATGGAAGAAAAATGAGTATTTTAGCTGGCTTTCAGTTTCAAACAAAAACAGGAAAGGACAGAATGATTTTTTGCTGGGATGATTATACTGATATAGAAAAGGGTCTTCAGGGAGACTTGATGTAGAAATAACATGGGGCGCATTCAATTTCTGTTTATGCTATATCATATTCCATGGGTATATTTAAAATTTAAAGGGCATGCTATGGACACTTTCACAAAATAGTTGCCATTATTGGCCTAATTAATGACAAAATACTCTTTCAGAAAGCAAAGCAAGGTCTGGGCTGCAAATACCCCATTTTACTTTCTATTTCTGGGATGTATAAGAAGCCCAGAGGCATTATGAGGAATAAGATTATGCTTGAATCTGGTGATTTGTTTTGCAGCATGGGTTACATGGTTTGTAATTTATATTAGACTGACACCATGAAGATCCAGGTTCACGTCTACACCCAGATTAATTACTTTTATTCTATTAGCCTTTTCTTCCTTAATTCCAACTGTCTTGAGGAGAAAAACAAAAACAAAACAAAAAAACCCAATTTATTTATTTATTTATTTTACCATTAAAGATAAAAAAGAAAGTGGTAATATATGAACTAATAGAACAAGATGAGGTATTAGCATATTAGAGGGACAAAGAGTTAGCAACAAACATCCAATGTGGCAACTTCCCATGAAAGACATAAGTAACCAGGCTATCCAAATGTGAGTGTAATTCATAGCCAGCATCCTGTAACAACTATCACAATTGAACAGAATTTAGTGATCATAGAGGAATACGGAGGTAATCTTGAAGAAGGAATGAAAAATCAGTTAAATAAACATCAACTTAGCCCCAAAAAGAAGAGGGGGTGAGAAAGAAACTCAAGATAACCCCACTTGATTCTCTTTGGTATAAGAGGGGGCAGAGGGTAACTGTCAGGCTTTCTTGATTTTGTTATTATATCCTTCAACAATAAAATAGAGCTTCAGTATCCCTTGTGATATCAGTTTCCTGATCCAGCCTACCTTGAAAAGCGGATAGCAACTTTCATAGAAATTGACTGATCCATTAATAAAATGTACACAACCTCCATTTTAGGTCAAGCCAACTTCAAATGCACTATTTCATTGTTTCCCCAGCCACTTGCACTAAAAGGGTTTCACATTACTATTTATTAGATTGATAGGCTTCCTGCTTTATCACATCTTTGGAAGGCCTACAAGACCTGAATGACAGTAGAAATGATTAAGCAATGTACTGCTGGACTTATTAAAAAAAGAGAGAGAGAAAAGTCTAGGGGGAAAACTAGTTGGCTGAGGAAAAGAAAAACAGTAATTAAATAAAATTCTGCTGGATTTCAAACCAGAAACAATCTGTATGCTAAGTAAAGAGAAGAGCCACTGTGCACATCTTATTATGATATTCATTTCTTCATTTCTGTTTATGTGCATTTTTGTTTATGTACATTCTGATGCAGTTTTGTTATCAAAATTTAGAAAAATAGGAATGCTGAAGGATAGCTACATTTTGGTTTATGTTTGAATTTTTAGGAAGTGTAAATTAGCTTATGTTTCCGTTGAAGTGCTAATAGAACTAATTTTCCCCCTATCCCTTATTATTATGATGATCTCTTGCTCTACCCAACAGACCATTAACTATCTGGCACAGAAGACAGCAAGTTGTGTTCTTAGCTTTCCAGAGTGATAATAAAGGATGAACATTTTTAATTAACATGGACAAGCATTGTGTTAAATGTTGGAGAAACAAGAGATATTTCATATTCCAGTGTAAAGAACAGAAGGCCTTTCACTGCCATAAAAACCACTAAGCCCTGAGCTATTTCTATTATGGCATGTTCACTTTGAAGGTCCCTAGCTGAAGCTAGTGGGGATTCCAGTATGTCCCTTGAACGAGTCTGGCTTGTTCAGGAAGGATATTGAGCAATACACCAATAAACTTCCTGTTCTGTCCCAACACACGTTTTCCCTTCACATGCCAACAAACAAAACTTAACTGGATGAATCTGCTTTCATATTTAAAATGAACACTTTACTAATTCAGCAGATTGCAGCTGTACTTCCATCTCAGAGACACTTTCATTAAAGCCACTAGACTCTCTAAATAGATACCTGGGAACAACATATATAGCTGAACCATTGTACAACACAGACAAGGAGATGTACACTATTTGCGTTATTATTTGAGTTCTGGATATTTATTGGTATTTTGGTATGGTTGGTTATGGTTTACAGGTAGTCCTCATTTAATGACTGCCTCACTTAGTGACCAGTCGCAGTTACGATGGTGATGAAAAAGTAACTTAACGACCAATCCTCGCATTTATGACTTTTGCAGGTCTGTAAAGCAAAGGATAACTGAAGGAAGATTGTAAGCACAATTGTGGTTTCACTTAGCAACTGCTTTGCTTAATGACCAAGTTGCCAGTCTCAGTTGTGGACACTAAACAAGGACTACCTGTATTACTTTTGTAAGCTGTTTAGATTCACTTGGATTGAAGCAGCATAAAAGTCCTTTTAAATAAAGGACTTTGATCTCTTTTTTCCTCTCTGAAGTGGCTCCCCCCAAAACAGTGACTTCATTTCATGCTTCTAAGGCATTGTATATTAAAGCCTGCAAGCACTGCATGACAGATAATCGTCTCTTTAAATAAAGTCACATTTAATGGGAGATATTGTTTTTTTTTCTGATTAAGAATGGTTAAATTTATGATCAACCATTTCTATCTATATTGATGTAATACATGTTTCTTTTTTTTACCCCAAATTAATTGTTTTCTTATGGAATACAAATAATGCATTGTAGAATACAAATAATGGCTAAGTACAGTGGTGTCTATACAATAGAAACTGGAAGCTGTTAATGCTGTGAGAATATAAAGTGAATTAAACCGTTCAAAATAGAACATGTATATCAATGTTAAATATGATTTCCAAAATAGGTATGAATATAGAGTTGCTCCTATTGTATAGTTGAGCGTAGTATGACATTGATAAGAAGTTACAAAGTGCACCGAATTATTTTGTAATATGAAAAAAGTTCATACCTTTGAACTTAATATTGAAGTCTTTACTGTATTATTATTTATTTTTATTTATGAGTACTAAAAGGAAAAGAGAAGAGAGCTGCTTGGAAAAGGTAAATAGGTATTTAATTTCTAACTTGTTCCTACTCTGTATTCTGACCAATTTGCAGTGTTGATAAACATTTAAACCACCTTAAAAACCATACTGTAAATGTTTATATTTGCCTTGCTGCATGATGTCATTCTTGCTTAAATTTAGTTAGGCTTCTGTTGTGGATATATGCTATCAGTTTTGCCATTGGAAGTATTGTTAACAACAGTCTTCAGTGTGCCTGTGTGCTGCTGGGAATAGCATCTCACTAGGACCAACATCACAGGAGTGATTATTTTCTTCTCTGAGTTGAGAAAAAAGGAAAATATTTTTAGCTGTATGTTCTAGGTTTGGGAGATGACACAGGAGAATAGCATTTGGCCAAACCTTTTGAGCTATGGAACTGAAACCTGATGTCATTGTGATGGTCCTAGTATTAGGGCTGACATTTTCTTCAGAGCACTGTACTGGGTTGGAGAAATTATACAGGGCCTTAGCTTGTATTCCTTAATTTGGGCAGTGAGTAGCCCTTCCTTTGATTTCCTGGCTGTGGCTAAAAACAAAGTGCTACCAAAGTTGTAGCAACTGTGTCTCCCCACCTCACAGAACATCAATTTTCAACTCACTTAAAAAAAATAAAATGAAAAGTTACATAACAAAATGTTTAGTATTTTTCAACTAGAGATACTTGCAAAATGATAGCACTATATTAAAAAGTTAAAAATGAGAAAGAAGATGAGTTCTTAATCTATAGATTGTTCTCATTATGTTCTTAAACGTTATAGATTTGGAATATTTTGAGCTGAAATGAAAGTGCTTAATATTTATAAAGAAAAATGAAACTGCAGCCTTTTATGTCATCCTTTTTTTCTCATACATTCATCTTATTTAATATTTCAGGTTGTGTCCCAAAAGTGTCAGTCACACACCTAAAATCAGCAGCACACCCTAATGATACAAAGTTGGATTTAATGGACTTTGTGGACTGGAAACCTGGAGATGAAGTTGTTGTATGTGGAGGAGGTCTTGAAGGTGCTCAAAAGAAAGACGAAATTGTTACCATTAAGAAAGTAAATGGCACAGAACTCTATATTACACCTCCATTAAGGTAATCATACCTGAGTTGGCAGTGTTGTTCTAGCAATGTTCATGTGATGTTAATTTAAAGTTTATATGACTGTGGATCTGCATTTGTACAACTGCATTTCAACTGAAACAGTCACATATGTAGGCAACTGCGGGTGTGTACTGAATGCCTTTGCATAACAGTGGAAGTAGAAGTAGTCATCAAAGAAAGGGGAGCTCAGTGCTGATTCTAGAATATGCATTAAGGCTAAGTTCTGCCTCCAATTAAGCTTATTTCTGGCATTAAAAAAAAAGTGACTGAATTGTTGACACATTATCACTGAATTGGCAGGACTATATTCTTATATATCCTATAGGTATCTTTACAGTGTTACTGAAGAACAGGTTCTCGAAGAACGTCTTGCTTTTAGAGCTGTTGTGGCATTGCTGAGTAGGAATCTAGTCATCCAAGGAAATGTCACAACTGAAAAAGTTTCCCATCTGCAACTCTGTAAAGCAGCAGGCATTTCAGGAGGTGAGTGAGGAAGAAGTGTGTGCCTTTGGAGGGCACCATGCTGGAGAGAAGTAAATAAGTGAGCACAGCATTGTAGCTTTTAACATCCCAGGTTTTTATCACTATTTCAGAGGCTCTTCTCGGTTGTCTTCACGTACAGGCTCCAAGAAAATTAATCTTTTCAGTCTTTGATATTGAAATATTAAGCAGAGTGAATTGAAGTGTTTTCTGCTTGCTTGAAATGGGAGATGAAGGGGCAATTAAATTTAGTAGGCATCTTCAGAATATAATTTTGTGCTTTAGATTAATGAATTAGGCTGATTCACCCCACTCCTTCCCCAGCTGCAGAGGGAAAGAGGCTAAAGATTTTGAGCTCTTGTAAGAAATACACATCAACATGCAGAAAACAAATGTTTGGATAACTGTTTAAAATAAGACTGCATTTCAAAGACAGTGAATGGGAACGTCAATATACATGAACATTGGATTTGCTGTGTTTACAATGCACTCTTTAATCAAGAAGACAATTGTAGGAATAATTTATGTTTACATAAATTTTTGAGACACATGCTGAGTACATTAAGCATTTTACAGGATTCTTGTGACTAAAATACTTTTTTGTATTTTTTGTATTTTTTTTGTATTTTTGTATTATTTGTATGATTTTCTTTCCACAGTTAACATTTAATGAGTGAGTAATAGCAAAACTGTTACAAGGAGCTGTCTAAAGATAGTGCCTTAAAGTGTGTCAAAAATGACTGCCATTTCTGTTAAGTATTACTTCAGGTCTGATGATTGCATATTTCCTTTGCTGAAATTCTCATCTTTCCTCTTGGATGTTTGAACGTTCTCAGTTCTAGCTCTGAATAATCTCTACCTCCCTTGTTGCTTTTCAGACAACTCAGAGTGCCTCTATAAGAGAAGTGAGAGAAAACCTGGATCTCAGAACATGGGGGGCATTGTCATTGTGGAGTCCTATTATGATGAAGAGAGTCTACTATGTTTGACAGGTGTACAGTTCTATCATGTGGGACAAGCATCCCAGAAGCATCTCAGTGCACTGACCGTTGCTGGAAACGCTCAAATGACTAGTAAGAGATTTTAATTACTAGACATGATGGTGGTGGTTATATTGTTTTCTTAACAGGGTATTTATTTATTTATTTTGCATGTGGGCGTTATGAATAGTTGCTCCAATTCCCAACCAAAACACCACTGATGAAAGCTAACAATGACGATCCCTTCTGGAAAGGCTCTGGGCATATAAACTCTACTTGCTGATTCAGATGCTTATTTCAGTTCTATGCAGGAAAGTCCAGAAAACCGGCACTACTTTTTCTTCCAAAATTCTGGCAACTAATAATTATTCCTCTGTTTTCTGCTTGGGGACACGATGGCTAGTCAACTTCATACTCATTCCTGGATGAAGATGGTTATTAGGAACCACTTCAATTAGCATCTGAGTGAAAGTGAGGGCTAAAGGTACCTTGGTCATCTTGGATGCCGAAAAACAGAAGAAATTGGAGGCTAAAAGATAATGCTACGGGATAGTTGCTCTGCTCCAGTTCATTTGTACTGTGTGATTCTGTAAAGCTCCATCTTGTCTCTCATACTATTTGGTTTCCTCCTCAAATCCCTAGGAAAAATTCTTTCAGGGAAATGGAGCAAAATGTTATCAGTATGCTGATGACACCAAACTCTGAATCTCTTTTTAAAGTCAGATTTAGGTGAGGTGAGACCAATTAATCAACTGCATCTAGACTCAATAATAAGGTGGATACAGCCAGCCTATTAAAATTCCATCCAGGTATAACCAAGCTGTTGCTGGTTAATGATTTAGCCAAAAAAGGAATCCAAGATTTAGCTAGAATTGGATGAGGTTGCATCATCGATAGTCCACCAGGACACTTTCAGACATACTGCACCAGATGGCTTCCCAAGTTTTGTCAACATATAAATACCCCAACCAACTCAGTCAATATGCCAGCTGTAGTACATTTAGGGAAAATATAATTTTGACTACAGTTATACATAATGCAGTGGCATCCATATTAGATTACTGCAGGGCTGTTAATATAGAGAGTCCTGTGAAGACAGTTTAGAAATTCAGTTTATCCAGAACAAACAAATATTTCTGATACTGGTAACCTGCTTTCCTCTAAGGAGCCTGAGGCAGTACACATGGGTGCAATTTCTTATTTTATACTCACAAGAACTTGGCGAGGTAGGTTAGCTGAGAGACTATGACTATCACAAAGTCACTTGGTGAGTTTCATGGTTAAGTAAGGACATGAATCTGGCTCTCCCAGTTCCTTCTGTAACGATCTAGCTTTCATACAATTAAAAGAGCTTTCCTGGCTATCAATTTTTTCCCAGCCACAACTCACAGTCTTAGACATTGGGCTACTTGCTATAGATTCTGCCCAATGGTTAAGATCTTCTCAGGAAGATTGGTTCTGGACACCTTCCTCCCACTTCTAACAGGATCAACTTGTTTGCTAAATTCCACGCACAAACCCACTCAGTGCTTCTTCTGCTGGTCTTTGGAAGTTAAGCTTCTGTTATTGTCCCTCAGTTGTTTGTCCATTTTATGTAATTGATTGAAATGATTCTGCTGCTATTTTAAACAACTATTGGCACATTCTACTTTTGATATTTATTCCTCCACTGTCTTTAAACCCACCGTAATATGTCATGTGAATTATGACTGAAAAGGAGACTTTCAAACACTATGGAACTGCATTCCTTTTCAGTTCTGCTGGTCTGTATCCACATCTTTTTCTTTTTCTCTTTTTTAGACTCTTACATTCAACATTGTGCTGTGTTGGATTCTTTTGCTCAGGGAGTTAGCCTATCAGGAATATCAGATTTCAGGATTGAAAATAACACTTTTTACAACATTATGGGCCATGGAATTAAAATAGGTAAGTGAACTAAAAAAAAAAAAAAAGTTTTATAGGGGTTTGCAGAAATTTTCAGTTCAAAAGGATTATTTTGAAATTTTTCTCCCACCCTTTTTGCTCAGTGTTCTTTGCTTTACAATTTTGTTTCCCGAGGTTTTATTTTCAGATGAAAAATAGTCATTCGTATAAAAAGAGAAAATGACATTTCAGTCAATGTAACAAAAAGATTTCAAGAATTGAAGAGCAGAAGTAATTACTAAAGCAGTTCTCAAGCTTTCATAAGGTTTCTGTGGGTGCCTGGGTGTTTGCATGCAAACAGATGTTTAAAGCATTTTTGTGAAGGACTCATTAATGATGAAACTTGGAAGCATCACACATCAGCAGCCTGGTAACCAAAAAAGAGTCCTGTGGTATCACAGATATGTTTTTGGCATAATATTTCATGGACCAGAAGTCCCTCCATCAAATGAATAAGTAAATGAAAAAGCATATTTGACTCAGCATGAACCCTGAGCCAAATGCTGAATGGGACAACTCCTGGTGCTTTTTTTTTTTTTTTAAATTCAGTTGAGATGAGATGAAGTTATCTTCGTCCTGTCTCCAGGGCATCACATTGCACACATACAAACCCAGAGGGGGATTTTAAGAATGGGAACGTTTGGATACTTTGCTCTGTATCATCTCAGTGGAGAGGAGTAGTATTAAGTCACTTTCACACTACAGATGATTCCATTTTCCCTCCAACCCATCAACAGTACTTTGAAGGTGATCTTTGATTATGTTCACTCCTGCCAAAATGCTGAGAAGATGCAGAGATCACCATGAACTACTCAGTGCTCCCTCCCGCTCAGTGACAGGAGAATGAAAAAAGGCATTCAGTCAGCACTCATGCTGCCATAGCTTCTGTAGTAACAAAAGCCCCCTACCACCCACTCCTCATAAAAAGAAATACATTGCTACTCCCGCCCACTTTTTCTGTACATATTAGATACAGGTGCAGTTTTCAGTCTGTCAGAACATCTAAGCAGTTCTGACTTAATGTGTAAGCCTAGCAACCTCATCCAGACAGAAAGCATGACCAGATGGACTAATTCTACTTTATTCTAAGGTTACAGTAACAGAATTTTGCAAGTCTGAAAGTACATTTCTCCCCCTTCACCTTTACAGCCCAAGAAACTAAGGAGAGTCCCTTCTGAGACATTTGCCACACCCACATTCCTTTTGCAGGCTGAGCTGCCTCTTGTCTGACCATTCCCCTGGCTGTGGCTCTTCTCCCTGTCTCCCAAGGTCATTCCCACATACCATTACATAGGGTGAGCCACAAAGCCATTAAGCCACCTTTCCTCCACTGTATTCAATATCTCCTGAGAGTTGTGAAAATGAAATGATAGCATGTATTACTGATTTGCAACAGGCACTTTCCTCAACACTGTAATTATAATTGCATGTTGTTGTGGGAGCGAAAGGGGGAGATAAAAGCTAAACAATCCCTACAGAAAGAGATTAGTAACAGGACACTGAAGCTGTATGGGGTGGGAGAGAATTCACGTCGCTATGAATCCAAGAAGGTGGAGTAAGGCATCAGTTCCTACCGATGGGAAACTGTGTGACCACAGCATTGATAAGAAAAACCCAGCTTGGCTCTGGAAGTAGAAAGCTCTCAGAACTAGCTGGTGTTCTATGACTATACAGGTCTGGAGGTGGTTCTGAAGCAACATAAAATCTTCATATGAAAATCCCCAAGATTCAGAGATTGGTAGAACTGTCTTCAAATCAAAGTCACACTTGCATTTGGTCACCCCAATTTTAGCCTTGTGCTCTAGCTTTCTTGTACATTTCATCCAGTTTTTGTATAAAAAAACAACAACAACAAATCTTATGGGTACTTGTATTGTACTTATGGGTAACTCATATTGTCAAGGAATGTAACTCAAACACACTATAAATTTGGCAGGCTTCATCTTATGATGGTCTAGTGTATCTTCCAACTTCATCTCATTCTGGTAAAAAACAAAAAGTTTATACATGCTGTTTGGCATTATGTTTTCCCATGAAAGATGTTGGGATTTTCCCTAGTTATCTCTAACCACAGCAAAAAAGCCTTGGCAACATCATTCATGATGTTGCCTTTATCTTGTCCCCAGTCTATGAAGGAGATAAACTTAAGTCATCCTTAGCCATCTTTGCCCAGAAATAATGTTTTCTGGCTTATTCTGACATTGTTCAATGACAGACTCAAAGGGATATAAGACATTTTAGACATTGTCACATTACCTTGGGAGGAAGGTAGGTGATCACAGTGACTTGAAAGAGAGGCAGTAGAGACAGGACTGGGATCAGCAGTGGGAACAGCAACATTCATTCCAGTATAATTTTCAGCTCCAGGGGGGTTGGAGAGCACTTCAAGTAGCAAGTGGGAAAAAGATTAGGGAGAAAGCAGAACTATAGTTTTCCTATATAACATTCTAGAATTGGGAATGAGTTGGACAAACTACCTCCCCAGACTAACACGTGGCATGTTAGAGTAATTTTTGCATAGCCCTCTTTCTCTGCATGCAGGTATATATATCAAGAGAGAAAGGAGGCTTTCTATTGTTCTTACAACACAAACAACTATCAAAAGATATTTCACATCATTGTGCAGATCATGTTCAGTAGTACATTTCTGTTGTGGAAATGTTACAGTCTCAGTTCTTCTAATACAAGACATGGACTCAAATGAATCAATGAAATACTGTTGATTTAGCCAGGATCAATGCCATAATTCTGGATGGGGGATTATCAGGGAACTGGCATGCAATTCCTTTTTATGTTTGGGTGGATGCATGCAACCCTTTGCTACCTGCATAGGTTCACACAAAGTGAGCCTGAATCTTACTTCTTATGCATCCTATTCTGTGAAATTCCATACTGCTAGAGGTATTAAAAAGATGTTTTCCAGAAGATAAAATGGTAGTCATTTTTAGCTTGTTCAGGCTACAGTCCTATGCATTAAACTTCTATTGTTCCATGGAACTTACTCCAAGGAAATTATGTGCAAGACTTATCTGCAAGTCTTCAACAGGCTCAGTTCATAGGATTAAGAATTAAGTTCCCGGCCTTTGTTTAACATTTTGCTGGTCTTGTCCCTCACATGTAAATAGTGGCAGCCATCAGTTTTTATCTGAAAAGCAGCTTAATTTTTTTTCCACAATATTTACATTATTTTAATACACTGTAGTATGATCAGTTTTGTCTACCTATTTTTTTTTTAAAAAATCAGTTTCAATTTTTAACTTTCCTCTGCTTTCTGTGTTATCTGTTGGCTGAAGAAATTTGTCATCCATTTCTTTCTTCCAAACTGATTTTGAAATTGTATAGTATACAGGTCCAGTAGCCAATATGTCCCATCCATCTTTGTAATGCAAGTTATGATGCAACTAATTAGGTCACATTCTTATTATAAGTTCCATATGCTGTGTTCTGTCAGAAAAAATCTGAAATATTTTGAGTGTTTCAGCCACAGAGAACACCATGGCTTCTTTGTTTTCCATCTCAAAGCCATAAAAGTACTTTGGTAAGAAAGCACTGAATGAGAAAAAAACCCAGCATCAGTTAGGTAATTGTTAACTTAGAATCTGTTACTGGAGAAGCACTTGAGTCTCAAAAGACAGAACAAAGGTCTTCTAAAATTCCTTCCTTCCTTCCTTCCTTCCTTCCTTCCTTCCTTCCTTCCTTCCTTCCTTCCTTCCTTCCTTCCTTCCGTCTCCAACTGACATTGGGCTGCTCACAAAAAATAGCAACATATAAAAAAAATAACCAAAACAACTACAAAATAATCAGAAGATGGCAATCCAAACAACAAAGCAAACATAAACATATGGCAGCCATCAGCTTTTTGGACAAAGGGCTATTCCAGATGGCTGCATTAAAGTTTTATTCACTAATCTTTGAGCTGGAAGAAAAGTATGTTGGTGTAAATTGTGGTGCCCATGGCCAATCCCTATTCTGCAACAGTAACATGACTGATAAAAGGTGCTGTTCTTGTGAACCTTTTGAGGGCCAAGTCAAAGAAAAGGATTAATAGATTCTCTGGCTTAATTTTCTCTCCCATTTCCCCTGCTGGTGGGAAATCAGCCACCGATCATCCTCCCATTTATTTATTTATTTGTGTTTTTCTTACCTCCTAGTCCTAAAGGCCTGTGGTGGTGCATGTCATAAAAATAAAGAAAACAACAATAAAATCACACATTAAATAATGAAAATAGAAGTCCTCATTGAAATCAGCTGGGTGCTAAGGGCTCCCTGAAACAATATAGATTTAATTTGTTTACAGAACGCTGACGAAGTACAGGCTGCACATCTTTCAGGGGAAGAGAGCCCCACAAAGTAAGGGTTACCACAGAGAAGGTCCTATATGAGACAGGCAGCTTTGGACAAGTGTAGGCAGGAGTTTAGTATGGCAGGTTTAGCCATCTGTCTAGCTGTCCAACAAACATGTTGCAGGAGTGGAGCAATGCATGGGATGGAGAACCTCTGATGTGCCTGCTTGTTGCAACCCCTCCTCTTCTGAATACAAGCTTATGCCATGTCCCAGAGTAACCCATCTCACAGGTCACAGGAAGCAATGATAATGAGTGAGCTCCATCCTCGAGTACTGCTGCAAGAGAAGGGCAGTGTAGTGAGCAACCAAGGACCCCAGTTCTGACCTGACAGCTGGTGGCACCCAGATGTAGCCAGTGGAGAGCCATGGAAGACACACAGTTGTGACTGGCTGATCTGCAGTAACAACAATCATCACCATAATATTCTCACCAAATACTGCCAAAGCCATAACAAAGTAACCAAAATAGCACTGTCACTGCACCGAAGTAAGAAAACCAATAAAAAGTACATCTCTCAGCAGCAGCAGCAGCAAAAACTTGAAATGCAGTCAATGATGGCAGAGCTAGCAATGTAGAGGGGGCATATGCTGGCTCTTTTTCCTAGTTTCAATCAACCTTTTGTGCAGCAGAGGACTAGCACTCTCTTAAGAAAATACTACACCTGCTTAAAAACAACAACAAGCAGGTCTTGGTTTATCAAGGACCTGAAGAGTATTTTCAAATGCATTGGTTGGGCATTATGTAGGCTGATGCTTCTGCAGAAGCCAGTTGTCTGGCCTCTCCTGCAATTCAAGACACAAATAATATGAAAAGCTGTTTCCAGCAACCAGAGGGGAGGGAATGTCCCTGCAGATGCCTAAATGGGCCATGAAGAACTGGGCATATGAAACCCCCAACTAAATCAGCAACCACATCATCAGCAAAGCAGACCGATCATACCCACAATGAAAATTACATCCAGACAACAGGGAAACTCCTACTTTAAAGCTGGAACAGCCAAAGATAACTATAAGCTGCTTCAAGTATGAGCTGGGGATAAGATGAAAGATACGACAGAAAAACCAGGGCATATTCATGCTGCAGTTAGGGGGATGAGGAAAACCCCCAAAGGAAAGTGAATTTGTGTAATCAACCTTCTTGAGTAGGAACACTTAACCAACACTCTAGCTCACGTTTAATTTACTGACTATGCTCCCATTCCTCTGGGATCTGTTGTTCTTCTGCTTTCAACAGTTATTAAAGATAAGCACTGCTGCTGGCTGCTTCTAGTAACACTTTCATAAATATATAGAATATGATTATTTTGATAAGACAGTAATGCTCCAGTAGAGCAGAATCATCTAAAGAAGAATTCTGATCAAGACAAAAATGCTTGCACACAATAACCAGAGCTAGGTCAACAGCAGTTAAGCAGAAGAGCACCACACAACAAGCAAAAGAACAAAGACTTACTAAAGACTGTTGAATAGGGTCTTGATATTTGCAAATGTACCACAAAGCTCACATCAACGAAGCAGAAGAGCATGCACAAAGTGCACTTGAACATAAGCTAAATCAGTCAACCAGATCAGCAGCAAGTTATTAGTCTTTGCATTTATACAGCCTCAGTGACTTTAGGAGCACTTGTGTGTAAAGCACAGTAGTACATATGCAAACATACACACCCCTCTTTGCTTCACCAGGCTGCAGAATAAAGTACTCCACACATTGGTCCAAGTCATCAGTTTGATCTCTAACTACAACTCACTCACACACATTAACTTTCGGTTCCCTGCAGCAAAGTTTTTTTTTCTTTTTTAAAATTATTTACCAAGCAATTATTTACCAAGCAGATTGACAGCTATGCAGCTGCTATTGGGACCTGAGCTTATCTGCTACTCTCCTCGGAACAGTCCATTCCTCCTTCACTTCATTAAATCTAAATCAGTAGCAGCTGGGACCATGAACAATTCTGTATGTTTGTGTGTGTGTGCGCACATGTGCATTAGATAGATAGATAGATAGATAGATAGATAGATAGATAGTCTTCTATGCAATAAATTATTAATTTGCAATCATATTTTTAGGAGAGCAGCGAGGTCAAAATAATAAAATACGTCATAATACAATTATTGGGCTAGTGGGCACTGATGGCCTTTCCAATACTGAAATTCTATCACCAGCTGGAATATATATCCAGGCTCCTGATAATTTGATAGAGGTAAGATACAAAGACAATACTATTGCACATATGGAAAAGCAAAAATAAGTGATAACTATGCTATGTTTTCTTGAGGCTTCCTCTCCCTAACAGTTGAATTTGTAGATTAAATTAAAGTTCATTTCATTGTTTATTGCAAATCTGATGTTCTGGGAAGTCCAAAGGCTACAGCCACTTTTTATAGTGGTTTCTAGCATGGAGATTTTATACTGTCATCATGACAAAGAAGCATCACTGAAACTATTCTCCACCTCTACAAATCCATCAAATCTCCTTTTCAGTCCCTAAAACTAGTAGCTATTATCATATCTTGTGACAGCAGATTCCAAGCATTAATTATGATAAAACCAGCTTTTAAATCTGTTCTATAATATGCTAGTAGTATTACTGCTGCTATTACCTTGGGTCTACCTTTCCTCCAAAGAGAGGCTGGTATATGTTTCTCTTACTCCCATCCCTATGTGGTCTCAACATGATCTTGTGTAGAGGGAGTGGTAGTGTGTCAAAATCATCAGCTCAGTGTCACAAGGATGAGCAGAATGCAAAATCTCAGCCTTCCCATTCGCCAGTAAAAGTAGTACTTTAGTCCTCATGCAACTTCAGCTCTCATTATCTATTTCCAACCAGTTTCATAGGTGATCCTGAGTGTTATTAACATGAAAGAGGGGAAAAAAATCTATGCAGTTCTTCTGTTTGAGTATGATCATTTAAAACTTTATAAATCAAACTGAGCACCAAATAGATTTGTGTTTTAATACCTTTATGAAAAAGTTTGGCTAGAATTAAATTGCTGCTTTAAATGGCTTCTGTCTAAGGCAACTTTGGAGAACTGGCCTGGCCTGCAGAGCCTTGTCCTACACGTCAGCTTGGCCTGGTTGATCAAGACATGGGAGCAGAATTCAGCTGATGTCTCTTCATGACATAATTTACCCTCCTTCTGCCCAATACCACCAATCTGTACGTGGAGGAGCTCTTGCCCTCACGTTTTTCTCTTTGGAGAAATCTATTTTGTCCTCCAGGAGCAGCCTGACTCCTTACCCTGCAGGTTTTACCTGGTGTAAAGATTGTGCCCTGAGCCAAATAGCTCAGTCAGGAGCCATCCTACACAATCCCAGTTGGGAGATATAGCAGGAGGTTCTTTTGTCTTGCCCATGAAAGGAAGAAGAGGATGGGGGTGAAGCAGTTTTCAAATGCCTCTGTAGAAATGCTTGTGGAACTGGCTCCTGTGATCATTATCCATATTTCAGCATTCCCTCTCAAAAGACTTAATTTCATAGGCTGCAGGTAATGTAGTTGAACTATATGTAATACTAATGTAGTTGGATTACAGGTAATCCCTGGGTTAAGAATGCTTGGTTTAAGGACCATAGTTAAGAATGGAGCCTATTGTAGCAAAATCTGAGTGAAATACACAATGACTCAAGTTACATATACAGTGATTCGAGTTAAATACACAATGGTTTGAGTTCATTACACAATACTACTTATACAGTATGATACAACAATACTGTTCCAGCTTCTGTACAAATTCGACTTAAGGACAGACCTGGGGAATGGAACTCGTCCTTAAACTGGTGACTACTTGTATATCCAAAAGATATGAAATCTTAAATGCTGAAAGCTAAATGACAGTTTTCTAGCTTAGTCTCTGACCTTCAGATTTTGTAATGTTTGTAGAGCACATGAGCTTCCACCTGCAGTCTGAAGTGGCAGAATCCTGCAGACACAAGTTTACTATCTCATGTTCTTTTGCCAGCACATCTTTCGGTACAGGACAGGCCATTTCTTAGCATCTTCTAACATCAATGCATATAAATGGGTTCCCAACAAAGATTTGGGCTTTTCACCATGAACCTTGATTAAATAGTCTGCAAATTTGCCTGTGTATGTTTCAGTTTTCAAGCAACTCTCCCTTGGAAAGGAGAGGAGGAAACAAATAGAGATGAATGCTTAGTTTTCAACACTGCATTAAGCAAGTATGTAGAGTGCCAATATTATGAATAAAATGTAATTTGGTTGTACTCCAGTGCTATCAGATATTCATGCAGAAAGGCATTTCTGTGAAAATTTAGCTGCAGGGAAATCCATAAAATAAAGTTCCCTAAAGAATTGATTTCCACATAAAATTTTCTACTTGCCTAAAACTGCTGCTGTCAAGCTACTAGTTCTCTACATAAATATACAGGCTTCCCTCCCCTCCCCAGGTTAAAAATAATTTGTGGACTGTATTACTGGCATTCTAGGTAAATATCCAATGACATAATATGAGTTGACAACAGAAGCTCTACATTAACTGTGCTATGGGCACTATGATATGCCAAGCTATATTTCTGTAACAAGGTGCCTAGACTTGTGCTTTAGGTACTACTCTTATCTCATTGTTTTGTGACCCAAATGAAAAATCTCACACATCATGACAGTGAGAAACCTGGATAGGTCACAAACCTGGAAATAGGATCTGGGGCCTTTCTTTCTTAGGCTACTGATTCTAGGGATTCTCTTTGATCTAGGTCACAACTAGCGTTCTTAAAGCCATCCATCCTGTGACCTCTGGCAAGTGAGTTGGTGGTCGTGTTTGTGATCCCTTTGGGGAAATAACCACCTCGCAATGACACCAGTGAGCACATCTGGATCAGATTGCGATTTTATAGCACTGAATGTCTAGGCAATACTCTCATTCTGGTTAATTGCCTTCTCTCTTATATTCTCCTAATTTTGAATCTTGTTTTGGTAATGAAATAGTTTTATTTCAAATAGATACACTGGAAAGAAAGTATATTGCTACTAATGAGATGCTGTAGGCTGACAGATGCTCACCAAATAGTGGGATTGTTATGATGGTTACAGTATTTTTATTTTTCTTATTGTTTTTCTTGTAGTATATATTCAGGTAAGTCCAAAACAGAATCCATTTGGTTTGTATTTTAAGATGAACTGACCTTAATTATCATTCCTGATCTATAATATGAATCAGAACTCAGTTATTTTCCCCAAAGCATACAAAAGTGTGTAAAGTAAGAAAAATAGCAGTAGTGTAAGCGATTAAGATTAGGGAAATTCTGTGTTCAATTTCCCATGTGACCATGGTGCTGACTGAGTGATTTGGGGCCAACCACAGCCAGCCTAACTATATCACAGGGTAGTTCTGATGTTAAAAAGTGAGAGAAGGAAGCTACTTTGAGCCCCTGGAAGAAAGTAGAAGCAGCTATAATAGAGGAAGTACCTATTATGAAAAATTATTCAAAGGGTTACAGAAATAGGATGGAACAAAAGTTTGTTTGAGAATGAAATGGGAATGTTATGGAAAATGAAACAGATAAATTTGGGAAATCTTTTACATGGGGCTTTTAAAAAGGATACATACTCACAGGACCTCCGTGTTATAGACTGTCCTATGGAACAGAGGTTGTACTAGTCACTAGTCAAATGTACAGAGTCACATTTATTTTTTTCCCTGCGATCCAGCCCAGTTAAGCATACAACCATTGTTTGTCAGGGTACTGTGAGCATTTCTACACACCCACTAATTCCACTCCCCAGTTCCTCCCCAAATCCTCTGATCCAATCAGAAGATGACCCACAGTTTTCCTACATCACAGCCATTGCTGGTATTCACAAGAACAAAATGTGTTCCTGCCAGCTGGACAATAAGGCTGTATGCAACCTTGGTCCTGTCCATGTGGCATACTTAAGCCCAGACCCAGGGAAGTCCAGCTTCTCAAATAGCAAAGCTTAAATGTTGCTAATTGAGATTTTGGGCAATGTATTCAGAAGAAAAGAGGCTTTGCTGCCCAGCACGGATGCTAGGTGGGAACTCAGTGGTGCAGGGCTTCCATAGGAATGATGCTAAATCCTTGTGTGGAAATGCTTTTAGTCTCAGGCATATACGCTATGAGGTATTATACAGTAGGTATATTATCTAAGAGGAGAATGTGAAAAGGCTCTCATGGTTCCCCTAAGCACCTGGAAGTGCTGTAGCATTCCCTGTCATTTTCCAACAGAAAGAAGTTGGATGGATTTTTCTTTTCCTGGATAGCTACTGCTTTTCTCTTCTGCTTATCTTTAATTGTTCATGGATAAGATTTATACTTATTAAAGAACTGGGGCAGACAATTATCTCTTTTGTCTGCATTCTGTTGGTATGCATACATTGTTTGCATTTATGACCTAAATCATGAATGAAAAGGACTTAATCTGAAATCCAAGATCTGATTATCAGTGTTTGGAATAGCTGGGGACTGGGCATGTTTATATGTGCCCTCTCAATTATCAGAGAGATCATTATCTTAACCTTCATGGATTTCAAAAATACTTTGATAGAGACATTAAGATGCCATTAGTGATGATAAAATGTCCTGGCTTGTAGGTACAAATCTTTCAGTGTTCTGTGAGCTTAGTTGAGATGGCTCGGATGTCCTAATAACTCCTATTTCCTCTGCAGAGTAACACAGTGTGTGGTACTGGACATGGTTACTTTTTTCACCTTCCCCGTTCAAGATTAGGAGAACCAGTGATGTCCTTCAGTAATAATGTAGCATATTCCTGCTCTAGGTATTTTTTTCTTTTCTGCCTATTTTATTTTGTCATTGACAGTTTATTTCATGCATGCTAACAGATACACAACAGCAACATACACAGCAAATCTGCAATAATTAATTGGGGGAAAATGTGTTTAATGCTTACTCTAATGTTTAATAGGGTCTTCCTCCAGCAGGATGAAAACATATTGATATGCTATGGTCCATTTCTCATAGACTATGTAAACAGAGTCCATTTCAATTTCAATTACATATAGTCTTCCCTGTTCTAAACCATTCTGTCATATTTTCATCTGTTATGTTTCATTCATTGCAGAGATGTGGAATCAACATATATTTCTCATGTTACTGCATTCTGATCCTTTTTTTTTTTGTAAAATATTATATTTGGAATGTAAAACTTGGCATACAGAGCCAGTCTGGTGTAGTAGTTCAGGCATCAGGCTAGAAATTGGGAGACCGTGAGTTGTAGTCCCACTTTAGGCACAAAGCCAACTGGGTGACCCTGCGCCAGTCACTCTCCCTCAGCCCGAGGAAGCAGGCAGTGGCAAGCCACTTCTGAAAAACCTTGCCAAGAAAACTGCAGGGGCTAGTCCAGGCAGTTGCCAGGAGTCAAAAACTGACTTGAAGGTCCACATACACAAAAAAGCTTGGCATATTCTTGTAGAAATTTTCATCAACAACCAGGTTCAGAAGAGAAGCCATAATAATCTGAACCGAAGAACTATCTTTGGGAATCATTGTAATTTTGGAGACAGACCAGGTAGACCAGGATTTTGTCTTCTTGAGGCTGAATGTGTTTAGTGGTTGGAAGTTGATTGCAGGTATTGCATTTCTTGTGTCGGTTCAGCATGCACCTTCAACGGCCTTCTAAAAAGCATATCATAAATGTACTTATGTATTTATGTTATATCCCACTTTTCCTCCAGAGCTCCAGGCGTTAGACACAGTGCTGCCTTCCACCACTCCCAATGGCCTTAATCTAACACCTTAACCAGTAGTGTACGATAGTAATTTTTGTTTTAAAATCAAGCTACTGTTCAGTTTCTCACTTGTCTCTTTGCTTGCAGAATCTTCGTCAAGTTGCTTACTCCAGAAATGCTGAATCACTTTTTCTGCCACAATCTGTTGGATGCTGCATACAATCAAATGCTTCTGCTTAACTATCTACCCTGAAAGTACCTTCAATAAAGAAAGGCAGAGCCACCTCTTAGTGCCTTTTCTGTTTATTTATTTATTCAGTTTCACCAGCTGACCCCTATGAACACACACCACAGACTTCATTTGCTGTACTAGAATCACTAAATTACCAAATGAGCACTAGCGTGGATTAGTGGTTAAGTTATCGATCTGGGAGCCGGACACCCAGGTTCTAGTCCGCTCTCAGTCATGGAAAATCTCTCAGCCCGGCTTAACTTACAGGGTTGTTGTGGTGAAAAATAGGAAGAATGAGCACTATGTCTAACATCTTGAGCTCTTCTATAAATGATGGGATAGAAATCAAATAAATATTGCATATTGTTAAAACAAATGCACCAATCTGATATGAATTTGCCTAGCTATTTATGAAATCATTATTTACTTTGCTATAAACAGGTATGGACTCCTAATACATCCAGCATATCACCCTCAAAGCAGTACAGAACCTGTTATATTCCAAAAGTTTAGTGCCTGGAAGTGCAAAGGTGGAGTTAAGGTACTATACATTCCCTTCCTTCCTTGCCCTTCCTGTGCATGATTCCCACTGATCCCATTTAATGTCTTTAATAATTTATAATTAATTTTATTGGTTACAAAAATAATTCACTAATCATAATTTGTTAGGTAATATCCCTATTTGAAAGGAAACTCCCCAGGAATAACTTACATGACTGTTATTGCTATCTTAGTCTTGAATGAAGTAATTGAAAATTCAGTCTTCCTATTTATAAGAAGACATTTTAAATAGGCAGTTTAGAAACAACTTAGAAAAAGATAAAAGGAAAGATAGAAAGAAGGGGAGAGTGGTAAAATTGTATATTATTTGCATCATATTGCTGTAGTTGAAATAGTGCTGCAAGTTATTTTTATGATATGAAATGTGTGCAAATAATTCCTTTATGTGTTCATTTTATATATCCTGGAGCATATTATTATGCTTAGAAGAGAAAACATAGTAACACTGATAGCAGGTGCCTTTGCAGCAAATCTTGTGGAATATTAGTCTTTAATTTTTGTCATCTGCTAACATGCAGCAAAGCTAAGTCAAGAGAGTTTGCATTATTTTAGATGATTTCTTAAAAAGTCGATTTATCTTATAAAGCAGAAGCATAATTTGTCTTCTTTATTTATTACTTTCTTTTGTACTGATGAGAGACTTTGTAGTTAGCATTATAATACATTTAATCAATGCTAATATATTATTTAAAAAAATATTCTACCAGATTATTAGCACCAGCAACTTTCAGCTTTGGAACTTCCACATCGCTTCCTGCAAAGATTTTGGAATCAACATTGTGGAAAGTCTTGGAAACACTTCTGTTGTCCACAGTGTACTAATTGGCCACTTCCATAAAAAGGTATGAGGTCACAAATTTTTCAAAGAACCAAGTTAAAGAGCTAAGAACGCAAAATTAAAAACACAGCTTCTCTGGAAAATACTGAGGTGGTTTCTTTGAAGATACTGACACATGTAATGTTTCAAGTCAGTCTAAGAAAAACAGCAAGTATAATTCAATATAACTCAGAGGGCTAAAGATAATTTGGGGTTGTAGTGCATACTTGATCCTCAACCTGAACAGTAAAGAAAGGTCTTCAAATGCTTAGCATAAAGATCTAAATAAAAACTGAAGGCACACTCAGATGAACACATTTAAGCCCATATCCACAGAAACTCTACTTTATCATGTTGCATTACAGAACAGTTAGAGACATCACCATTTTGTTTCCTCTGGGAAATCTTTTTCTGTGGAGCTTCCTGAATTTTGGAAAATTCACAACGTTTGCACTCATTCAAAATGGCTGCCGCTTTTCCTGTTACAGTACTGGCAGCTTCTATAATATCTTCTGGGAGTTGCAGCTATATATCTATGGAAACATAAATACTTGTACAGAACATCCCATTATATGTGAGAGCTTAAAGATGCAATATGCTTAGCATGCTATTTCATGCAATTTTTAAAAAGATGAAGTATAGCAAATGTCTGTCAGTCTGTCAGTCTGTCTTGCCCAATACCATCAAATATATTTTATTCAAGGTAAAAGTAAGGGACTACTTCAATAGGACTTATTCCTAAGAAATAATTTTGTGAAATAACAGAATTATTCACCAAACTCCTTCTGCAATTTGTCTGAGATAAAAATGTGCACCAATTTCTTTTTCAAGAGAATGTCCAAGAAAATAATAAAAGAGCAACTTTGCTGCATAACAGTTTAAAACACCAGTACTCAGCAAGCATTTACTAAGTCTAGATTTTCAATGTAAAATCTGACAAAGAACATAAAATAAACAGTTTAAACTTGTGGAATTGGGAGGATGTGCTTCTGGTTCAGGACAGGAATGTGTCTTCGATTATAATGCTCATTAGTCCTCTACAACAAGCACTACTACACTCCAAAAGTTTTCTCCAGCATGGACCAAAATTTAAAGTGGAAAATATTTCATTGATATTTCCTACCTAATTTGTCACAACTTTATTTTTCTTGCAAAAAAAGGCTTCTTATTCTATCTTGCTCTCATACAGAAATGTATTTCAAATTTTTCTTCATAGTGTTTCTGAGTATAGTTTATGCTGGAGCTGGCAGAGGGCTCTAGTGTGGGTTTCTGTTATGCAACTTCCCATTGAATTGAAGCTTCCCTAGCTGTCCACAGTTGCCAGTCTGAAGAAGCCAGATGGGATGAATTTTCTCACGAAGACTTCCCTTGAGAAATGAAAGAAACAGTAGATTGCCGGCAACATAATTATGCAGTGAGATGCATGGTATGCTTGGCCAATTTGGAACTAAACAATTGTGAGACTTTTCTCCTTTGAAAGAAATTTCAAAAGCAAGTGGTATTTCAGCAAATTAATGAGAAAGCAGGACAACTGCCTCTTCCACGTGCCACCCTGTCTTGCACTTTTACTGACCAATGCTGGCTTGGCAAGGATGTGGAAAAAATAGCCCAGGGAAGGGAAATCTAGAGGCATGCATCTTTCTCTTGGAACACCAGGATTCCACATGCCAGGGCATCTTCAAAGTAGTTTTGTACATATTCCAGGATTTGCACCATGCCAAAATATGAGATGTGGATGGATGGATGAATGGATGGATGGATGGACAGGCAGACAAACATTTGACCATCCTTCATTCCAGTCATTGCAAGCCAAGGGAGGTGGGGTTGTTTGTGTGCGGGTAAAGACAGGTTGGGAAAATGGAACTTAAAAGGAGTGTGGTGGGTGTTAAAAATTAATCTTGAAATAAGTTTTAGTGATAGGAATAGGAGGGACTAAATTTTGATTACTGTAAGTGTGAAGAACAAAGGGAGAACCAGGAGAAAAAAGAATGGGAGTTAGGTGGAGGATTAGAGTGCAGCTAACTTCTGTAGCACTGATAAAATATTGTCTTTTAGTTCTGCTGTCTCAGGGTACAAAGCTCTTGAGTTCTCCCATACTACTTGTTAAAAGATTTTGAGGCACTCATCTGTGCCTTGTTCCTTACAGCACCCCAGGGGGATGATTATCTTTGATTATCTCATGATAAAGAGTCTTCTTGTCATAATTTGCATATTAATTTCTGTAATTCTAGCCTTTAATAAAGATGTCTCTTTAACATCAATTAAAACTTTATGACATTAATTTAACAAGAAAGCTAAACCTTCCATTCAGCCAGCCCTTTTATGTTTAAAATATGCTTTTAACCAATTATTTTTTTTTTCTTTTAAAATCCTGCTTTTCGCATTGATTCAGCACCCACTGCAAATTAACAGGAAAAAATAGGTAGAATTTAAATGTGAGTCGTGTGTATACTGCTCCTAAATAACCATTAGTAATTTAAAAGTAGTTGTAATTTCTAGAGTTCTAATTTTTAAAAAAATATAACTTTCGATATTTGCACATCTTTCATTTTCTGACCACCACAAAGATAAGCTGTGGCAAAACACTGAGAGCTTTAAAAACACAAAACATCTATCATGGATACAGAGAGCCAGAGGACAGGACCCTGATCAGGAGGCCCTTTAGACAGTGATTCACACCTTGGTCACTTCACAGCTTGACTACTGCAATGTGCTCTATATGGGGCTGCCCTTGAAGACCACCCAAAAGCTTCAACTGGTCCAGAATGCAGCAGAACGGTCAGTGATGGGCATGCTTTGGTATGCACGTGTAACACTTCTGCTTTGAGAGCTGTACTGGCTGTCGGTTTGCTTCTGTGTGCAATTCAAGGTGTAGTTACCTATAAAGCCCTTCATGGCCTAGGGCCTGTTTACTTGCGTGACTGTTTATCTCCCATAGTATCTACCCAGCCAGTTCGATCTGACAGGGTTGGCACATTCTGGGTTCCTTCAATTAAACAATGTCATCTCTCAGGACCCTAGAAGCATACCTCCTCTGTAGCAGTGCCTGCCCTCTGGAATGAGGTCCCCCCTGAAATCAGGATGGCCCCCATTCTGCTGTTATTTAGAAGAGCCAAGAAGACCTGCCTCTTCTCCTAGGCTTTTAGCAAGGCTGAGTGAAGGCCGCATGGATTCTTTTTTAAATTCCTGTCTAGTTTCTGTCATCTTGCTATCTTTTACTTCTTATTTTTCTTTCTGATTGTATTTTTACTTGTGAGCCACCTAGAATTGTTGGGAGTTGGGTGGCATACAAATTAAATAATAAATAAATAAATAATAAAATAAACAAATAAATAAAAAGTGCCTAGCAGGGAAGTGTGGGTAGGGCTGTACTGTGGTCTTGTAATATGAGTTTGTGGTGGACTAAAAGAAATGATGGTGAGTTTAAGGTAAGTAGAAGAATGGGAAGGTAACAGAGACAGTGGATGGACAAGAAACATGAGATTACTAGAAGACTCCACGTTATTACTAAATTTAGATTAAAATGACAAGCATTTATTCATGCAGTCTCCAGAGCAAACATAGACTTGGTGGCATTGAACTAAATGCAACCTTCACTCTTACACCCATGTCCCAATTTTTGTATGACAAAGGCAGATCTATATCCAGCCTGATGGATCAATTGCTGTCTTAAACTAGTTTAAACATAAACTGTATTATCATATGAATTCCTGCTAATGCACAACTTAATTTTACACAACTGTTCTTTTCAAATGTGGTGCCAATTTCTACATTCTTGTAGCAGGATGGAAGCTGTATGTTGACAGGGCTGAAAACTCCTCAAAAGCGTGAACTGTTGATATCACATACAACCTTTATGAACTTTGACAGTCACAACTGCACTGCAATTACTACCTGTTCTGGCTGTTACCAAGGTCAGGGTAAGTTGGATTTTTGGTACTGAATATGGTTGTGATGGGAGGAACTGAGTATGAAGAGCACTAAAGCAGATTTTCTACAAATAATTTATGCTCAAAGCAATTCATAGAAAATAAAGAATCAATTTACATATGTACATATTATCCAGAGGGAATGCATATTTTTCAAACAGGACATTTGCTGAGAATGTGGTAATGGAGGCAGCTATGGAGTTGATGTCACTTCAAGGGGGAACAGGATCAAGCATGCAGACTCTGTTTTCTCTTGTTACCTTCCATGTGTAAAGGACGAACGTCTGCAGTGAAGAGCCTCCTTTATCCATGGATGCTCTTTACATGAATGAAGTCTGGAATATTAGCATGTTCCATCATGTGGAGAGCCACAATAGACAGAGGAAGTCCCACACTGCATAAATTCACCTTCTGTACACAGGGGGCAACTAGAGGAAAGCTGAGCTAATAGACTGACTAAATAAAAATGGAAATTCTAAGTATAATATTTACTTTGGATGAGAGCTTTTGAACCAAAGAGGCTTATTTTATGGTAAATATATGTACGTTTTGCTTTGCTTTACAGCCAGATACAAACACCTCTATCAACCTGATTCATTTTAGCACGGAAAAGGATACAGATTTCATTTCCGGTACCCAAAGAATCTCGAATTTCCACCCCAGAAATAATAATAATAGAAAAACTCTTTATTGTTTAGCCATAAGACCATATCACTATGGAAAAAAAAAAATGAATAGAAATATCCATAACAAAATAACTGAAATCAAAAGGTCAACTCATCTTTCCTTATCACCTTTACAATTTATCCCAATCATATCTACATACACCCCTCTCATTATCACTGTTTTATTCAAAAAGGAGTCTATTTTATATGTAATATTTGTGCTCTGACTGCACATAAAGTATGTTGTTCTAAGATATGAGTCCCAGTGAGTCATTTGTCATATATATGACACACACATTTTCAAACAAACATTCATAAAATAAAAATGAACAATCACCAAAGAGAAAGGAAAAACATTATATAATGAGTAAACACAAAAAAGAGAGAACAACAACAATCTGTAATTTCAACTACATCCCAAGATCACCTGATTTTGTAAGTTTTTAAAGAGGAAAACCAAATTTTCAAAGTTCACCCAGCCTATCCAAGAATTTTTTCCAAAGGGAGAGATAATGTGACATTTTCTGATTAACAGAATATATAATTTTCTCAAAAATTGCTAAATCATATATCTCCAAAATCCAATCCTTTGTATCTGGAATTATAGTAGTTTCCCATCTCCTGTTGGGTTCCAGCTCTGTGCTCAAAGGCAACTGAATGTAATTGCAGAGCAGCTTAGGAAACCCATCCTTGCACATTAAAATGCTCACTCCTTAGCTGGCTTCCATTATGGCTAAGCAAAGCTTGGAAAGCTACAACAGGGCCCTGAGCAAAGCACCCTTTTGAAGATGTTTTGTGAAGCAATGCAAGCCTTCATTTCTAAAGTGGAAAATGCCACTTTCATGTGGCTTCTGAGGCATGCTCAGAAGACTCTTCTGGCCAGAGGAAGTGCCAGAAGCACAAAGGACCTTATGGGATGAATGGGGATAGGAACACAAAGCACCTTGTCAAGTAAAGTTCAGCTGCCTCACATAAGCCTAATTTTCACACCCTGCCCATGTTCATGGCAATTCTTACTCTTTCTTCCCTTGAGAATTATATTTTTTCTTTAAAAAGCTTGGGGCTGGGGTGGGAGAAGAAGACTGTCTTCTTGAAAATGAACATCAGAGGCTAAGGTGGATATAATATTAATAATAGCAACCATCCATTATTAGAATGTACACTATTTGTAAAATCTATATGGAGCCGGGAATAACCAAGGCATGAAATTAGTGCCGATGGATGCAAATACCTGCTTATAAGGTCTACCATGGGGACCAGAGGAAGCATTAGTGTCTCCCCTCCAGTCCCAGTGGTTTTCCTCTTGCTTAACTTATTTTCTTGGCTGAAATATGCATTCTAAAAGCTGACCATTCACATATTTTGGCTAATGGCAATGTGTGAAAATAGGCAATAGAAACATGGCAGAAAGACTGTGGAAATGCATTAAGAATGGTAGATTTTTTGGATGTTTCTACAAGAATCTGTTTGTTTGTTTTCTTTACTTTAAAAAGTATCATCCACAATTCCCATTTGATTTGTATTTTTTGCATTTTATATCCATGAAAAGCAAACAGTATAATCATAAGCAATATTTACCATGGTGAGCCTCTACTTTGCCCCTGGGCACAGAAGCCAGCTGGGGATGTGGGGCCAGTCACTCTCTCTGAGACGTAGGAAGAAGAGGATGTTGCCAAGAAAGCTGCAGGGACTTGGTTGGGAGTTGACTTGATCAACAATAACAACAACTCCTTATTCTAAATTTTTGAAATATCTCAATTTTCATCTGACGGGACTTTGTATCTTCCCTAATTGTCCTATAATGTAGTATGTTCCTCTTCTTTTTCAGGTGGCTTTACTGTAAGAACAGAACAAGTGCTCTTCCTCAATGCTCCAAACTGGCTATCATTTCCATTCCCTCATTGTGCCATCCTCAAAGATCTGGATGGCTCTGTCACAGGACAACAGGGAAGTCAGCTCCTTCCTTCTTTGGATATACTTCCAGATTCCTGTAGGACAATTGTCAATGCCAGTCAAGCTATCAATGCCAGTTGTTGTTTTGAAAATGTTACTTTTCATCGTATGTCTATTGGCCTGTAAGTTCCCCACCCCCCACAAGTATAGATGAACAAAATTCAGGAAGTCATACTTTAACAAGATAACTGATTGCAAAAATAAGTTGCTGGTGTGATATTGATTTGGACAATCCTGAAAAGACAATGCATTAAAAGACATCCAATACCTTAAAAATAATTTCATTGTAGTGAGTAAAATACATGAAGGGGACAGGCACATCCACCAATTACATATAGTTTAGTTGCAGGAACATGTATTTTTTAGAAAAAAAAATCTGAATATTTAAAAGGATTAAGACTATGTTAGGGATACAGATCTATTGATGTTATCTGTTTAAAGCAGAGGTGAAGGTTCTAGGCTATGCCCTAAAACCAGAAAATTCCAGTAGGTGAGCCCTCAGAAGTGAAGCTTAGATGTTTTTCATAGATTTTTAAAATTGGGTGAATAAACATCATTGAATAAACAATTGGACGTAATTTTTAAACTTCCGAATAACATATATAAATTGCAGTCATGCTTTCACTATTTACACATAACCTCCGAACTAGTCTGGCCCGGCCACATCTTTTTTCTGCCTTATGTCTATGACCTTACCTTCAACTCATCCCCAGTGTGTAAATGAGGTAGGCTTAAGTTCTCCTTATTGGACAGTTGTTAAACTACACTTTCCCCTCTTTATTCCATAATAGTCCACGCATGGCCTCAGTGTGTGAAAATCTGCTAGGTTTTGCCAAGCATTACCCTGAGGGGAATTCAAGTAACTGCAGTGTTTGGGAACAGAGACAAAAGAGACAGAGTAGGGATTGGCAATGGGACTATTGTTTCATGCCGGTATTGTTTTATGCCAACTGAAGGATGGGAGAATAGTACTTCAAATCATCAGTGGGGAAAGGCCTTAAGCAAAGCACAACTTGGACACTCATGGGTGAAGCACTACTATGCTATTAAATTTCTATTTCTGAAAGAGTAGATTGCAATATTGATGCTTGTACCATCGGCCTCATTCTAAGTCAATTTTATTGTTGCTTTATTTTCTTGAGTTATATCATTGTAGAAGATTATTTCACAAAGGTAACAAACAGAAAGCATTTAATGCTAAACGCAGTGTTTGCCTTAATACAAAGGGAGGAAGGGAGGGTGGAACCCCCTTAGGATAAGTAAGCTAATGGTAAACATAAACAGGAGACTTAATATTTATTCTACTCATAGTTGTTGATTGGTTTAGCAAACCCTTTGTGAGCCATTTATGTTCAACAGTTCTGCACACTACACTTGAGCTAAATTACATAACAGCTTAAACAACCATGATGGTAAATTGTAACGCAGACTGTAAAGTTCTATCTACTAGTCATGCCAGATTTCTGTAGCAAATTGCTTCTTAATTGAAACTTCCTTGAATATAAAAATACAGCACTGCCAATCAGTCATCCAGGTTTTTCTTTCCTTTTTAACCCTCTCGAAAGGCTCCTGGCAGTCTGAGCCAAGGGTTAATTTCACATTACGACGGTTGTTACCTCCTCCTGGTTTCTTCTGCAGAAAGGCGAGAGCAGATCTTAGAGAGATGCCTCCTACTTTGGTAATGAAACACTTTCCCATTAATGATCCGTGCAGACTCCCTCAGCTCCTCCGCATTACAAATGCTCATGCCCTCCTCTGCTCCATTAACATTAAAGAGAGGTAGATTGGTGGCTATTTAGGGCACAGTGAAAATCACTGGCTATTTAGAGCAAATTAAAATGGTGCTAATTATGGTTGCAGGAATGCTCAATTATGTTAGCAATATAGTAGTTCTATTTTGGGGCTAGCTTGACAGTATGAAGTAAAACCATTGTTTGGAAAGACAATATAATAGTCAGCTCATGATTAACCTGGACATTTTAAAAGGATGGAATATATTTGTTGTCTTTCAAGCTTCTTACTCTGCCTATCCATGTCATCCCCATTCTCTTGGAAGTCTTTATCAGATAACAGGGATGGAAGTGAAATTCTTTTACTCTGATTTTAATGCACTTATCCAATTTGGGCCTCTCAAAACTAAATGTGTTGCTTACCAAAATCTGCACTTTTCAGAATGGCAGTTTGAAAATACACGTGTATATTATGATTTGCTGCAAGTGCACTCACCAAGAGAAGTCCTATAAAACATATATATTAGAAATATACAGAATATATTCTGAAGTTTCTTCTCATGCAGAAAAAGCCAAAACATAGATGGGAAACTGAGAAAATGAGTGAAACTGAGAATGATAGATTTATTATTACCTCCAACTGCATGGAGCTTATAATTCCCAAAACAAGAAGTTGAATAAAAAGGACTTTGTCTGGTTTTGTTGGTTAAGGATTCACTTGAGCACATCCAAGTTGTCCACTTGAACATTTTTGATGTGACTTAGATTTGGGGAAATGGGATATGTTAATATTTTATGCTATCTGAGCTTGCTAGTGTAAATCTAAATATTTGAAAGGGCAATGGTGGGCCAACATGCTCACCAACATAGCAGCAGCAAGTATCACAGTGAATATTATTTAGAAAATCTTTGTGTTCTTTCCCCCCCCAGAAAGTCCCCAATCTTTCCTTCTAATTTAACAGTAACTGATAGTCGCAATAAAGTGACCACTGTCAATTATGTGTCTGACACTTTATCAAATGCCAATGGCTGGATGATTCTTCTTTTGGATCAGCAAATTTACACTTTGTCATTCAGCAGTCCTCTGCTTCAAGGAAATCTGCAGGTAATGAAGGTTTGTTTAATTCATCAACTGTTACAGTATCATATTGTTGTAGAAAATAGAAAAGGAATTCCAGAGCTAAAATAACATACAATTTCATTTTAATCTAATGGAAGGATTAGGTACAAGGGATAGGATTCCTAGTGTGTGCATATGATCTGGGTCATTCACAGGTCAGAATGAATATTTTATAATGGGAAAGACAATTTCAGATCTATAAGTTAGCATGGAAACACAATGGGCAACTCTGCATTATATGTTGCTTTTATTGGCAAGACCCTGCTCTTGAAATGATTACTGATTTATCAGTAGCAAACGAATAACCAGATCTAAAGATCATTGTTCATAAATTGGGGAGGGATAGAGGTGAAAGCCTGTGGGACAACAAGCATTTATGAATCTGCTGAAAAACTACTGTGTCTCTTCCTCCTTCTGTCTTACATAATCATTAATGTACTTTACTGCAGTTCAGATATAATTCAGGAAGGGAATATATTTTAAGCGTTTGTGTGTTTCTTGTATTCTACTCCATAGTATATAGCTACATTTGATAACTTCACTGCTGGCAATTACTTATTGTTGGAGCATGAAGGATTGCCATCCCACGTTCAAGTTACAGTGCTCTGTGGAAAAAGGCAAGGGTCACTACTCCAGGCCTTTCCTTCCCATAGACATCACAACGGCTGCGACTGGTTTTTCAACCGAAACATGAAAAAGTTAACTTATTTAGGTAAGAGCTTGCTGTTCAAGGTTGTAGCTGATAACAATGCTCATTGAGAAGGAACAACTGTACCCAGATGTTGGAACTGGTGATGGACATCACATATGAACCATGATGATGTAGTAGTTCTCTCCTTTGTGAAGCAATTTGGAGTTCAAGCACTCTCTCTGAAAATTGCTTTTGGGATGTTAGGTTTGCCACCTGCTATAGGAAGGTGAACTTTTTCCCAGAATTAAAATCTCTTAGTGCTATTCCAGCAAGCCTCAGTTTTTGAAGAAACAGGGAGCACATAACAATAAGTAATTTTATATGGGAAATTGTGGTGGGACTGGATCCCTAAGTTATTTGGGCCAATTTTTACCAGTGCAGTAAATATTAGTTGAAAAAGAATGCAGTAAATGGCATGACTAAAATTGGACTAGTGATGTGGAAGCTCCTTCATATGAACAGCATTGCATAAAAGCACTTTGTTCTAACTCAAGTGAAGCCTGAAGTGGGCTTTAGTCTCTCTCCTGTGTATGAAAGAGAAAATGATTTTGTTACATAGTTCTTTCTCTTAAAGAACTTTGGAGTCTTACTGCAGAAATAACAGAAGTTCTTGCAAACAAACGGAAACTCGACAACTGTTTCACCTAAGCTACATTTTTGGTCTTTTCGCATTTATCAGTGACAATATGTCACTGTCTGAATCATGAAGTGCTTTCTCTGCTGAAAGAAAAGGTGGACTGTGTGGGCTCAGCTCTGTTCCTTCTGAGTTTAATAACCTAAGATCTTTCTGAGAAAGGACCATCTGTGTTTTAATCTTTTCAGTATCCTTTAAAATAAAATCAGAAATTGTCTTTATTTTTAAATTGCAGTAATAGTCTAGAAAAAAAAATAGTCAGCTAATTAATCCCATTTACAACCTTTGTAGGATTCTTCAGCTGTCACTCACTTCCAAGCCTAAGGCTTCTAGTTTAGTGTCTATTCTCATGTTCATGTGACTCAGTCTCCATGGCTACAGGTTGCATCTGCTGACACCCCATACACTATTTACTGCTTAATTAAGAATTTCACGCTCAGCCCCTATCTGTGGCCGAGAACAAGAACACGCTGTTAAGAAATTCCAAATATAGGCCACTGCATAAGGGAGGCCTTTATTGTAGGTCTGACTCTGTGGAGCCTCTTTAACTATCCTCTTGACAACTGAGCTGCCACCTTTCAATCAAAAATCATTAAATGGGGCAGAGATAATGAGCATGTCTCATATCAAAAGAAGGATGTTTGCTCGGGTTGAAGAGGAAAAGCTGTAAAAGCCTACCAGCCCTCACCACTTCAAAGGAGGAGAGGTTGCTCCATCAGCAGGACTCAGAAAGCATCATTTGTTTCTGTTTGACTTATGTAAAAGGTCTGGCATGTTAGAGTCCCGTCTTGCAGACGTGGGTCTCCCCCCACCCCCCGCCCCTTGGTGCTCGTGTGTCAGCAGTTAGGCAGCTGGGCCCTAACCGTATCCGCCAGAGTATCTAATCACTTGACTCTGTCTCAACAATGGACACTTGTAGGGGGTGGTCGGGAGGAGGTCTGTGCAACAATAGGAACACAATTATTGCAGCTGCTAGGGAGGGCGATAATTCTTCTTAGGGGAACCAAAGGGACCTTGTCGAGGTGGTAGAGAGGGGAAACCTGAGTGTATTCTTAATAACCAGACTTTTGGAAATACTTCGCTTTGCCAGTGGGGCTCCGGCAGCTGCTGTTGTCCGAGCCTTCTCTAATAATTGTACATTCTGTCCGAGGTCAATTTACTTATGACCTCCTTCTTTTGTGCCAGTTAAAAGCCTTTTAGGGTGAATTGTTGAATAGTGGCAGGAGTGCATTAAACCCTAAATTTAATGTCGATAAATACGGATCAGATGCCAGATCATTCACAGGCAGGCTCTGAAATTCACACAGCATTTGCTTCAGACCGAATCTCACAGTTAAAGAAAAAGTCATTGTTATTCTGAAAGCTGAGTGTCTGAAGGAAGACATCATGGAGACACAGCAGGAACTGTTCGTCTTTAACTTAGAGGCTTCATAGTTTTCCATCCTTAGTTGCTCTACGAGGAATTGCACATATAGTCAGCTTTGAAGAGCAAGTTTACAAAACAAAAAACAACACCAAAACTGATATATAGAATAATCTGGCTGATCTCATTCGTCGTGCACTGAAATGACTTTCTGAATTTGCCTTGGTCATTCAGAAAATATTATACTGAGTTATAGATAACATTATGAAACTCATATACAATAACAGTTAAATAAAGCATATAGAGAGGTATATAAAATCTATTAGTTTATCGACATACATCATTTCAAAGGGGATTCTACAAAACTCTCAGTAGGATTATGTTGATAAATAGCTTCCATCCCATAGACTGGGAAGGAATATATGTGCCAGGGTCAAAGAAGCTGACCTGTCCAATTTTGAAACAAAGGCATGGAAGAACAAAGAGGATGAGCAGAAAAGTTGAAACTGAGCCATATAAGGGGAGTCTGAAGTAATATGGTACATTTAACTTTGAGAAAAAATGACTGAGGGGAGATGTGACCACATCATTCAAGTATCTGAAAGGTGCCAAAAGAAGCAGATGTAGGCTATTGTCTCAGACTGCAGGTCACAAAACCATGCCTTTAATTTGCAGATGTGCTTGAAAGTTAAGAAATATGCATTTTTTAATATTTACATCCCACTTTTCCTTTTGGAGCTCAAGGCGGTATATGCAATGCTCCTTCCTCTCATGTTTTTCCCCACAACAACATCCTGGGGAGGTAGGTTGAGCTGAGAGGAAGTGACTAGCCTGGAGCCACTCTGAGAACCTTGGGGCTCAAAACCAGTGCAATAGTGGAACTAATTATTAAAGCTCTGCAAATTCTTTGGAGGGGTGCCCCCTCGAATCCCCTGCTTGACTTTAGTGGCAATCCTGATGGACGTTTTGCTGTGCATGCAAGTTCAGGAGATCAGGAAAAAGCTTTGAAGCTGCCACTGGGACAGTCTGTGTAGCAAAATATTGTAGTTTTCAGAATCCTCAGTGGAGATAATCTTCTCTTCTCCTTCTTCAAAAAAAGCCTCTTTTAATTATGCTTCAACAGCCTTTTTTACATTTAGTGACCAAGTTTAAGCACAGTTCCATTACAAAAGTTATGGAAGTAAAAAAGTAGCTAAATAAATTGCACAGGGTACAAGGAAACAAAATTAAAAGACGTAGATTCAAGATAGATACAAGACCTACAGTTGTTGAGTTACCTAGCTGTAAAATAATGTCCTGTATTACTTAGTAATGGTAATTTCTATTACTAATTCATTTAGATGCTAATTTAATCAAAGTTAAAACATTAGGTTAGTTAAGGAAAACTCTATATGAATATAGTAACATTGTGCACAATTGCTATTGCAGTATGTTCAAGAACCATCCAAATGCTCTAGAGTACAACTTCTCACACTTGAGACTTCCTAGGCAAATCTTAACCACTTTTATGTGTACATTCATACTTTACCATGTTTTAATTTCGATTCCTACATGGAGCAGGCACTTGGCCTAAGTGGCATCTTCCAATTATGATTCTACAAATGCTATACTTCATTCTTTACAGATGTACTACTACTATTATTTATTATTTTAAAGTATCTTGGAGTAGATGACTGACTTTCTTGTAAATATCCAGAGCCAAAGCATTCTTTGAACAAGCTTACTGTCAAGTGCAGGACTGCTTAGGATCAAACTAAATATGATGCAGACAGAACTGAATTGACAGTCACATAGGATTAAACCCAAAGGAACACATAGCTTATTTATATTTATTAAATTTATTACCAGTAAGTCATATTTCAGATTGTTACTAACTGAAATTGTGCAATTAACAGACAACACCTTGTGGAAACTGCAAAGTTTTGCAGAAGTAAAACATAAAGACACATTTATATAATTAAGGGAGGGCAGGATCCTAAATAGCAAAAATTTAAAATGCTTGAGAATATGGATTGTCTGAATGGAGGAAAAAGAAAAAAGGCAGGAATGGAATATCTTGAAAAAGAGCACATCTATCTAGCTAAACACTAAAATCTTGTTTTATCTATTTTAAATAGCATCCTTCAACCACATTTTGAGTCACATTAACAATAAAATATGATAAAAAGAGCTTTGATAATAAAGGAACAATTTTGCCTGATTTCACAAGGACAGCATTGGCAGTGCCAGATGCCTGGAGAAGACTTAACCTACCCTTTCCCAGGGATTACCTATAAGAAACAGCTCTTTCTTAACGCCTTTTAGCTGAGCATCTGATCTCAGCTTTTTGTATAAGGTGTATTTATTGAAAACCGTGTGGATTCATACCATGCACATAATATTATGAATAATTCAAAACATGACATTCCTTCACAGTTGGGGGAACTTTGTTTTCTGGGGTTAGAAGAATTTTTTAGCTTTTATACACCATTTTTATGTCTCACCAGCTTTCTAAATTTAGTTACAGGAAATGGCCTAATCCAAGTGACATTCAAAATTGAAGACACATTCCCTTTAACAGAGGCAGGTATGTGAATTCAGTTTGAAAATGCAATCTTGTTTTACTCAGAACAATTCACCCTAACCTATAGGGTGCATTTCTGGGTACTGAAATAAACTTTGGGGCATTTCTGAACAGTGCTTTCTCTGTGCAGAAAATTTATACAAGAGCCGTATCTAGGGTTTGCCATCCATATGCATGACTGCATCACATCTATCCTATGCCTATTCCTGAAAATAACTTTTATTTAATCAGCTCTCTGGTAAATGGTAATCAGTAGTACTGGACCCCCCTATTTTTGTTCTCCCTTCCCAACAACCGGATAATGTTTGTCTTGGTTTGTTTATTTATTGATGCATTTAATATAACTATCCAACTGCCAGTGGACCTCTGGGTGATAAACAGGAAGCAACGTAGAAATATAATTTTTAAAAAATGAACTGAAAGATGATAAAAGTGTGTTTTAGAAAATTCTGAAGAAACAATGATACTGCAATTAAGTAATTAATTAATTAACTCCTCTGTTAATTGAAATATTCTAAGCTTCATTTGCATGCAATCTAAATATTTTGCTCTTTAAGATAATCTTTATTATTTACTTGGCTTTTTTTCTTGTTGAGAAAAAATGGTTGGGAGACTAGAGATGGGGAAACAGCTAATTAGATGAAGAGAGGCATGCCTATGAAAATAATCTATAATTTTGATGATAGTTTTCAGCATCTTTTAATTAATGTTAGGCATCCATTTAATCCACCCTGCTGATGAAATTTCTGATAAATAGAGTGGGAAAGGAATCATTCTCCTTTTCCCTCTGCCACTATTTTTGTATTTCTTACAATCTCAGAATGCTGGGTATCCTCTGGCCCAGTTTTCTTGGGAGAGGCTCCAGGGGCAGGCAAAAAAATAGAAGAACAATCATACAAGTAGAAATTTTAGCCAATCTCTACTGAAAAGTGCATATCCACTTAGAAACAAATGATTAAAATATTAATTGTCATTTTGAGGAGGATAAACATCTTTTTCCAAATGTCTTAGTTATCCTTGCAAAATTCTTACCAGTTTATATGTATATAAATATATATATTATTTTTGCAAAAATACATTCTTTTTTTTTTTCTAGATCCAGTTCCCTCTTTTTCTCCTCCTATTTTCAAATGGTCCCTTGCTGAATCTTGGAATGATGTGACAAAAGGCTGGGGTGGCTACAATAAAACTATACCATCAGCTGATGACGATGTTATCATTTTACCAAGTAACTACCGTATATTTTGTTAACATACAGAAGTTGTAACGCTAGAACTGGCACATGGAAGACATAGATTACCAGTCAAATATATAAATACTTACCAAAAAGCCAGTTTAATATACTTAGGTGTTCTGGTTTCTGCATTGTTTTATTCTGCAAGTTAAATATTCATTTGTCAACCAACATCCCCATGTACATTTTCATATCTCCTGACTCCTCAAGATGAAATATACATAAATAAATGAAAGAAGGTTGTATGTGCCTACATATTAATTTTTTAGTTTTTTAATTGTACGCCGCCCAGAGTCACCTTGTGTGAGATGGGCGGCTATATAAATATGATAGATAAATAAATAAATAAATAAATAAATAAATAAATAAATAAGTATATGCTCTCACAGGAAATATTACCTGTTTTGTGATAATTGGCAATCATATATAATCATGTGGTAACAGTAGATTTTCTCAAGGCTATTGGAATTGCTAGAGAAGGCCTCAGAAGAAAGACACAGCAAACCAATGGGGGCCACTTTGCTTTGACAGGGGGCACTTCACTCTAAACTTCACTGAGGTGAAGTGTGCTTCAAAGATCTTCACAGCCTCTTGTATCTGCTGCTTTTCCTAACTAACCTTCTGTCTTAGGAAAGGGTTTTAATTACAATAAAGCAGATATCCGTTGTTATCAGAAAACAGATCTGGATGATTAATCAGTTTAGCAAATTTTTCAAACAAGCTTCAGACTTTCCAGACTTGGAAAGCATTTTAGAGACCAGATGGCAAATATTAGACTGATGATTTTTCCCACAGTGAACTTTCAAAAGAATCATTTTTTTTTCATCCATTTTTTTGTGGTGAATATATGGTATCAATTGGCTGCTACCTGGTGAGAAGTAGCATTTAACACCTCAGGACAAACTCTTATTTTCAGGGAACGTTGACTACCATTTGCACACATTGAGCTGAAATAAGTGGAGGACTTTCCCTGTCTTTAACCAGTTTTACGGAACATTGAATTGTTGGTTCTTATTCATTCCCAAATATTTTGATTATTTTTTTAAAAAATCAGAAAAATAACCATATTGTGTTTTGCTTCTAAAAGAACTACCGTTCATCAATGGATAGTTCAGTTATTGGTTAGAAAGGTTTCACGCTCTGTATTTAATTTTGGATCTCCTTGGGTGGCACAGTGTAGATCAGCGTAATGAGGAGGACAGCAAAGAGAGGCCATATACTGTATAAAGGCCCCTTGACAATAAGTGTGGGGTAGACCCTGCCTCCATGAAGTAAGGATGTCCCTCACTTTCATGGAAGCTGGTAAAGGCCTTGCCCTTCCAGCAGGCCTTCCAGGACTAACTGTGGAGCCAGTGGCACCTATATTAGTTGTATATCAGTTTAATGATTTAATGTACTATGCATTATTGATGTTTTATATGTTACTCCTATGTGTAAATAACCTAGAGTCTACCTGGATTGAAATGATGGATAAATTGGCAGAATACATGCAGAATTGAATTGAATATGGTAGATTCAGCCCAATGCCTGAAGTGCTGAGTAACATGTTTTTAATGTATCTTACTCAGCATTTCAGGGATTGGGCTGAATCTGAAGTGAATTGTATAGAGGGGTGCATACATTAATATAAGTTTTAAGATGGATGAGTAGATGGAAGGTAATTGTCTGTTGGTTGTTTCTGAGATATCCTCATTAGCAGAGGAAATGACAGCGAATTAGAAATGCAAGTCTATCAAAAAACAAGTCAACTACCAAGTGGTCTACTACCAAAGCAACAACCCAACCTCCCACAAGAGTGAGCTGTGTAAGAACATTATTCAGACAAGTACAAATACACTGCAGCAATTCAGAACACCAGAAAAAAGAAACAGACCACCTATACAACATCTTCCAACAAAATGGATACCCATGCAACTTTATCAAAAAGTGCCTGACCACTCTACCCACTACAGCACAACCAACACAAGCCATGAAAAAGATAACACTACCAGACATCAAAAACATCTCAGAAACAACCAACAGATTATTACAATCACACGGCATCACCATAGCACACAAACCAGCTAAAGCTCTCCAAAACTTCTTAAATAAACCAAAAGACCCAGTAGCCCAAGAAGGAAAAACAGGCATCATCTACAACATACAAAACAGGCAGAAGACTAGCAGAGTGCATCCATGAACACCAACTAGGAGTCAGACAACACAATGAAAACTCCTTAATCTCACAACGCATGAACAGACTCAACCATAGTTTCAACTGGGAAACTGTAAACATCCTAGACCAGGCTAAATCCAAAAATGCTAGGAAATGCCTAGAAGCTTGGCAGTCAGATAAATCAGCCATCAACAGACACATAGAGATAACCCACATTTACACACTATTGAAAAGAGACAATAAAAAAGCTAAAAAGGAAATAAAAAGACTAGAATGCAGCCTTTCCAGCAGCTGAAACCCAGATAAGCAGAGATTAACACCAGACAAACAATCAAGCAGAAAACAATACCCTGATCAAGAAACTACCAAGGAGAAAACCACACACCCCCAACACTGGCAGGGCAAGCTGCTGTATATAAACAGGGAACAAACCCCACACTTACCAGCACTGATGACATTACCTAGCTGGGTAATGAAACATCAGCAAGCAAACAACCAAGCTCAGAGAGCACTAAAGACTCCAGAGTTTAACCCTCAGCTACATATATTCTCTTATATTGGAATTTTTTTTCTATTTTTGTCAAGGCTCCTTTGTGTATTTTTCTAAAGAAGTGGAACAGCAATTTAATTATAGATTATTAAAATATTTCCTAGTATTACATTTCAAATAAAGGATAAAATAAGATGCAATTTAAGATAGTATTACATTTAAAAGATCTTTAAAATTTCTTTTTAAAAAACTCTGGAAGTATTTACATCAAGTCAAGAAATGAATTAACATGTGAAAGTTTAGGCAAGCCTGACCCAATGCAGGCAATCTTTAACTTTCAGAAGTCACTGAAAATTAAAGAATTTTAACAATAAAGGGTCAGAATAATGTAGAAATTGTTGATAGTGATAATACTCCATTTTCCAAACATGTGTGGTAAAATGTGTATTTAGAGCCTAAAGCCTATTTTTTTCCTGAAATGTAGCTCTTTCTGCAACAGTTAAAGATACTTAAAATTCTGCACTTCAGTACAGTCTTATCTTAATGGTTTCTTCTGTTTTCGTCGTTAACTTTTCACCTGCTTCCTTCTCCTAAATCAGGTGAAAGTAGAGATGATGTGTAACTCCAGGTTCATCAGCTTGTAATTCTATTTCTAACAAAAGTTAAAACATTTTAAAATAAATTTAAGAAATAAACATATTCTCATTGTACGAGTAAAGTATACTTTTTATTTTATACACCAAGCATATATTTATAAACAAACCAAGTAATACATTTTATAAAGTAACATAATAACATTTCTGGGAAATATTCTTTCACACACACCCCCAAACAGAATGCCAGATGAATGGCTCCTTTCATCCTTTGGCCATGCCCACTGCCTTTGCCTCAACTCAGTAGGAACAATCCCAGCTCCTTGCAGTTAGTCATGTGTTAGTCTGTCTCTCTAAGCTTCACCATGTCCGTGCAGGCAGCTCTACATGTTTTTCCCCCTTTCATTGTAATATTATAATTCTTGGTACATTGTATTATTTCAAAGCAGTAATGTTTATATAATATGGTTAAAATTATTAACATTCTATCCTTTAGAAAGCTTAAAGTATTAAAAATAAAAAGAGAAAAGTAAAAATTCTATCAGTATTAATTGCCATTTAGGATGTCAATGTTACAAGCATAAGATTATTTAAATTTTCATCCAAAATTGAGGATTTCATAACAAAAAAAGAGCCACTACAATTCACATATTAGTTATACTGTAATAATTTCAATCTTGTACTAATTACTTAATACTAAGATCTCCGTTGTATTATTACTTAGTGTATATATAACTCTACACTTTTCCATAATCATGTTTTAATTTGGATTTTGGTGTATAGTCTCAAAGACCTTGTGCTGTCATAGCAACTGTGAAGAGGGCATCATGCATCTAACCAATATAAACTGGAGTGGTTTTGTATGTATTAGAGCAATTTTGGACAAGTAGCTGATTGCCTCATAACTTGGTGATGTGTTACTATTGGTGTTGTAGGTTGAGTGCCATCTGCCTTTGGTAGGGCAGGATATTTCTCTGTTAGAGAAGAATGGGGACAGGAAAGTAGATTCGCATGTATCTGAATCTTTCTTTGGGAACATTTTAAATTATTTTTGTAACATTGAAAGAAAGGACAGGCTTCTTGTGCTATGCATGAACAAATGAAGGCAGCTTTTGTGCTAGCAGTGTTCATAGCTTTCCAAGTTGTTTTCACATTTTGTAGTATTTAATATAATAAATTTCTGACACGATGTGTGAAGGAAGGAATGAGGAGTTTGCCATAGTATGTTGCATCAGATGGCATATGTATGTCATGTAGCCTCTGGCAATTTTTTTAGTGGTGGAATCTTCTCTCTTTCTCTCTTTCTCATTTGGCTTTTAACTTTTTCTGTTTGAAGAGACAGATGCTTAAGCCTTGTACTCATATAATAAACTTCCGTTGTGCCTGTGTTCCATTTGGGGGTGCATTTATGACATTTTATAAAGCAAGAATGTTGATCAAAGAGATTCTGTGTCACTACTTGACTCATTAGAAAGCTTGTTTCATACCAGAACATTAGGATTCTGCTGGATTATTTCTGAATTTTTGTCTGGAGAAATAAACACATGATATGGGAATGATATCTTTTAAAAATAAATACTAGTATTTGCTGAATGCATTTTGCGTATGGGTGGAGGCAATATTGAATTAAATCTAACAAAAGCTGACCTGAGGATTTTGTGACCTCAAGAATATCAGGCTTGGTCACATTCTTGAGGATCTCTCTGCTCAATGGACATATATTACCAGAAGTATATTAAACCTTCAAGTGTTTTCCTTTTCTTAACTCTACAAGGGAGCCCTCTGCTGTTCTGGTGTATATATTTCCCTTTTACGCATCATATCAGAAAACTATGTATAAAATTATCAGCCCAAATCAATCAACTGTAGTATGAAGGCTCCTTCATCAAAAGTTATGGACCATAATCTACCATGCTGGTCCAGCATGAGTTGGTAGATGTATAATTTTTGACTTCTCATCCCAGCTTCCATGCCTAAAGAAGGACTAGAACCTGGTCTACTCACTCCTAATCCAACACACCATAATCTGTCTGTCTGTCTATATCTACCTACCTACCTACCAACCAACCAACCAACCAACCAACCTATCTCTTTATACAAAAAAGAATAAAACTAGAGAAATAAGGAAATGTTACACATGAGAATGCATATATTTTAAGGTTCTACTCAGGGAATAGAAATTATTTCCATCATAGGGCAAAGAATTAGGAATGAAGCCATTGTCTTATAAAAATGTTTGTCTAACTCAGTTGGCTGTCCTAACAATATTTGTCAACAGCATGTGTTTTGTTAAAAGCACATTCTTTGCAAATGATTTTATAGTCTAGGCTCTTCCCTCCCACCCCATCCTTCAACGATGGCTTTCCCTTCCTTTACATCTGTGTTCTATTTTTCTTCTCACTATGAAGATCTTTTCAAAACACTTGCTGTATAAACCCATGAGCTTGAATCAAATGTGTACCAATGTATTGTAAGGCAGGCTACTTTTGGGTGTACAACACAGGATACTTAGTATTAACATTTTTGCTATATCACTACAGCATCCCTGCCAGGCTACTTTCAGCAATATTGGCCAGGGGTGGGGGGGAGGGACCTCTGGGGTACAAAAAGGAAATGGAAGTTCACACACACACACACACACACACACACACACACCCCTTGCCCCAGAACATGCTAGCACTCCCATGAAGTTGCATATCCATCATAAGGAAAAATAGCTAATGATGACTGGGCAAACTATTTTTCAGGAAAACATTACTGCATTTACCAATCTTTTGTATTTATTTATATGACAGTCCTTTCAGCACTTTACAATATTAACAATAAAAATACAGTAAAATATTGTAAGATGCAATACTTAAAAAAAAAAAAAGCAGTTATAGCAAAATGTGCCATTAAAAATTACCCTGTTATCAGCAGAAAACTAAGATCAACCTTTAAAAGTTTTCAAAGAAAAACACACAAGCAAGCAAATTCAAGCTATTTAAAAGGCCTGATACCCGCCCTAACTGTATTCATGGGGATCTCGCCCAAGAATTCTCTTTTGGGTAGTCCTTCCATTGTGAGCAGTTCTTTGCAAAGAAGATCATCTAGATTTTTGTGCCAAGTTTGAAACTAATTCAAGCAATAATGTACTTAAGGTATCTGCTATATATTTAATTATATTTTTTTGAGTCCGTTCCAAGATTTACTGTATCTCCTGAAGAAGTAGATAAAGTTCTTGGATCTCTTTGTGCCACTAACTGCATATTGGCTATCTTAGCTTATGAAGGCCTCCGTAGACTTTGTCCTGCCAATAAACATTGAGATAGTTAATGGAATACTTTTGTATGTGGAGTTCTCTGCCCTATTAAAGGAGACGTTTGTGAGGTCCTTACCTAAGAAACAACTTTTTGGACCTGGCTGATACTGCATACCAAATTTAGCAACACTGTTGGAGAAGATGGTGCTGCTGCATCTGCAGCAGCTCTTAGATGAAACAGATTACTTTGATCCTTTTCAACTACGTTTAAATCTGGATTTGGCATGGGGACAGCAGTACTTGTCCAACAAATGATCTGTTGATACTTCTGGATTACTCAACAGTTTTTGATATCATTGGCCTCACAGTCCTGTTGGAGTGCCGGAAGGATCTGGGATTTGGAGATGCAATTTTGTGGTGGTTCTCTCTTATCTCCTTGGGCACTATCGGAAAGGGTTACTTTGTACATGAAGCCATTAGGAAGGATGATTTGCAGGTTTGAAGTTAGTTGTCATTTATATGCCGACAACACTCAGCTATATGTCTCCTTTCCTGTGAGCTTGGCTTGAGATATCTCCAGGACCTCTGAACATCCTCGGATTGTAAGAGTCTGGATGTGGGAGAACAAAGTGGAACATTGATACAATGAAGATGGAGTTCTTACTGGTTCCATGGTCAGGGTTTCAGGATCTGGAAGATTTTTTTTTCCTGAATAAAGCTGCAATTAAGGATCATGCTTGCCATCTGGAAGCCTTCTGGGTCCAGCATGACTTTTACACGCTCAAGTAATATTGGTGGCCTTCTATCAGCTTCAGCTGGTAAACTGTATCCTTAGTTGGAGAAACCTGGTTTCAGTGACTCTTTGTGGATAGGAAATTGCAGCTGCCCCAGAAAGTGGCAGCAATGAGTGGTTGTGACTGGTGCCTCATGTAACCACAAATTCAATCAGGAAACTAACCATTTTAGATCATGCCAAATCCAAGAGTGCAAGAGAATTTCTAGAAGCGAGGCATTCTGATAGTTTGGCTAATAATGGAGACAGAGAGATGTACTCAGTCTACAAACAATTCAAAAAGTAAACAAAGTTCCAAGAAGAAAGCCTGGGCCACATTCTTCCTTATCACACACCCAAAAATCAACACAGAGAAAAACGAGAGCCAACACAATAGGTAGGAACATGCTAAGATAAAACAATACAGCTGACCAAGCTGGCTAGGCCAAACCTCTAAGCCAGACACAGAAACTATTGCAACTCTGATCAAGACGGGTAGGACAGGTTGCCACATATAAAAAGCCAGCAATTGCCACTCCCTTGGGTCAAAGCATAAACAATGTTACCTAGCTTGGTAATGGAACATTTGCAAGGAAAAAACCAAAGTCAGTGAGCCACAGGATTCCAGCCTCCCAACCCTGAGTTGTACACATTCTCTATTAACGCTATCATTGGGAATTGGATGCATATATATCTATAAATAAGTAAAGATGAAACCTAAGGTGGACCATTCACTTTTGAAAATTTATGCCAGGACTTTATTTATTTATGTATTTATTTTTGCCAGAATATTTATTTGGCTAACCACTAATTCTGGTCCGCCATGCTTCATTGTTTCCTTCATTGGGGGGGGGGGGGGAGGTTTACATATATTTAGACACATATGCTGGTGTGCAGACTTTGTACCTCCAATTTTTGCATGGTAAAACTCATAAGATGTTTTGTGCATTTTATCTGTATGTTAGGGAAGTATAAATCCTAACCCCAAAACATATTAGGCAAAAATCTTACTAAGAAATATACATGGAAATGCAGCCAATGAAACAACAGCTCAGAAATGGCTGTGGAATCTAATATAATGAATATACCATTGGAAAAAGAGAAACTGACTGAAATAGTGGCTGACAGTTCTCCTATCCCTAAACTTTTGGGGAGTTCCAGTGTTTGCAGATAAATAGTATGAAAATAATTTAGGTAGGTTCATATGTGGATTTTTTAGACTAGAAGCCTTAATATATATTTTGAATATTTCAAATTATGCCTTGATGCTAAATGGTCTCTCTCTCTCTTTTCCTCTCTACTTTTCCTGAGCAGAATACAGGATGACTTTACTAAAAATAAACTAAACACCTTTAAAGATTTAAAACTTGTTAATAAAGTGACAGTAGATGGCTCAGATAAAGGCCCCAACAATGACCTTGCTGTCATTCAAACTGCATGTATGAATACCGGACAATTGAGCCCCCATTCATAATCTACATGACCTCTGCTTCTTTTGTTTATTTATAGCACAAGCAGTGAAAAGAAGTCTTCTATTCATTTTGGAGCCATCTGTTTTCCAGTGTTTGTTTGACTAGTAACTTGACCTGATGATAATGTGGTGTCTGAGTTACAAAACAGATTGAGTTGTTGTGTAACATTTATATCCCTGGAGTTCCATGGCAGGCAGTGTGGAAGAAACATGGACGGTCCATCTAAAGCATGAAGATAATCCTTTTGCTTTGTGTTTTTCTAAAGGAGTTGATTTCATTAAGCAACATTCACAAGCAAGGACTTCACTGAATTTCTTTACTGACTGAGTGCTAGGAGAAGGGGCAATTTTCCATATGCTTATTTAAAGACTAATTCAATTCGATTTGGTCTTGGTTTGTTCATTTTTTTTTTTTTTTTTTTAGCCATAGCTGCAGTAGGAATAACGGCAGCAACTGGGAATATATTAGGATGCATCCAGCTTCTGAAAGCTGGATGAGATGCACTTTTGTTTTGCTAAAGCCTTTTTATCACCCGTAGAGATGACAGAAAATTTTCATTTGCAATTTTCTAGCAGCTCTCAACACCATCTGCCATAATGCAGTCACTGCGAAGTCTTTGTAAATGCACTTGATTTCACCAGTATATGTACATGAATTCTAGATTAAAAAGGTAAACTGAAATTGTTGTGAGATTGTGGGTAGGTCTGAAAGGGAGGGTAATTACTCGCTCTTGTTATTCTGTGCTAGGCCGTACGTGCATTTTTGTCCTTAGCATGGGATGAGAAAGTAGAATTAATGTTTTTCTACTCGGTTTCTTTTCTTACCAGAACCAGGAAAGGATACTTCCTTTTTAGAAAAGACTGTGAAATAATAATCTATTGAAATGTGTGGGTGTGGGTGTCATTCTAGGTCTTGGACCATAATAAACTATCTGCTGGTCTGTAGGTGCAAATATAGGTGTGTATCTCTTCTTTACTTTTCTGGCTGTCATAAATGTTAACAGTTATTTATTAAGATCTCCATACATACTATCCATATACTTTCCTTGCTTTTCTTGGTGATGGTTACAACTTTAAAACTGGTAGACTTAACAAGAGACTTGAAGAAAAAGCTTGCAAGCTCAGAGCCCCAGATCTCCATTCCATCTTCAGGCAGTGAGTAGCGGCAATGAATTGATGACTGCCTCTCACTCCCTGGAATAGATGTCCCACTGTGGTTTTGTCAGGTCAGAACTGCAGGCATCTGCACCAGCCTAGATTCAGGGAGTCAGAGCCAAAGAATAAAGTCACTAGACAGAGCTGAAAAAAGTCATCAAAGCATGTCAGTGCTGAGAAGCCCCTGTGGACGTGGCCAGCCTGGAGTCTTAGAACTTGGCTAAAAATGTCACCCTTTGATTTTCCATCTATTTCAGGAGCTGAGATATCAGATGAAAAGGTCAACTGAAGGACCATATCCATACTTTTTCAGGAGGAGCATGGAATTTATAAATAACTAGTGAGGGGTGGCTATCCCATCCCTTTCCATGTGAAATAAGACAGCTGATGGACTGATCACTTTAGCAGTCCCTCAGGGCTTCTACTATCAAGTTTATGTTGAATTCTCATATAGTCTTCTCATCCGTAACACAGACTTTTACTTCATAGGCAGGAATACAGAGAGATTTTTTCAGATTCCTTTTTCTGAGCCTTTTTTCTACATAAGGAAATACATTGTTTTGTCCTGTATTCTTGAATTCCCAGGTGAAGGGATCACGCTGGCAACATCCCATTATTTCAGCACATTAGTAAGACGAGGCCTCTTGGTATTTGGGATTGTCTCTAACATGAGTAGTAATTAATTATTGTCATATGTTTTTTGCCTTTGTCAGAATCAGAGTATCATCTTTTTTTCTTTTGGTTAAATGCATAATTAAATAACTTGGCATATACTTTTTTTAAATTACAAAAACTCTTTACTTATACTGATTTTGAGGAAGAATCCTAATAAATTTTGCTATCCCAGGATTTGTGCCTAAAATTGTTCTCTACCTATCTTTCTTTTTAGAGAATCTCCACAAAATGTTTTGCACCTCTGTAGAATAATTGGCTTGGCATATGCATGCACTCATATCCAATCTCTTATAGTATGTAAAAAGCAGGCTGAAATATACTATTGATTCAACACCTTTCCTCATTTTAAATATTTTTTTTATGGTGTATTATTTATTTGTATTTTAAGTTGGTGATCACAGTAGCCAAATAGTAGAACTCTAGAGAAAGGTAAATGAACATTTTTAAAACAAAGCTTTCAAAAAAACAGTAAATGGCATGCTAACAGTATTACAGTTGGGGACTCCTGAAATGGTTAAACACTAATAGAACATAGCTTGCTTCTGGATGGTGTTGATAAACATTGGTTTTACATCTCTGTTTCTCTTCTCTGCCTTGCTTGGTTTCATCTATCTATACTGACTACTGGTGTGGGTCAAAGATCTTCTGGCCCATCCATATGGAACCAGTAATAAGATAGCAACAAATGCTTTTGTTTTAAATCACATTTTTCATTGGAATGCTCCTCTTAAGAACACCTCTGTGCCAATCACCTTCTGCCATAACCAAACCGGGTCAACGTGTTATTCCCTTATTTACAGGGTTCACTTGCTGCTCAGATTGAAACCTAGTCTGAATAGCTTACATTTCCTATTTGAGTAAATAAGATTTTAAAGAGTCTAAAACAAACAACAGTTTAATACAAAGCATGGCACCAGAGATAAATAAAAGTCTATATTGATTATGGTTCAAGGTATAGGAGGGAGCAGCTCACAACCTTCCAATGCTGAAGGCCTGATGAAAAAGCCAGGTTTTCATTTTTAAGATCAACACAAATAATACTACTTATGTACGAGTGCTGAGGGAAAGGACTTTGTGCTGGAAATGCCCCTTTTTTCATTAGAGTATGTGGTTGGATCCCTTAATAAGAGATGACTGCTTTTACATCACAGCTTGGTTTCACTAAGAATTTACTTGGCTGGCTTTTTGTTGTAATAAAACTTATTCTTTTTCTTTTATGTTAGATCTAAACTGATACTGAATCTCTGATTAGTTTTAGACATATAGTTTAACAACTCTTATTCCTAATCGTTTTACATTATTATATTTTATGGACTATATCTTGTCACTTTGACGTCTCAGAAATAGCACTCCAGTTTTACTTGTACCTCTGTCATTTTATGCTGGTCTGTGACTGACATAAAGATTTGTTTTCTTGTTCTCCCTGTCCATCTCCAGCCTCTAAACTCCCTTTTCCTTTGGAGCTGATTTTGGGGGCTGCACAGGAGAGGGTGATCCATTCTTCTTATAGATGTCATTGCATTGACAGATGGCTAGTATTGGATGCAACCCAAAACATTCAGAACACCAGGCCTTTATAATACAGAGTTTTAATTAGAGTTACCATATGTCTAGTAATTTCTAGAAGAGTCCAGTTTTAAATTCTGAATGCCCTATCTGAAAAAAAGGAAACAAGTCAGGGATTGCTTGTTTGTTTTTAAGAGGCTGAACAGTCCCACCACTCCCCATGTCCTTCAACTCTTGCTCTTTCCATGTTTGGACATCAATCTCTTGTTCTCCTCATTCTTTTTCTTCCATATGCCTGCTCTTTGAAGTCATCCTCTGCTTCTTCCCCTTGTCTATTTTCTTTCCTCCCAGTTTAGCCTGTCTCCCTCCTCCTGTATCATGCCATCACTCTCCTCCATAGCCCTCTCCTTTTTGCTGTCTTCCATCCTGCTTACATGCCATCATTCCCATTGCCAACCTTGGCTCCCAGCCCAGAAACAATCCTCCACTCTTCCTTCCCTCCTCTTCCTTTTCTCTATAGAAGTCAGTGGCCCAAAAGGGAAGTATTAATGTGGGTCTCATTGCTGTATGGGTGCATGGAGGAATATATGTGAGTTCAAACACATGTGTTAGTTTTTTGGCCAGAGAGACCCACTGTCAGTTCCCATTTGATTTTGGGCCAGTCATTCTCTCTCTGTCCAAGCTATTTCACAGTGTTGTTGCTCTGAGGATAAAATGAAGAGAGGGAGAAATTAAAGCTGCCTTGAGTTTTCAGAGCAGAGGCAGTATACGGTATCAAAGCAAAAAGAATTTTTTTTTCAATCTCAGTTATATGTAGTATATTAGGTAAGTATCTTCTTTGTTAGAAGGTCTGAATATTTTACATCTATCTTATTAATTCACTAATGACTTTTTTTTCATTTAGAGTGAATTTGGTGGGAAGCAGAATGTTTGCTTAAATGATTGTATTGACTCATAAATTAAGCAATAGTCCTAGTCTCGTTGTTCAACTTTGCATCTTATAAAACCACATGGGTTACAGAAAGGAGGCTACTTTTTAAAAATCAATGTATTAAACAAAGTAACACTCTGCATCGTTTCCTTCCTTCTAAGACAGAACCATCTTGGTGGATATGAATCTTCCGCCCCTACGAGGTCTTTATATCCAAGGCACCCTGGAATTCTCATTAAATACCAGCCACGTTTTGAGTGCAGCCTGTATTGTGATTGCCGCTGGTGGTGTCCTGAAAGTGGGTAAGTGAAAAATAATAATAGCTGGAAGAGAGGCTGCATGTTGTATCTTTTATTTATTTATTTTTTTAAAGTGAACCAACAAATCTAAATAGCCTCAGGCATGACAAAGCTATTAGGGGATATATATGCCAAGGGCAAATAATGAAGCCTAGAAAGAATAACATCATAAATTGGTGCTCATGCCATCTAACATTTATAAAGCACTTGCAATATGCTGGGCATACTGCAGTACAAATGGGATCTGTTCTAGTCGAAGTGGAATCTATTGCAGGTAAGTGCTCATTCGAATGCAATCAAAGTCTGTTTCACACTGAGCAGAAAACCTGATTTATTTTCCCTAGTAGATGAGGGGTGCAGTAGAGCCTATATTGAGTTAGGCCCAGAAAATCCTTTCTCAACACCTTGAATTGGACTCCATAGTTCAGTGTAGGATTTTAAACACTGCTGTGACATGGTCTGATTTAGCCACCTTCCTTAACAATCAGGCAGCTGTTGGATCATCTTCAAGAGTAGCTCTACATCAAGTGTATTGCAATAATCCATTTGTAAAACTGTTAAGGCATGGAGCAGCAAAGCTCCTGGTGTGGAACTCTAAAGATTGTATGATTAGTAGTCCTACCCCATCACAATCCCTTTGTGATTAGCTAAGGCCATTCAGCAGTTATTTTACGGTGACACTCACAACCCTTTATTAAAATTCCAAAAATGTTCATTACTTAAAATAGATTCACATCCTTTTTTATTCTGTAATTGGACTGACTTTAATTTGTGCAATAGCAATTTAAATATACAAGAAGTGGCCATTCTTCAACATTTGTATTAGTGATCTAGATAAGACATGGAAGGAAAGCTCACCAAATTTGCAGGTGACAAAAAATAGTATAATTAGGACCCTAGAATACAGAAATAAAATTAAAATTATCTTGATAGTTTAAAGAAGTGGGTTGAAAATAACTAATATCAATTTAACAGAGGGAGTTATAAAGTTGTAATGGTTTGTGGGAATGACCTTGGGGGACAGGAGGAAGAGCTGCAGCCTAAACAACAGTCTGATAAATGAAATTTGAGTCTGAAGGAGGAGGGGTGGTGAAACCATCTCAGAAAGGACCCTCCCTAGTGTTTGAGAGATAAAAGTGAGGGACAGGAGGGTTACTTTCAGACTTGCAAGATTCTGAAAGGTAGAGCTAGTACTCCTGGTTATGCTTCTTGTCTGGGCTACTTTGCAAGGCTAACATCAATCTTTCAAGTCTGAAAGTACCCCTGCTGTCCCTTGCTTTTACTTTCCTGAAAACTAGGGAAGGTCCATTCTGAGATGTTTTCACTATCTCTCCTCCTTTGGACTCAAATTTCAGACCATTGTCTAGGCTGCAGCTCTTCTTCTTGTCCCCTAAGGTCATTCCCACATATCATTACAAAAGTGTAGCAGAGATGCAAACAAAGGACATGCAATTTGAGAAGTATAGTTTCCAAAAGATTCAAAGAAATTGAACAAGTTCAGAGAAGGATATTGAAGATGATCAGGGGACTAGAAAATAAGAACTCTACAGAAATAGGGAAGGAGCTGAGTATATTTGGCCTTGAGAATCAAACAACTGAAAAGGTGGGAGGAACATGATACCACTCTTCAAATAACTGGAAAGATGTCACACAGAGGAAGGTCAAGACCTGTTCCCTCTCATTCCAGAATGGAGATGTTATAATAGACAAGACTGGAATTACAGGAAGCAGATTCTAATTTGATGTTAGAAAAAAACTTCCTAGCAGTAAGAGCAGTTCAACAGGGGAATCAACAGGGCAGAGAGCTTGGTGAGCTCTTCTTAATTGGATGTGTTCAAGCAGAGACTGGACAACCATCTGTCTAGGATGCTTTAATTTGGATTCCTGCACAGAGGTTGGCATTAGTGCCCTAAATGGCCTCTTCCAACTGCACTGTTGAAGAGTCAAAGTAGGCCTAGTAATTAGTAAAATGAGGTTGGTCCTTTTCTTTGATTACTTGCTTTTAGAGATAATTTTGAAACTTGCCATTTTTCCCCCTGAGTTTTAATTAAAAGCCTTGGAGCATTTCTCAGATAAGATCCAGGAGTAGATGGAGATAATGCTTACTTTATAAATTTTATAAGGTTGCTTAGGTCCAGAAGAGATTTATTACAGGGGGTTTTGTTTCCCAATGGATTAACACACAAAGAAATACACCAACACTTATTCTTTATTGGTTTCTTAGTGAAATGGGATGACTTTTGCAGGTGACCCAGAACATAGCATGCCACATGTCACTGGAATCAGTGCAGGGTTTTAGAACTGCATGACTTGAAAGCTGATTGTCATTCAGATTGTCTCAGGGTGAAGTAGAATATAGTGATTTATGAAAAAGGAGCAAGAATAGTCAATTTACAAATTCAAGGCATTTAGCAGTTAAGGAAGACTGGGAGAGGGATGGCCTCTGAAATGAATTAAGACGGGGAAGGGGAAGCTATTCGCCATCTCTAGATGAGGGGATCCAAAGTGCCTACTGTCACTGAGGCTTGCATAGTTTGGGTAGGGGAGAGGAAATCAAGAAATCATTACTACAGAAAGAGTAAGAAAATGTAATATCCCTGGACTATAAGAACTAATCTACTGTGGTTAGAAGAGGTTTTGAGCAGCTTTTATAAGGATTTATCCAATCAAAGGGTTACAACAACAACAACAACAACAGCTCGAGCACTGCATTTTTCTATTCCTTCACTTACCTTGTAAAGTAAGTACAAAGCAATCTTGGGCTGTCTCCATAAGTGTGAAAGGTTATATTCAAACTATATAGCTAGCATTCAACCCACCATGGATCTGCCATGGATATGTTATGGTGAATTTCTTATTCCCAAGTATGTCAAGAATCAAGGACAAGCAAAAATAACAGGAATCTATTCACCCATGCAAATAAACTGTAAACAAAAAGGAAACCAACATGTCATGGGTAGTTAGAATACAAATAACCGTAACTGGGATGTTTAAACAGGTCAGTAGCATTTCTGAATAGTTATTTCATTATAGTGTGAGGTTATTATATTTATACCTCAGGTATCATTCAAACCAATACATATTAGTATACACAATTTATGGTATTATTATTCATAACTTATTACATTTACGTTTTAAAATTCAGATTATTCTTGTTATAGAAATCTTTAATTCTAGAACTTTCTAACAATCATTCTTTCACCTGTAAAAACTGCCTTTTTGTTAAAAGGGGATTAAGGAAATACACCTTGCAACTTTGTAGCTGTTGATGTTCAACTTTTTTTGCTTTTTAATTAATTAATTAATTAATTGAGCTTTAGAATGAAGTAATAGTCTAGGAAGTTGTCTTGATGAGCTAGCAAGGATACTATGTCCAAATTTAAAAAAAAAAAAAATTAAAAACTGATGCATAGTTAGTAGCCACAGCTCAGACTGTAAGAACAGTGACAGATGTTCACAGAATATTCACATATCTAGGAATCCAAAAAGATGCTTGATACCAGTCACTTTTATTGGACTTTTATTGGACTAGATCCAGTACAAATTAGAAGTGCAAAGTGGAAACACTTTTTACAGAACCAGCTTATAAAACCTGGAAATTTCTAAACTTTTCCAGAACATTAAAAACATGTCTTATTGAGAAAAGTTTATAACATGCCTCATTTTCTGCATAGTAATTCTTAACAGAAAGGAACACATGAGATTTAGTGATAGGGTGGAGGGAAGGGAATAACATAGATTCAGAGAAAGATCATCTTCCAGACCCAGCTCTTCATTCTTTCTTGATTGTTTCAGGGTTAACTATATAGCCACGGTATAAATGAATGAGCTAGTCTTCATCTGTAGTGTTTTCTCTTTTAAGCTGACAGCTTCCAGAGGACAGCTGCAAGTTGTGTAAAATCTGTTGTGCTTCAGCACCCATTATACTGGAGGTGACCAGTAGGGTCTGGGATCCGAGAAGGGCTTTTTCGTAATTTTCCCTCTGGTCCCTAGTTAGCTTCATCGACTGCCAGTTGGCTGTTATCTCTCTGAAGAGCTAGATACCGCAGTGCGGTGGTCAGAATTGTGCAATAGTGCTAGACTGCTCAGCCAGGATTACTGCAAGTGTTTTAACTCTGATACAGTTCAGTCCATGGTTGAATTAAGGTAACAGTGAAATGTTGGTATTACTCGCCTCCCATTAACTCTGGGACGGAACATGGCAGAATCTGGAAGACAGCATTTATTGCCCAAAGAAAGGAGGGAAGAAAAGATAAGTCCTAAATTAAAAATGTTGCTTGTGACTCAGCTCCCTCTGTGACTCCAGCCTCACAGATATATGCATACGTAGGTAAATACATACATATTTACATATTTATTTCAGAAGTCAGAACAAACATACCAGAAAACAACACACCCATTAGACCAGTGTTTCTCAAACTTGGCAACTTTAAGATGTGTGGACTTCACCTCCCAGTGAGTGTCTGATAGTGATGGCAATAGCAATGAATTTAATTACTCTTCTGGAGATAATCTGGTGACCTGTCAGCTAGTGTAAGAATGGGTTATGGAAGATATGATGAATCTGGCTCACTGCGTTGTTTAGCAGGGGCAGGGGCAAAGTGGAGAGAGAGTGATAAAGACCAAGAGAGATTCTTTTTCTTTAGGCAACCCGATGTCTTTCTTATGCAGGAATGTTGCTGAATTTTCCTTTAAAAACTGAAGACGTGAACATGTTGTAAAAGGCAAGAGTGGCATGTCTTCTGTAGGATGGACAGAGAATGTTTGATAACAGCAAATTAAAAATAACATACCAACAGAGTGACCTGGATAATTTTCCTACGTTGGGTTTACAAAACAGGCTTGTTAAAGTTCTGAAGAATTTTGTGAGAAGGACAATTTGTTTCAAAGCTCACCAAACCTTCTCAGGGCCAAGTGAAATAATTTCAGCCTGGTCATTTGTGCCTTGAATGAGAACTCTGGATTTATTGGTTCTGTGATCCATTTGTTTGTTTTCTTGTCTATCCATGGTATTCTCAGGGGTCTTCCCCAACACCAAAGTTCAAAAGCATCAATATGCTTTCTATCCTGCTTCTTCAAAGTCCAACTTTCACTTCCATAGAGTGTCACAGAACAAACCATTGCCTGCACAGTTCTGATCCAGATATAGGTATAGACATATCAAAGCATCTGAGTATATTTTCCAAGTCTTTGTTGCTACCTGACCAAGTGCTAGTCTATGGCCTGTTTGTTGATTTCAGGATCCTTTATTGTTGATAGTAAATCCTAAAAGGCAGAAAATATCCACCACTTCAGAGTTTTAATTGTCAGTCTTAAGGCTGGTTGCTGTACCTGTTGTCATTTTGGCTTTCTTTATATGTAATCATACTCCAATTTTTTCACTGTGTTCCTTGACTTACATTATTAAAGCCTGCAGATTATTTGCATTTGTATCTATTAGTGTTATCAGCATAGTTATGTTTCTTCCTCTAATCTAAAAGCTATGCTCATCTTCTCCCAGTCCAGCCTACCTCAATATATATTCAGCGTACAGGCTGAATATACAAGGGGAAAGTATATAGCCTTGTCTAACTCCAAGAAAACAAACAAAAGGATCATCAGACAAATCAACCCAGAGTTCTCACTCAAGGTGCAAATGACCAGGCTCAAATTATCCTACTTCAGGCATATTATGTGAAGACCTAGGTCTCTGGAAAAGGCTCTAATGCTGGGAAAGGTAGAAGGAAAGAAAAATAAAAATCAGCAAGCAGCAAGGTGTATGGACTCAGTCACAGTGGCAATGGGTTCACCGTTGGAAGAGCTGAAGGACCAGGTTAAGGACAGATCATCATAGAGAAAATCTATCAATATGGTCACTAAGAGTTGACAACAACTTGATGGCATGTAATAAATCAATCAACTGGCATGAAAATAACCTCCATATATTCTGAATTTCAGCATTCTATTGTTACAGTTTTTTAAAATATTTTATTAAAGCAATGTCACAAACTGTATATCTAGAAACAGAGGTGTTGTAATTCTGAAATCCTGGAAGACTGGGCTTTGGGAGCAGGGCTAGATATTTGGCAGTTTCTTGTTTATAAAACATATGTTGATATCACCATTCATTATGACTAGGGCTATGCTCTGGAACTGGCTATATTTTGAATCCTGAGGCATGCTGAATAATTGGATCAAATTGCTATGTACCCAAGTTGGAATGGATAATTTTGACTCAAAACAGTCCATGAAATTCCAGTTCTCAATCCATTATTCCAGTGCTGCAGTTGCTGGTGCTGCAACAACTATGTCAAAAGAAAAAAAAAAGTTTCAGAGATTCCATAAAATATGTCAGGATCCTTGGCAGTTGCCTAAAACAAGAAATCACTATTTTCATATCATGACTCAGAGTTCTCTTTAGCAAGATTTATTGTGCTGAATGGGATGAGGTTATAAGAATTATAGTAACCGAACTATTTTCCATTTAAAGCCCATATATCCCTGGGTATGGGGTAGAAACTTACTGATTTTCTTTCTCACAGCCTTCCTATGATCTGGTGAGGAGGCAGGTCTCTTCACTGGCCATGGAGAAGACTGCAGCTGGCTGTTTACATAAGCCTGTCTTGCATCTTTTACAAAATCTTTACAACATACCATGGTAGGACAAGGAGGAGGAGGGGCACTGGATTTTGTGATTGACAAATGGACTTTGTGATTAGATCACTATCTGTTTCCTCAGTTTCAGTGCTTTGGATTGGTAGTGAGATGTCAGGAAAAGTTCCTCTTGATTCTTGATTGGGGAACACAGGGCCCGGTCAAGGAAAGCAGCTCAGTCATGGATTCAGCTCTCTAATGGATAGCTACCATTAAGGTTCACTGGGAGTTTGAAAATATCATGGCCTGGCTTGTCCAGAGACAAAAAGCACAACCCTACTCCACCTCTTTGAAGAAATAGCACATGACCTGTCATGTTATGTAGTGGAGGTGACTCAACAGAGATTGTGGACAGACAGTGATCTGGCAGGAGTTGGAGGCCTGACTACCTCTGGCTATTGTCTCGGTTAAAAAAATAAAAGGAAAGACATATCCCTTAAGGGGACAAGATTTTCTTAAGCTGCAAAGAGTTCCTTCCAGAGATAATGCAGTTCTGTTTTTATTATTATTCTGGGACTGGTCAAACCAGCTCCAGAGCAACCTGGAGTAAATCAAGTAATTTTGAGAGGCCCGAATTGGGCCCCAGATTGAATGGGGTGGTCCTTCTGTGTCTCTGTGTGAGTCATTTGCCTGATTTCAGATCAAAATCAACCATATCTATAACAAGATTAATTTCATAGACACTTCATTAAATGGGTTACTAAGATTAATTCTTACAGATGAATATTACACTTTCTTCTTTTCCCCACCAAAGTCATGTTTTCTGAATATTAAACAATTGTGACATGATGGCTAATTCTTCCCAGATTTCTTTGTTTAATTCTACATCTGCTGCAGTTTGGGGCTGTATAATTGATTTAATCTCTAATTTTAAAGAAGTGCTGAACTCTCTTACTGGACTCTGCTTACATTTCTCTAGGGCAGAAATTGCCCTACTTTTCCCTTCAAGTATCTGCTTCATGCTACACTATTTTCTTCTGAGTCTGTAAACTACCCTTGGTGAAATAAATAGGTTCACAGTTGGAATACAGCTCACTTTGCAGTCTAAAAGATAAGAGTTATATCCATCCTCTCTTTTTTACCTTTCTTATTCTCCTCTTGTGTTTTCAATATAATCAGAAAAAATTCACTTAGGTTTTAGAAGTTGCATCTGTGAAAGAGATGGGATTCTTTCAAAATGGTAGTTGAACACTAATCCAAATATACTGGAAAAATGCCAAGTATTTTTGAGTTTAACTATCTTTCTCTACTAAACTAGTCCTGTTCCACACTTAACCTATTGAAAAAAAAATTCTAAAACAAATTTGGGGTAACTGAAATTATTAAGCAAAACAAAGTTGTGCGCCACAGTAATCAAGAAAGAGTTATAATTTGTTCTGAAAGGAAAGGTTCAAAGAAGAAATTTTTAAAAAGAAAGATTATCCTTCCTGAAGAGAAAGAGTTCCAACCTGTTGTCTTTGCTTTCTACTGGACAACAAGGATACTGTATGGAATATTAGCTTTTCCAAAGCTTTTCTTCCTTCTCCCATTCTGTTTATCTTTCTGCTGGTAACCTGGATGATCCTGGTTAAAGAAAAAGGGTCTTGCTGCTGTGGCTCCCTTCCCCTGCTTCAGATGTAGCTGTGAGAAAATGGTGCCAGTGCTAGTTACATAACTGAGGTCACATGAGAATTGTTACAATTCCCTTGGATGAAGATGATAAACTCGACATTGTGGGATGGTGGAATTTGACAGCACAATATATATCTTAAACATAGTGAAATCCGGTGAGTTATGCAAGTGCCAGAGCTTATCTGACTGAGTTAGAGTAGCACATAGGCAAAATCTATTCAATCACATAGAGTAAGAGCTGGGGAAAAAAATGTGCCCCAGCTCTGAAAAATTCTGGTTCCTGAGATTCTGAATGGGTTTTGTATACTACAATAGAATAAATTCTATTCTGCAACAGAATAAGGGCTTGGCGTTATTGTAGAACCCAGTGCTTTTTAACCCTAGTATGTTCAAAAAAAGCACAACCTTTTTTGCTTTACTGAAGCACAACCTTTTTTGTTTCACTTTTGTTTCACTGAAATTTCTTTTGGCAAATCAATTCACTGGTGAGATATTATTAATGCTGTTACTTGTTCAAATGTTTTCACTGGGGATTCATTGAATTTAGTTGCTTTTAACATGAAGATGGGCACTGAAAAACACATGTACCTAAGCAGGCCTTTGACAATTAATTGCTTGCTGCAAGTAGAAAGAACATGCATATCTGCTAATATTATTGTTGTACTTGGTTTAGCTTGTTCTTGCTATGCATTTTGTAATATTTGAGTGTTGTAATGTAACATATGTTATTCATTTTCTTTGGCTTTTACTGATAGGTATATGTATTTATATTTTTATGTAAGCCATCTTGGATAGATTTTTTAATATGTAAAAAGGGGAAACAAATACATTGTACAAATTAGTTAATATTCATCAATTTCCCATTAGGTACACCGCAGCATCCATTAGAAGAAAGGACAAAGGTGCGCATTCTCCTTCGGGCGTCTGAGAGAGTAAATTGTGATCGATTAAAAGGGTTGAACATTGGTCCTGGAACCATTGGTATGGATACCATCTTTTGAATTCCTGGGTGGGGACCTGGGAAAGCCTTGATCAAAAAATGTTATCATATAATTAGCACCAGTCAACAATTGTCTGTTTTGTAAAATGGTGTCTGCATTATAATTGCTAAAAGTCAAGAGTGGATAACCTGAAGGAACATGAGAACACTGAAGCTTTTTTCCTGCAGCCAACAACATATTTGAGCCCCCTCTAATTCCTAATCTACTGGTGCTACTCTGATTGTGTTGAATTTGGGTGTGGGGTGGATTACTTTTCTCAGTTGCTTGCTAGATTGTTAGTAGGTTGCAGGGAACAGGGCATAACAAGGCATACAGGGCATTCTGTCCTCAGATGATGGGCTTCTTAAGAACTTACACAACAGACTGGATGCTGTTTTAACAGCAGTTGAGAAACAGTAATTTCAGTACAATCAAGGTGGGGGGAGGGGGGAGGGGGAGGGGGATGGGAGGCAGGTTGTGTCTGCACATGCATGTATGTGTGTTGGGAGTGTATGTGTGCATTTAGGAAGAGACTTTAGACCTCTTTGGGCCTTCCATATGTGAAAGCATGGAGGGCAAATTAATTTACATTCTCATTACAGATCTCTTCTCCATAAACACACAGGGAAAGAAAGGAGTGGGACAGGCCACTGAGCAGGCTTTCATTTCAAATAGGAGATAAGCTCTTTTCACTGAATGACCTCTTTTCTCTCTACTAGGTTTTGTAGATATGTTGTCTTTTTCAAGCTATTTAATCCCACAAGGAAGTTGTCACTTTCCTCCTCTAATGTAGGTATGACCTTGCAGAGCATATGGGTTATAATCCAAAAAGCCAGTTCACCCTTCTGCTAAAGTTGGGATCTTCCTAATGTAGTCTTCAGGGAACTGCCTTGGAGATTTTATGAAGTCTCCAAACATCCTCCAACAGTACAAACTAGCTTGGATGGGTGCATTTCCAGCACAGTTGAGATGTCCTCCCTAGTATGTTGAAGTGTTTGCGAAGCTTAGCATCTTTTGAATCACAGGTAGTTTCTTCTTCTCTTTTCAAGGTGTTTTTGGGAAGCTGCAGATGCACAGTGCTTACACCAGAAAGTCATGGACACATCTTGGAAATGATGCTGCACCTGGGAATGAAAGGTAGATGTTAGATAATAGGTAATAGGGAAGCCCTTTTTTTGTTACTTTTTTTTTTTTTTTGCAAGAGAGGCAATTGTGGGTTCAGGACATGGCAGGACCTTTTCAGCAACATTTCAGAATGATTCTACCATTTACGGATATATTTGATTAATTAATTAATTAAACATATTTGTAGGCCACCACATTAAAAAATTACTTTTGGTGGCACACATTAAAAATACAATATAAAACAAACCCCATATAAAATGAAAACTACAGCAATACTACAAAAATAGAAAGAGAATAAAAGATGGCAACAACAATTCAAATCAGGGAAAGGCTTTCTGAAAAAGCTGAGTCTTAGGAGCTTGTGGAAAACCAGCACAGAAGGAGCCAGCTAGGTCCTGAAGATTTCCATATGCCAAGAACAATGAGTTTGATAGGTCAAAACCAGCACCTTAAATTGGACCCAGAAACCAACTGACAACCAAAGCCGGGCCTATGCACTCCCAACATCAGGAGCTCAAAAGTACACAGACTGCTGTATTTTGAACCAATGGCAGTTTCTGAATATTCTGAATATTTACTTAGGGCAGCCCTAAGTAGAGCACAGTACAGTAGTCTAGATAGTTGGGGATAAGGGCACGAGTTACTGTTGCCAAGTCCTTCTACCCCAGGTAAGGCCACAACTGGCATACTCCCAGAGTTGGGCATAAGCCCTTCTGATCACAGCTTCCACCTACTGATCCATCAGGAGCCAGGAGTCCAGAAGGTCACAGACCTGCTCCTTAATGGGTAGTGCTTGCCTATACATGAGTAATAATGGGTAGTGCTTGCCTATACATGCTGGTGACAGAGGAGCATGGTGTATCCGTAGGAACTCCAACTTTCCAGGATTCAGTTTCAATCTGTTCCCTCCCATCCAGACACTGAGAGTTCCAGGCACTGGGAAACAGAGTCAACAGCATCTCCCCTATGGCCCAGGGTGGCAATGTACAATTGCGTGTCATTAGGATATTGATGGTACTGCACCCCAAACCATTGAATTAATCCTCCCAGAGGCTTTATATACTGTAGATGTTGAAAAGCAGGGGAGACAAGACCAACCCTTGCAGCACCCCACAAGTCAGGGGCCAGCCAGTTGACTTTTCCTTCCCCACCAATACAGACTGGAATGAGCTGAACCATTGCAGAACAATGCCTTCAGCTCCCAAACTTTCCAGAACTTTGTTCATTACCCTGCTGATACTGTGAGGGCAGATTTATTAACACATCATTTAAAAGTTCAGTTTTCCTTAATTATTTTAGGAAAAAAAAAAGAGTCCTGTACTGTTCTTTTAAATATGTATTTTCCTCACATTCTTCCTATAGAACAGTTTTACCACTTACAAACTTGTCTTCATTAGTGAATTAATCTGTATTTTAGTAAGCATTCTCTATTTTTTTTTTCTGTAGTATTTTTGTATGCTTTAAAAGAAGTAATACTTCATGGGAACTTCACAATATTTCTTTTCAAATTTACAGGATTATGATGCAAGATCATTTGGACTGGCATCAGGGTGACAGTCTTGTTGTCAGTTCCTCCTCTTATGAAGCCCATCAAGCTGAAATAATCACTTTGGAAAAAGTTAACAATCATAGCATTAGGATCCGTGAGCGTCTTCTCCACAGACATATTGGTAAGTAATCTGTCTCTTATGCTTAGCTTGTATCATGATTCTTAGTACCATTAAAGGCTCCCTAACATTCACCATTTCTCCTCAATAATCTTGATGTTATTCAATAGTTTTCCTTTCTAGTGCACCTTCACATTTTCTCTTGTCTGCTTTAATGAAGTAACAAAATGGGAATTGTGAGATATTCATAAGATAGTTAGCCTTATGAAGACAATCGGTTGGAATAGAGATTTATGCCTGGAAGGGCAAGGGTTGGAGTCATGCCCCAACTGCTACAAATTGATTTTAAGTTCACATGCAGAGTCTATGAATGTACAGTCTTGTACCCAAGATTTTTCAGGGAAGACTATGTGCATCGAGGCTCTAAATACAGGCAATCTTCTACACACACAAACCAGTGACTTATAGTGGCTTCTGGCTTAACCCAGCCATCACTGAGGTAGTATAAAATCTGTTCCCATTATTGTTATTTTGGCACAATGGTTGAATAATTCTAGAAGATGTTGTAAGTCACTTGTGGAGATACTTCTCTAGACAAGCTATAATAAACATAGATTGGGACCAGCAATCTTTGTGTCTCAGCTTAGTTTGAAGACTGGTACTTGCTTCTTAAGACATAAATAAGCAGGCAACCAACACCTGTATAATGAATGAATTATCTCAATTATTTCTCTATTTAACTGCTGATTCTAACAGATAAAGCTGTCTCATACCACTAGAATTACAAACGCCTGCAAAGTTTTAGGTAGGTGCAGATACTCTGAACTTGTATTTAACCTCTTTTAAACTGGAGATGCCATGGAACTGAGTTTAAGCCTGTAAAACATTTGATTACAAAAGAACTGTGGTATTATGCTCCTTACTTCTGATATGTTATTCTCTACATCAGTGACTGCTGTATGAAATGTGAGGAAAACGATGTTGTTAAAAGATAGTACAGTAACAAAGGAGATGACTCTTTCCAAGGTTCTGAATCTGCAATAACTTATAAAGTCCTACTGTACATAGCCTGGAGATGTAAACTGTTTTCCGAAGGGAAGAATTAGTAGAATTTCCATGTTGGGTTTATCAGACCTGTCCCATTTCTACTGCTTTCTGTCATTTTGATCTGTGCAGGGCATTCCCATCGTTTAGAAGATGGTCGATGGATTCTCCTGGCTGCAGAAGTTGGGCTTCTGACAAGAAACATTCAGATTAAGTCTGACATGGATTGCACCGGAGGCCTTCTGGTGAGACCTTGGAGCTGTGCAAACCAAGATGCAGGTGCTTAAGTATTGATAATTATTTTACACATTGTTCTCAACCCATCTAGCTTAGAAGAAAAATATTTTAATTTTGTAGGTTTCCCATGTATTTTTTTAAAAGAACATGAATTCCATTTGATAGTCATTATTCAACCTACTGTTGTGGGTGATTAACTAAAATTAAATATTATGCAATACAGGTTATGTACTTGTTAATAAATAGAGGTGTTCCATTGTATGTCACTTGTCATAGAAATGTGATTTGTGGTACAACTAAAAGCATTTGGTCCATCAATTGACCAAAAAACATATGAATGTGTGAACTATAAATGATCTTTTATTTAATAATAGTGTGATAATATAATAGTAATTTGTGAGGAAAGTAATAGCAACTCTGTTTCAAAATGTGCTGTTTGGAGTGAAAACTATTATCCTCTACAGCAGATATAGGCATTACTGAATGTAAAATCTGTATCACTGAGTAACTCTTTGAATAATATCCATGTGTATTCTGTTACTTATTTGTTTTCTTTTTTTATTCTGGAGTAGTATTATCTTAAGGATTTATGAATTAAGAACTTCTAACATCGCATCAGTAGAATACCTTTTATCATTGTTTCTATTTTTTCAAGGTATGAAAGGTTACCAAAACAAAAACCAAAAAAACCAAACCACCAAAACCCTGGTTCCTAAATGTGTCCTTTTTTCCATCCTGCAGGTGTGCTTCAACTTTCAAATGTTGAAATTTTTAACTTTGGATCTTCACAATCTCCATCAGTTGACATCACAAATTCATCCCTTGAATCTTTCATAATTTCCTCCAGTATTCACCACAGCTGTGGAGTTGGTATTCAAGCCACTGCAAGTAGTGGACTCTTTCTACGTGACAATGTGATATTCAATACCATTGGGCACGGTATACACTTAGAAGGCCACAATCATACACTCATCAGAAATCTGGTTGTCTTAAGCAAACAACCACGGACATCAAGGTTCTGGGTGGCCGGCATCAAAACAAATGCAGTAGAAGGTGTTTTACTACATAATAATAGCGTGGCTGGTTCAGAACGGATAGCTTTTCATATCAAAGGTCAAGAATGTTTCTTAGCAGAGGATCTTTGCAGTGACAATATAGCTCACTCAAGCCTTCATGGGATTCATTTATACAAAGGAGATGGCTCTCCAAACTGCACCAGAATCACAGGTTTTTTGTCTTACAAGAACTATGACTATGGGATAATGTTTCATCTTGGAGGAAGTATAGTAGTTGAGAAGGTGATACTGGTAGACAATGTTGTGGGACTCTTGCCAGTACTTTATGGACCACCTGCTAAGATGCAGTGCCACCAGGAAAAACAGCACTTGAATCTAAGAAACTCTGTCTTTGTGGCTAGTAGCACTTCCTTTGATTGCATCAAGGACAGAATCCAACCTCTTTCAGCTGATTTGACAATTGCAGATCGAGCTCCGCGTAATCCCTGGAGGGGTCGAGTTGGCATGTTATGGCCATCTTTTACCTCTGATTGTAATTGGTGGCCTGATACTCCATGGCATAAAATAAGAAGCTATTCAGTAGTTCCAGGAATCATAACTCTACAAGGTTAGTACTTTGTTTCTGAAAGCATCAGTGGTCTGATAAATGCTGAAATAATAAATAAACTAATAAATCCTGAAAGTACAACTAGTACTAGTTTGTTAAAAAATGTCATTTAAAGAGTTCTTAGGAACCTCAAACTTAAATTACTTTCCAAGCTTTTCTTTTAAAAAAGGACAGCGATACCACTGTTTCATAACAAAGGTTTAGACAAACAGATTTATAATGGTATAACATTTTGTGGACAAAGCTCAGTTCTATGAATATTTACTTAGGAATGGAGTGATTTCAGTGCAGCAGATCCTGATTTTGTATGCTCTTGTATTTAAATCCAAACTTTAATACAGTCTTAGATCAGAATACATGTCTCTATGTCAATTTTATTCTGTTTCAAGTTACTTTTTCTAAAATAATCAGCACAAAATTCTTAAGAATATTTTTAAAAAGAGACACTGACTTAAAAAAAAAATTAGTGGTTGTAGTTGCCATGTATGTTGAAAGGAGACTAAAAATCTGCCACATGAGGAGAACATACAATAGTGTAATAGCAATGTTCCTCACTGTAGCCTGGTTGTGGAAGAAAAGACCCATTTAAATGGAAAAAAGACTCAAATAAATCCAAATATATATGACTACCCAATTTCATCAGAAGCATGAAAATCCATGATCATATTAAATATATTCAGTGAGTTTCTGTATACTAATTAGTCTAATCTAACATGAATAAATAGGGATGTGGGTTTGCATACTCTTCCCAAAACATATTAATATAATTAATATGAAATATTAATTTTAAATAACTCACTTGTTTAATCATGGCAAACTGGCTTATTTGGCTTGCTTAAATTAATCATAGTTGCAACTAAGTATACAGTGGAACCTCGAGTTACGAATTTAATCCGTTCCGTGACTCTGATCGCAACTCGAATTGGTCGCAACATGAAGCACGTTTTCCCATAGGGTTCAATGTAAATACGGCTAATCCGTTCTGCCCTCCGAATTTGGTCGCTCCGCGAGGCACATTTCCCCATAAGGTTCAATGTGTCAGCCAGCTTGCACTGCTAGGAAATTCCCCAGGTGTGCTTTAGTCAGTTTCACCACTAGAGCCCTAGCTCAGAAAGAGGAAGTGCTAATGAAATCTGAGCACGCGGGGGGGGGGGGGGAGGTTTTTGTCATGCACGCGCACAGCCGGAAACAGGAGCTTCCCCCCCCTTCCTCAAATCTTTCCTTTGTCCATAGCCCTTGGCGTGGTGTGCGTGGCAAAAGCCCAGTGAAATCAATCAGCGCGCGGCCCCCCCCCACTGATTACTCTTAATTCCGCTCTTTCCTTTGACAAAAGCACAGTGAAAGCAATCAAATCAGCGTGGGGGTGGGGGGTGGGAGAAAGGCCTTTGTCACGCGCGCACAGCCGGGAGCGGGAGCTTCCCCCCCCCCACTGATTCCTCTTAATTCCGCTCTTTCCTTTGTCCATATCCCTTGGCGTAGTCATTGCTTTCCTTGGGCTTTTGTCCTGCACACAGCTGGGAGTGGGAGCTTTCCCGCGCGCGTGCACGGATTGCTCTTCAATTCCCAGCTCTTTTCTTTGTCCATAGCCCTTGGCGTAGTCATTGCTTTCCTTGGGCTTTTGTCCTCGCGCTCAGATTTCATTAGCACTTCCTCTTTCTGCGATTTGATTGCTTTCACTGCGCTTTTGCCGCGCGCACCACGCCAAGGGCTATGGGCAAAGGAAAGATTTGAGGAAGGGGGGGGGAAGCTCCCGCTCCCGGCTGTGCGCGCGTGACAAAAGCCTTCCCCCCCCCCCCACGTGCTCAGGTTTCATTAGCACTTCCTCTTTCTGCGCTAGGGCTCGAGCGGTGAAATTGACTAAAGCATGCCTGGGGAATTTCCTAGCTGTGCAAGCCGGCTGACACATTGAACCTCATGGGGAAATTTGCCTCGTGGAGCAAGCTTCCTTGCTACTGCGATCTCGCCCACAGGAAGCCGCGACCATGTGGCAGCAGGGCAAATGGCCGCGGATCCAGTTCATATCGCGAGGCAGAGGTCGCACGGTGAGGCAAATTTTTGTGGCTGGAGCTGGTGGTATCGCGAAATTTTCGTAAGGAGGGGTGTTTGTAACTCGAGGTTCCACTGTAATTAATTATAGTCCAGTATGACTGTCAGAACCTGCATCAACCAACAATTGTTAATTTAGAAAGCATAGCAGTCAATGGGAGTTTGATTGATTTGCTTCTGCCAATTGTGACTAGGGAGGGGGGCTAGTAGTTAATGGTTGTAATTGGAGTAGTACTGGGAGATGGTGAGGAGCTTAACCTTATATGGGCAATGAGGCCGGACCTGATTGCAGGCAAGGCCAGTGGGGGCCTGATGGCCAGGAAGGAGCTATGTATCTGTGGGAGGAAGGAAAGAGGTCACCACCAGGTGAAAAGGAATTGAGGCGCCAGGGTAACAAGGGGAGGGGGGATAAATAAAGGGAAGTTTACCCAGGCTTTAGTTTTAGCAATGTTTTGTTTCAAGCTGCATGTGCCACACAATAAAGGAGCATTTATCTGAACCAGGCCTGGTTTCATGAGAGTTCTTCTGAACTGGGGTTTGGACTTTGTGGACTTGACAATGACATTATTTGCTGTAGTTAACCATACAGGCAAGATAATTCCTCTCTTGGCTATGTAGGAAAGGTGGGAAGGGAGGAGAAATGTATGGCTTGATGCCATTCATTTCTCCTTGTTTGTGTCTTGTTAAAACAGGGATAGAAATGGGCTCCCTTTAAAACTTTGGAATTACACCTCTTCAAATCCTTTGCCATTGGCCATGGCAGTTGGAGCTGATGGGATCTGATATCCACAACAAATGGAGGGCACTAAGCTAGTTACTCTTGAACTAAACCATGCTTTGCATCATGTCTGTATAAACTGCTGTATTCTCAAGTCCTACTGAGAAACAGAAGGGAGAACGACAAAACTATTTTGCTAAAGATTTTCTCCTGAAAATAAAAATGAAGAAATGTTGAATAATTTTAGACAGAACATTGAAGCATCAATTCAGTAAGCCTAGAGACATAAATTTCTTGCTGGAATCAATGAGACTTTAATTGAATCCTAAAACATTAACCCTTTATTTAAAAGGGAAAAAGTTTACAATACTATGTGATGTTAAACAAATAAATTTTACCTCTGATTTCTACTTCTACCTGACTTTTAAAAAAATGTGTCAAAAAAAGTGAAAGAAAGCTCTATCAACAACTCAAATAGCAAGATTATACCATAGACCAGGGTTCCTCAACCTTGGCAACTTTAAGATGGGTGGATTTCAACTTCCAGAATTCTGGGAGTTGGTCCATCTGTTTTAAAGTTGCCAAGGTTGAGGAACCCTGCCATAGACCATGCATACCAACACAGCTACTTCCAAGATCTAGTTTAGCCTGAGGTATAAATTAGTTGAGTGCTACCATTTACCTACAATGCCTTTACTTTCCCTTTATCAGATATAACCTTTGATGGCTTTAAGAAGAGTTGCTATACTGATGACCAAGACATCTGCATCATGACAAATCCAGGCCATGGAGGTATCTTGCATCTAATCACATCAGAACAGACCAGAATGCTCCATATCAGTGAACAAAACATGTTCTATTTTCATCCACTGCGAACTAGGTAAAGGGATCATCACTTATAAGTAATCCATTTTGGATAACGCTTGTTGAGATGTTCACAACATTAAGTCTGATATATTCTTGATCTACTTGCATCCGCATAGTCAAACTACAGATGCCTTGTTTTTCTTAGGGTCACTTTCTCCTATTTTTTTGTTTCATCCCATTTCAGCTTTAGTTTGTCAGTTCAAAAATAAGCTATTCTAACACATGTTTTGCAAGTTGCTTTAATAGCTATTTTTTTTTATTGTATATGTATAAATATATCCATTTTATATGCTGTTCCCATAAATATATGTATTCTTCAAACTTTTTTTCCAACAAAATACATAATTGCATTATGTTTGTTACTTGAGAAAAAAACGAATACTGAAGAATATGCATTTGGATACATACCCTGATTCTGGAAGAAGTTTGGTGCACTGAATCAGATGTTCCCCATCCTAGCTCACATCAACATTAGTTAGAATCACTGCTTTGCATACAGTGACACACAGGCAAAAGAGCTGCAATATCACCTGTAAACCATTGAGGGAGCATACATGTATCACCATCTCTTTGTAGAGATGTTATCTTTTACTATCACTATTATGCTGTCTCCTATTTAATTTAATTTAATTTACATGCATATCAGTAATTAGTTCAGCTGTGCATGTATCTGGAAGCGAAAAGAAGGTCCGATGCTGTAAAGAACAATATTGTATAGGTACCTGGAATGTAAGATCTATGAACCAAGGCAAGCTGGATGTGGTCAAACATGAGATGACAAGATTGAACATCGACATTTTGGGAATCAGCGAATTGAAATGGATGGGAATGGGTGAATTTAATTCAGGTGACCATTATATCTACTACTGTGGGCAAGAAACCCTTAGAAGAAATGGAGTAGCACTCATAGTCAATAAGAGAGTGGGAAAGGTAGTAATGGGGTACAACCTCAAAAACGACAGAATGATCTCAGTGCGAACCCAAGGCAAACTGTTCAACATCACAGTAATCCAAGTCTATGCCCCAACCACTGATGCCGAAGAAGCTGAAGTTGACCAGTTCTATGAAGACCTACAACACCTTCTAGAACTAGCACCAAAAAAATGTCCTTTTCATCGTAGGGGATTGGAATGCTAAAGTAGGAAGTCAAGGAGTAATCGGAATAACAGGCAAGTTTGGCCTTGGAGTACAAAATGAAGCAGGGCAAAGGCTAATAGGATTCTGTCAAGAGAACAAGCTAGTCATAGCAAATGCTCTTTTCCAACAACACAAGAGACGACTACACATGGACATCACCAGATGATCAATACCGAAACCAGATTGATTATATACTTTGCAGCCAAAGATGGAGAAGCTCTATACAGACAGCAAAAACAAGACCAGGAGCTGACTGTGGCTCAGATCATGAGCTTCTTACTGCAAAATTTAGGCTTAAATTGAAGAACGTAGGGAAAACCACTAGACCACTCAGGTATGACTTAGATCATATTCCTTGTGAGTACACAGTGAAGGTGATGAATAGATTTAGAGGATTAGATTTGGTAGACAGAGTGCCTGAAGAGTTGGACATGACTTAACGACTGAACAACAACAACAACAGTAATTAGTAAGCTCCCTGGGCTGTGCTCAGGATATTTTCTCCTGAGTCTAATATTTCTCCCTTTCTTGTCAGAGAAAATGAATCAATACCTGACTCCTGTGGTGATGTGATATGTGGGAGCTCAAGGAAGGCTCTTTTCAAAGATCTGGATGGAAGTGCCCTAGGATTGGATTCACCTGTATCAGTTTTCCCAAAATCATTGCTGGATTGGGAACAGCCATGTCAGGATGCTGGTAAGTTGCTTGTCATGGCTAGACAGCAATAGTGAAGAATTTTATATGACAGAGAGGAACTTAGAGGGAACCCAGTGCTACTGTGGCCATCTGAAGACAATTATTGCTGGATATATATTCAGTGACTCTATTCCAGAAAGATGGCAGTATGACAATAAAGAATTTAGAGTCATTGTCTCAGGGGTACTGTTTCCAATTGTATATGTCTCTCCTAGTTTCAGGGCAAGTAACTTAATTCAACATAACCTTTATATGTATTAACGGCAGGCTGGTCCACATTTATTCTTCAATAGAGCAAGGTAATTTTATTCACTTTTCACAAGCGTTTTGAAATCCCTTAATGAGAGATGCTTTCTAAACAATTGACCTAATATGATTTTGTGTGAATCCCACAGAGAATGGTAGGCCCGCCGGCATCAAGACCTGCTCAAACCTTTTAAAGTAAACTGCCTGTTTCAAAAGAGCTATTTTGTTATACAGCCATGTGCTGAAAGTGCATGCAGTGAGGCTTAGTTCCCATCCTGATTAAGACTGTGCTGCGATTCCAGATAAACTCTTTAATTACAATTAGTATCTCTGGAGCCTGCTGTTCATGATGGTGGCCATTTTGCAGAAAAGTTACATCGTTTATGACTTCTGCGGGATAGGAGCTTGATGCAGGGGACTGTAATTAATCCCATTTTCCATCTTGCCCTAGAAACCGATTAAGCACAAAAAGAACTTTTATCTTTAAACAAAATGTTTAATCTTTAAATAAAACATCTAATGTTTTCCCTGGTAAAAGGCATTTCTCTAAGGATCTGTCTTTGAGGCTGCTTAGAGGGCTGATTAATTCACTGTCTTGCACAGACATGATCCTTCCCCCTGCTTTTGTTGACCTGATTATGAATCACAAGTCAAAGTCAGTACTGCAGACACCACAGTCCATCACATGGATCTTTAAAGGCAGGTTAATTGTTCTTTATGTTCATGCATATAACAGGTGATAAGCTTCTAGATTTGTGGTCAGAAAACAGATCTGTGGTCTTTGCTACCTTAAGAATTTCCAGACAACTTTTCTAGGAAAGGACATATATGGAAGTGATTGAGAAAAGGCCCTGAGAGGGATTTGACATTGAATTAATAAAACATTTTTTAAAGAAAGAAAAAGGAGGTGTTGACCATCCACCCCTATCTTAAATGGACTTGCACATCTTGGGAACCTCTTTTTCTATGGCATCTCATTTTCAAGTCCAAATCCTGGACAGAAATCATATCTCCCTAACTTTAATGACCCATCATTTATGGAAGCCCTTTATAATATATCCCTCATCTGCTGCACTACGTTATGGTGAACCCCAAAGTGTTCTTTCCTGGAAGTTCAGTGCTGAATACAATGAGATGCTTTATCACCATATTTTTCCTCTCTAGTATAGTAGTTCCTTTTTTATTCTGGTTTTTTTTTATGTAGCTAGCTTTAGTTGGGGATATTGATTTGTCTGATGTATACTATACAATAACTCTTTGGTGAAATGTTGAGATAATTGAAAAATAACAATTTACAGAGGAATTTCCTTTCCTGATAACCACTGATTTATTCTCCCTGGGTTGGGATATGCTTTCTATATCTATGTAAAAGAATTGTAGAGCATAGGGAAGATGTCACTGACAGAGATACATAGGTGAGGTCCATTACAAAAGCAATGAGGAGAAAACCAAAATCCAAAACAAGCAGAAAGTATGCAGAAGTGGCTCAGACAGAAACCTTCATATTCACATAAGAAGGGGAGGAGGTCCAGCACAATCAGACTTGCAACATTCTTTCATTATAGCCATTCTCAGTAAAAGTAGTTTTAGCTTCCCTGTGAAAATGATTCCTGGTCTGGTCTACATGGTGAGGCTAACAGCAACTGAAGTTTTCTCTGTTTTCCTGCTATCGTGACTCTGATTTTTACGTGGAGTCCTGGGGGTTCTCTGAGCTTGGTTGTTTTCTTGCCAACCAACACAAGCTATGAAAAGCATAACACTGCCATACATCAGAAACATCTCAGAAACTACCAACAGACTATTAAACCACATGGCATCTCTGTAGCACACAAACCAACTAGACCTCCAAAACATCTTAAGCAAACCAAAAGACCCAGTAGCCCAAGAAGAAAAAACTGGAGTCATCTACAACATACAGTGTAAAGACTAACAACTACCATGTAGGACAGACAGGCAGAAGGCTGGCAGAGCGCATCCATGAACACCAACTAGCAGTCAGAAGACATGATGAAAACTCCTTAATCTCACAACACATGGACAGACTTAACCATAGTTTCAACTGAGAAACTGTCAGCATCTTAGACCCAGCTAAATCCAAAAATGCAAGGGAATTCCTGCAAGCTTGGTATTCAGACAAGGCAGCCATCAACAGGCACATAGAGACTGAACATCTACACACTGTTCAAAAGAGACAATAGAAAGGAAAACAAAAGACCAGAACATCTCACCAGCAATCATCAGCCAGATAAGCAGAGATTAACACCAAGATTACCACCAGACATACAATCAAGCAGTATACAATACCCAAATCAAAGGAACTACCAGAGGAGCAAAACAAAACCCCCACCCCCACCAACACTGGCAGGGCATGCAAAAGTATATAAACAGAGAGCAACCCCCATCCCATTCTAGCACTGAAGATGTTACCCAGCCGGGTAACGAAATGTTTGCAAGAAAAGAACCAAGCTCAGAGAACCCCAAGGACTCTACAGTTCAGCCCTGGGCTACACATATTCGCTTCTGATTTTTATGCACCTTGGGAAGTGTTGGAACAGGAAAGAGGATCTTAACTGGACTTTTTCTCCTACTATCATAATAAATCAACCAATCAAATCAACATAATACATTATTAAAAATCAGAGTATTTTGGAGGACCAGTATCCTGTAATACACAAAAGAGAAGTGAGTTTTTGAACAAGGGGGCCTGCTGGAAAGTTAACAGCCTTTTCCAGAATGCTACTGCATTATCAAGGAAAAGACTGCTAATGCTCACATATATAACCCTGCAAGGGCCTTTTTATTTGCTGCATGTATATTTAAAACTTTAAGTCCATTCAAAATGGACCTGGAAGAACAGGTCAGGGATAGATCATCCTGGAGAAAATCTATCTAGGTGGTCGCTAGGAGTTGAGAACGACTTGGTGGCACATAATCAATCCATTCAAAATGGGAATATTAAAATATATGTTTGGAAGCTCAAACAACATACAATTACATTCACCACAATGGAGTAATTTGTCACAGGAATCACTCATTTTCAGCCATCTTCTGAATGGTATTCTGGTTTATTGGACTATGAGATAACTGAGAGTTGAGAAGCATGTGTGAAAAATGAAGGGAATGGATATAGCAGAAAGGATTCCTCCTGACAAGCCATAACATGTGAATGGAAATAATATTTAAATTCTAGACATCTGTTCTGAGAGAAACCGAATTTATAAGGGCATGTCAGAGATGAATTTTAAATATGGTGAAAAATGGAATTCAGAGGGATATAAGATTAATATATGTGACTGATGTTGTTCAAAGAATAGTAATTGTTTATACACTGAAAGATGGGCCACAGGACAGCTAGACTTTATAGTTCCCAGATGAAAATTAAGTAAGTAACAGGGTCGGTCTTCTCAAGAGTGAATAAGCCTCACACTTTACAGGATTTGCATGCGAACTTGAAGAATGGCATTGCCCTAAATTTCCCTGGCATATCCATAACGAAGACAAACTGCTGAGTGTCAGTGTGCAGTACTTGACACAGAAGAAGTGCTGTGTTTTGCAACAATTAATTTTGCAGAGGAAGCAGCCTGTTTAAAGATGCCTGCAGCACTCACTAAAAGTTGTGTTCTTTTTCAAGGCCACCAGATACACAGTTGGCTAGGCTGCCTAATAAACAAAACAACAATGCAAAACCCTTTGCCTGGTGGGGTTTGCTAGAGAAGGTAAAATGAATAATGCTTACCTGCCAGGGGTGGGTGAAGACAGTAATTGTTTAGCCTGCAGCAGATCTCTGTAAGGGTTAAAAATGACAGAGATATTAGGTGAATACTGTAAGATTGTTTGGTTTGAAGCTTTCAGCAATACCCAGACTGTTATTTACCGGACTTGGTCGATTTACTTCTTAATGCAATAATGACCTGTGAAATGAAACGTGAGCTAGACAATTGTTCCTCATTGTTTCCAGTAAAACATTCCTTCATACCCCATTAAACCACCATTAATTCCATATGAAAGAGAAGCAAGCACAAATACACCGAACCTGGTTTTCCTTTTTCTCTGCCATGAGAGTCCTTCTCTTTGCTTTGTTCCTCTAACCCTGTCATGTTGGCTGTAGGACAAATGGTGTGTTCATACATTAAGATTTAAACAATATACAGTAAAGCCATATAAATATTGATGTAAGGCCGTTGTAGTTTCAGTCAAGGTCTGGCGTATTCATTTTACGTGCTGTGTCTGAAGTCAGGGGACTGCAGCGACTGGGAACAGAGGGGATACATGCAGGATAGGGACCGGCAATGGGGAGAGCGCATTTCATGCCATTATTGCTTTTCGAGGACTTAAGGATGGGCAGAAGGGCTGGTTGTTAATTTAATATAGTCTCCCTATTCTGTATAACTTTTTGGCCTGCTGTGCTGCACTTCTATTGTGATTTGACAGGAAATCTTGAATTCGTTACCAGAGAGAGGAAATCTCACTAGTCTTCAAGTTGTGCACGTATGTTGCAAACCCCCCAAAACATGAGAATGGGAAAGTGGAAAATGAAGTGGATGGAGCCCTGGGGATGGAGAACAAGGAGTCCACTGTGATGGGGGACATAGAAAATAGAATGGATGAAACCATGGGGACAGTTGCCTGTAATGTAAAACCAGGATCCTGGGAGAATGGAGACATGTAGGGGGTATTTGGAGGTTGAGGGTAGATAAGTTGACAGACACAGAAAAGGAGAGAGGTTTGCAAATATTTTTGGCTAACATAACAGAGAAATCTGACAGACTGCAAGGGGTTGCCTTCTGTGAAATGGGCCTTCTAGTTGAAGTAACTAGCTGTGAGAAACAAAGTAGAGGGAATAGTGAAAACAGGATTAGTTTGGAGAAGGGAGTTGCTCTAGCTATTCCCCAGCTGGTACTCCATATCCTGAGTAAATTATTAAATCATTTAGTTCCCCTCTTTACTTGCTGTGATCTCCATGGCTTTTGGGGCATGACACCATGTGTTTGATGCCTAGTTGTTGTTGTTTTTTTTTTACTTATAGTAATAGACTGGCACATGCACATAAAATCCATCAACTTTCATAAGTACAACAGTAGCAAAGGATCCAGGAGGCAACAAATATGATCAACTGCATGATTAAACAATCGAATAAATAAACATTTGAGTGTTTTTGTGAAGTTTCAGGTAGAACCCTTAAATGGATAAAGGATGTGACAAGCTTTGCCTGAGTTTTAATTGTCTTATCTCTTATGTTTTTATGTTGTTACTGTGTCTTCTTATTTTGTGAGCTGCCAAGAGTCCTGTGATTGTAATGGGGTATAAATTATGTTGTCCTGTTCATTAAAACAATCCTTTTGTGAATGGGAATGCATTTTTGTGACACTACCAAGACATTTTCATATATAGGGATACCCAAATTAATATAGATTCAGAGAGAAATAAATGGTAGGATTATATAATAATTCATGGAAATTATTCATGACATTTGCTAATGAACTGAGACAATTTCATTAAGGATGGAGGGGACCACCCTCCCCCCTGCCACTCCAGCCAGTCCTCTCTCCCCTTCTTTGGGGTATTTTCTATAGTTAGGAACAGTCTTCAGTCAGATCTTCTGCTGGTACTGTCCCTGGTGAAGTACTCCTTCTCTTCTCCAGTTTTCCCCCTCTAATGCAGAGAAGTCAATCAGGATGACCAAACTAGGGATCAGAGAGAACCTTTTAAAGGTGCTCTGCCTCAGCTTAAGGGGGTAGCAATCCAGAGCATATCCACTTTGGAGCACAGCCCAGAGTTACAAATCATCAGAAGCAGGCAAAGAAAATACTGGCATGAAAATAGTCATTGTAGAAGATACATGTAGAACGTTCAGGGAGACACACACACCTTGCAGCTTCTTAATTTTTTTCATTTTTTCTATTTGCATTAACATTAACCTGATGGGACTAGAGACAGCAGAGCAACCATGAGATAAACATTCCTAAGGACCTCCCTGCAAAGTCTCATCTCTTATTTTTACATTTTCCTCTTCTCTTTCTTCTTTCATGTATTTTCATGTGTTTCCAGATATAAATAAATTTTACCATTTTTGTATATTACTCTAATCACAGGACTGTTTCTGAGAGTATGGATGGGACTGTGGTATGGACCTCTGTATAGAGGCTCTAAAACTTACAATTTATTTTTAAAATTTTAAAAATGTATAACAAAAAACCTAAAATAAAAGAGATTCCCACATTGCTAAGATAGCTCTTTTTATAGCATGCAAGGGTATATTCAAAGAAATATCTTTTGGCTGCATGACAATACAGTAGACAGAATATATCTTGATTTCAACAAAACATTAATGATGTGCCCTATGACATTTTGATTGGCCTGCTAATTAAGTATAGACTGGGTACTATAGTAAGTGAGCAAGATTTGCTAATCAATGTTTGTTTGTCAAACTAGAATGTAAGTACAGGTAGTCCTCGCTTAACAACCACAAGAGGGAATGGAAAGTTGGTTGTTAAGTGGGGTGGTCATTAAGCAAATCACCACGTGACTGGACCTGATTTTATGATCATTTTTACAACAGTCATAAAGCAAATCATGTGGTCAATAAGAAATCGTGTGGTCATTAAGCAAAGTATGTGGTGGTTAAGTGAATCCAGCTTCCCCAATGGACATTTTTTGCTGGAATTTGTTTAACAACCATGTGATTCACTTAATGACCACATGATTCACTTAACAACCATGGGGAGTCACTTAACGACCATCATAAAAAAGGTTGCAAATTGCGATCACATGACTACAGGGGGTGGTGTGATGGCTTGCGATGGTTGTAAATGCAAGTATAGGTTGTAAAGCACTTTTTCCAAGGCCATCGTAACTACAAAACAATGTTAAATGTACAGTCATTAAGCAAGGACTACTTGTATTGCATAAGGTGCTACAAGGTTCAGTGCTAGGCTCTGTTTCCTTCAACATTTGTATTAATGATTGGATGAAGAGAGGGAGGAAATGCTTATCAAATTTGCATATGATTCAAGATTTGGTACAATAGCTAATACCTTAGCTATTGGCTGCCCTTCACATTGATTATGTGATTTCAGGAAAGGATGCTGCTGCTTTAAGCAGCTATAGACAAGTGCTACATCTCCAGGTGCTAAAAAGCGCCTTTTTGAAACTAAATCCAAACATTGCCAGACTGAAGACTGATTTGATTGGACTTCTCAGATAGTTGAAAAGTGTTATATTGATCTGTTTTCTATCATCCCCAAGTGTAAAACACAGAATAACTATTGTAAAGTTACAGGATAGCAGAAAAAAAATCCTAACAATTTGACAGTGAAAATAATTACCAAAGTGAGCTGCATTTCATTAGATGTGTTCAAGGAGAGGCTGAGTACTCATCTCTTATGAATGCATTAATTTAAAATTCTACACTAAGTAGTGAGTTTGTCCTGATGGCCTCAGTGGCTTCCTTCCAGCTCTGTGCTTCTATTATTCCATCTACTTTTAGCATTCTACCTGCCATGTTCTCTTTTACTCCAGCTCTATTTGTTATATTAATCTGCTTCCATTTCCTAACTGCAATGTTTGGAAAGTAAAATCTCTCCATTTATGAAATGATACATCAGACAGGATTACCATGTCTACCATGCTGGTCATGACCACAAGCCTTGTTCTCTTAGGGCTCTCCACAAGAGATACTGGTTGCGGCAGAAGTCAATTCACTCATAATTCTTGTGCTATGACATCACCCACATTTGCTGCATTCTTGGGATTCAGTGTGATGAAAATACGGGATTTAGTAGAATTTCCAGCAGATGGGCAGGAAAATGAAGTAAATTAAACTTTTTGGAGGGTTACATTAGTGCTTCCAAAAGGAATATGGAGACATCAGCTAAGCCTGAACAAATATTCTCAAAATAGAACCAACAGTTTGCATCTGTGAATGGGCTCTCATTTTCTGTTTCTGTTAATCACTACTGACCACAGTGAGCTGGAGGCTAGAAAATAAAGTGCAAGGATAAAGAAAGGGGAACTGATTTTATTGTTCTTGTCGTGAGATTTTAAAGAAACATGGCATGGAAAAAATGTCAGCAAAAATCATGACCCAAATCTCTTTATAAAAGAAATGAGTTCATAAAAGGTACAAAGAACTTGAAATTGCCTGCAGGCTATTACATACAGAGGGTGAGTTTCCTAGTAATTAAAATTCACATAAGACCAGAAGTAAGCAAGTATATATTTGAAGCCTGGGAAAAGAGGTACTCAGGGAGCAGTTTCCTTTGAAGAGTATTTCTTAACAGCTTCTCCATTCTATGAAGGTATGAAAGACTTGCATAGAAATTGCTTTTTATATATGTTTTAATAATGAATCAATTCAATTTTGAGGCTATGTAATTTCATAATTGTGTTAATAGCAACCCTCCGCTCCTGAATTGTACATTAAATTTACTTTGTTTTATTTTAATTGAACAAAGTGTACCTTTGGCTGCTATTATGGTGAAAATGTCCCATCTTCTTCTATTCCTAGAATCAAGTCTGTTGCTTAGACAGGAACATGTTTTCAGTGATATGCACAAACACTTAAATATGTGTTTAAAATGATAAGTTAGAAAAAAAATGAGTTTTTTTCCTTTTCACTGCCCTAGAAAAGTGGCATCAGGACTAACTTTTACTGCAAAACCTGAGAACATGAAGCAGTGCTGAACTTTAGAATAAGTCTACACTGATGTACTTGTGGGAAGAATTATCCAACTATCTATAAACGTATTTTATCTTTCATACAAACATACAGTTTGGGAGTTCCAAAAGATGCATATTGGCTGTGAGAACCTAGGAATGAGTTTGTCGTGGGATGATTCCCTGAAAAGTCAACTAATTCTGCTATATTGTGGAAAATGCCAAGTATACCCAATGAAGTACATTCTAGTCTATTGTATAAAGGTATATCATAATTCATTTGGCCTGGGGAACCTTGTCCACTTTTTCCAGAGCCCAGCCAATCAAGCATCAGTTGGATAGTGGGAAACAGTTAATATCCCAGTGTTGCTATTGATTTTAATTTTTGCCAACCTGCTAGCCATCCACATGGCAAAAAATGTTTAGGACTGCAGGACGGAGGCATTTGCTGCTGAATATTAGGAGGAAACCAGGTGTCCGTCCCTTCCTTCCTTCCTTCCTTCCTTCCTTCCTTCCTTCCTTCCTTCCTTCCTTCCTTCCTTCCTTCCTTCCTTCCTTCCTATTTAGAGTGGACTAGCTCAATTTACATCCAGGCCTAATATAGCATGACTGTTATCATGAGTTTCTGCTTTTCTATGCCTTTAGCAGCTGTCTAGCAGACAGAGATCAGTGAGTGAATCTTTGGCAAGTATTTCCCAAGGAGTCTGACATTCTGGTAGGATCATCGGCCTTTGTGAAAAATGCAGTTCTCATAAATCCTGAGATGTTGCTGCATATGGTTATGACACTATTCAGGTGAAAAGGTCCATCATGGGAACTACAAATTACAATTAGCCTGATAGTCTGATAGGATTGTAGCATCTATATAAACTACAGGGTCCCCCCTCCCCCCCGCAAGACACTGCTGTGATGTTGCTGGGCAGAGGCTGTGAGTTCAGCTTGTAATGGACTCAGAGCTTCTCAAAGGAGAAGCTTAATTTTCAGCCACCGTAATAACCTCTTTCTGAACTTTGACAGGTAACAGCTGTGACAGAGATATCTTGTTTAGAGACAGAGAAGGGCTGCAAACTCTATGTTGTATTGCTTTAATATAAAAGAGAGAGAGGAAGGAAGGCAATAGGAAGACCAAAAAATTAAAAAGAACACATACAGAAAAATAAGGGCTCTTATTTTTAGTTAAGAGTTGTATTTTGAGAAGCTTACACCTTTTAGGAGGAATCCCATGACTTTGGTTTCTTCAGAAGTTCTAGCAGATGTGGCTTCCAGGGGAAGAATGGTGGACTGAAGACATTTCTGCAAAAGCAAAACCAATGACCCTGGCAAAGACCAAGGAACTGGTGACTAGACCAGTTCCTTGGAACCTCTCTGGATAAGGATAGGATGGGAGATTGCCCACATGTGCTCCCGTGGGTGTGAGCAGTGGGAGACAGTGGGAATATCTGTCTTGCTCACAACCATGGTTGACACCTTTTAAAGGACACTAAGTTCACTATGCTCACGTTCTAATCACTTTCAGAAATTTTTAACTACTTTTAAGCTATTAGAGACTTTCAGAACAACAAGTTTGATAATGCCAGGTGAGTCTGCCTTCAATCCTGAATTTTCCTGAAAGAAAATTTTAATCAAAAGCTTAAAAATTGAAAGAATCTGAAATGAACAGCAAAAAGCTAATTAAGGTTTTGATCTTAGAAAGTTATAAACAGACTAAGGTCCAGATAAATTTGGAATATAGAAACTTTTACAATAAGATTTTGGAATTAATTATAAAGTACAAACAGCTTCTCATGGGAAATAGATCATGTTTTAGTTTTTGCAAGACATAAAAAAATAAGTAATTTTATGATTTTAACAACCAGACACTAGAGGAGACTAAAGATTCTAGGCAGAGGGAAAAAAGCACAATCCCACCTTTTGTGTTAATTAACCAGGACCTACAAAATGATGTAAAATGTTACACATTGAAAATCTCTGCCTTTATGGATAACTGTCCAAAAGATGTTACTGAAGAAATGACAAATGTGGAACGAATTTTATCTGACAAGACAGAGAAAGTACAGAAAGTGGATTTACAACTGACAGGCCAAGAAAATGACTTGGAAAAGGATGTCTCACTGGATATACAGAAGAAACTGACTGAGGTTTTAAAAATCAAAAGGGAAATACAAATGATAAATCAGGAAAGTGACCTGGGTAATTTTTTTTAAATTGGATTTACAAAAGAGGCTTGTTAAAGTCCTGAAGAACTCAGTGCGATGGAAGAATGAAGAAAAATGATGAGTAAAGGAGACATGAAGATAAATCAAATCCTACAACAATATTTGAATGAACTAAAGTTTAAGACTGTTAGAAGGAAGGAATATAAAGTTGGTTTATTTGATTAAGGTTAAAACAAGATATGTTGTTATTCCGGCAACAGAATTTATGGACTTTCTGCAGACACCAGGACTGAAAAGATGATGTCTTATGGATTTGCCTATAGATAAGGGATGGAGCATGGGATGAAGAGGAACTGTTTGTAATCTTAGAGGGGGTGAAGAGTCACCAAATTTGTTTATACTTGTTGTGATGAAGGTTGGAAGTCACTTCTTTACATATTTCTTTTCTCTTTATTATATTCTTTTCTCTTTCTTCTTTTTCATTTTTCCTTGCACCTTTTACTTTTTTCTATTTTATTCTCTTTAAGTTTAATTTGCATTAGATTTTACTATTATAATCAAATTCTTATACACACATACATATATAAAGAAATTCTAACATGACATGTGGACTTCATATTTAAATGGAGGTTTTTGCAAGTAACCTAGGAAATGCATCCCCATGTTTTGGTAGTCACTTTCTCTACTTCCTTCTCAGGACTACATATGACAGCAAGTATTGTGGTATTGAATGCAGTGATAGAAGTGTTGTTCAAAGTCTGTGAAATATGGCATAGATGAAAAATCAGTCAGAACTGTAAAACATTCAGCTATTTTTTAAATTTAGCTGTAGGTGAATAGAGCTAATGGCTTAAGAAAGTAGTTTCTTTCTGAGAAATGTCTCAGATGTATAACACCAAGATTGAGAGAAAGAAGGAAGCTTTGCATGCATAGTTCCCTTATATATCTTTATTTGGAAGCTTGTTTTCTCTGTTGTCTTCCAAATATTACCATTTAATGAAATGCACATTTCCTTCATGTATTTTGAACGTATTCCAATACCAGCAAATATCAGAATTTCAAATGTTATGATAGGATAGGTTCTTTATTAGTTTGTTTTCTTTTCATTCTGTTTTGACTATGTCCTTTTTTAGTATAAATCCTTACTTTTCCAATCAAGGAGTCTGACTAATCTGAAAGATTTCCAACTGAGGTAGGTAGCTATTCTTCACAAATTGTCCCCAAAGCAACCCCTTGAAGCCAGCTGTTCTAAAAACAGGAAATTGAGGAAGCCAGGTTGATCAAGAATACGGGATATTTCAGATAAAATATGTTTTAAAAAAGCTTATTGTACTGTATGTACTTACTGTACATATAGTGGAAAAATATATCCAAAAAGAAAAAAAAAGATGTGCATGAGAGAGGTGGTGATAATCTAAATATGGTGGAATTGAAGTACAATCAGCTGGTCTCTATAGCAAAAAAAATGTTATGTTTATTTGAACTGTTATTTTGTTGTAGAATGGACAACTAGAATGATTTTTACCTTAATTTCAAAGAATTGAGGAGTATTTAGCACAAAGCTGGTTAGTTTAAATGATTTATAGACAGCCTTGTAGGACCATACCAATATGAGGTAGGTTTCTTATATGTAAAATGTTTTACAAAGCATTTACACACAGTGAATCTGCAGCCTTCTAACATGCAGTCCCCCATCTCATCTGGACAGTCAAGAAACCTTAATTATTTATGGCACATTGGACAGAATGAGAAGAATGAATAAAGAGTTGGGGCAAAGACATAGTCTATGGGCAGGCAACTTTCTTGGGACACCTGAAAGAATAAGGGAGAGACAAAGATGTAGAGAGATTGAAGTAAATAAAATCCTAACGTTGTCATCAAGAGATCAGTGTAATATATGGCAGAAAAAAAGGACCAAATATAGTTTGATTGTACACTTTCAGCAGGAATTAGCATTTGGTTGGACATCTTTTTTCCAACTACTTCCTCTACTTGTATCCTTAACTATTTTCCCTTCCTATTCTGGGTATTTCATTTTTAGTTCTATCTTCCTTGAAAAATCCAAGTTGTATTAACTTTCTGACAGAAGGTTGTTGTTTTTTTTTCCTTCAGCCAATCTAACAATTTAAGTTCTGTGTCTTACAGGTTAGTTGGCCAGTGTTTAATAAAACCATCAATTAAGCAATAAAACTGTGAAAGTAATTAAGGTGATCTAATTTATTTCAAGTCTGTTCTGTTCTTGCATTGTCCTGGTCTAAGAACTTTTTTGTTATGATAACTTTATTTAAAATCAACCCCACTGACAAAAGAGGGCAAGCTTTGTAGAGTAATTTGAGCAGTAATTATAACTTATGATGATAAAATAATTAGTATGGTGATAGTAGAGTTTTATATTATAAACGATGATTTTCCAGGATAATTGTCTTGTACAGGATAATTAAAGAAATGTTGTGTTCATAGTTTTTCATAGATGGCAAGAGAAAGCTGAGGGAAAATCAGGCATAGTGGACTGGTGCAAAGCTTCCTTACATATCTAGTTCCTTACAACTATGTGCTACATTTATATTAAAGAATGTTTTTTTAAAAAGTTTGATAATCCTTGTAGACTGTCATTCTAATGAAAGAGATCAATTATAATTCTTAAGAACAACTGTACAAATGCCGAGTAGATAGAAAAGGTTAAGCCTCGTAGCTGATGTTAGTTAAAGAGAAAGAAAGGAAAGAACATCCCAAGAACTAAGTTCAAAGATGCAGTTAAAGTTGTGTCAATGGGGTACATTAGTGACACTTTGAACTTCAGTATGTGTTGTCTATCAAGATAAATTACTTTTGTTTTTGTTTTTAATGCTGCTGTCATTTATGATTTCTTAGGACATATGTTAAACATTGTCACCTTCTTGGCCTTGGAAGTGTGCCTTTTTTGTTGCAGTCCCTGCCCTATGGAACACCCTCTCCCCTGAGATCTGACAGGCCCCCACCTTTTTAACCTTTTGGGAGCACTCAAGACCTGGCTCTTCCCTCAAGTGCTGGGATAGTGTGAGGTCAGGGCCAGATGGAAACGTTGTGTGTTGCATCAGGGAAGTGTGTTTGTGGCATCAGGTTTTTCTGTTTTTTGGTTTTATCATCTTTTTTGCTTTTATGTTTGTATATATTGTTTTCATTGGTTATTAGCCACCACTGTGAAGTGTCTATACCTACAAAGATCAGAATCATACAAACTATAGTATTCCTTGTGACAGTCTATGGAAGTGAAAGTTGGACTTTAAAAAAGGAGGATAGGAAGAATAGTGACACCTTTGAACTTTGGAGAAGACTCCTGAGAATACTGTGGACAGCCAAGAAAACAAGCTGATGGATCATTGAACAAATCAACCCAGAGTTCTCACCTGAGGCACAAATGACCAGACTCAAATTATCCTACTTTGGACACATTATGCGAAGATCTAGCTCTCTAGAAAAGGCTCTAATGCTGGAAAAGGTGGAAGGAAAGAGAAGAAGAGGACAACCAGCAGCAAGGTAGATGGACTCAATTACACTGGCAATGAGTGCACTATTGGGAGACCTGAAAGACCAGGTTAGGGATGGAGAAAATCTATCTATGTGGTCACTAGGAGTCAGAAATAACTCAATCAACGAGTCATGGGCCTATCTGGTAATGACCATGGCATATGGAAAACTGCAGTTTGAATGTATGAAGAGTAAATGGCAAAGAATATGAATTAATGGTTGAAATGAAAGAAAGTAAAATAGTTATGTTAGTCTGCATCTAAAAGAAAGGGGAATTTTGTAATAGATTTGAATGAAAGTGGCATAATTGTATGGGATGGCATTAATAAACCTATGCATGGGGGTGTAGTTGTAGGTTTAATTATGAATGAAAAATCTAAAGTATATATCAGAAAGTATGATTTTGGGTTATCCATATTGTTGTGGGCATGAATAAATGCAGGAATCCATAGATTGGAAATAGTTTCAAATTCCTGAGAAAATTAGTCAGGGAGAGGTTCTGAATGTGGGACAGGCTATTTATTGGTAATATCAAGAGTGGATCTTGAGAAAAATGAACATGATAGAAAAAGGAAAGAGTGAAACGAAGTAGAACAATTGCAAAAAGAGAAAATTTGAGTACTCGATGAAAAGTATTAGAAGATAGATTAATCTCCCCACAGAATATATAAAAAGTTAATGTGTAGAAGCTGCTTGGGACAGAGTGAAAACAATTATGTTACAAAGTGCCACAAAAATATGTGGAGTTCCACTAACTGGAATTATGTAAAAAATTGCTTGGTGAAATTATAAAGTGAAAAAAACTGTGAACGAGGAAAATGCATATAAGGAATGATTGTTGCAAAAAGATGAATATAAAAAATATATATTGTAAAATGTGTATGGAGAGAAAAAGCTAACTGCAAAGAATGTTCAAAGAACAAGAAAGAGTTAAGATTAAAAGAGTCAAGACATGATAGAGTGATTTTGTTGGAAATTTTGAAAAGAAGTGTTTTGGAAGTGTGTAAAGAGGGCTAAATGAGGAGCCTCCAGAAGAACAAATGGGATTGAAAATAAAAGTGAAGAAGTGCTTTGGGATGATGTTGAAGTGGGAGAATCCTGGAAGGATATTTTAGAGATTTGTATGGGAATGATAGAAATATTTTGAAGAGCAGAATTGAAGCAAATGCTATAAATGTTAGCATCCAAGAAAAAAAATGATGAAGAGGAAGTCATAAATGCAATGAGAGTGTTTAAAAATGGTAACTGTAGAAATGTTAAAATATGGATGCAGTTTCCTTATGTAGTGGCTGAGCAATTTGTTTCATATGTGTGTGAAGACTGAACCTGTGCCTGAGCATTGGAAGAATGCCGTTATTGCTCCCTCTGCAAAGAGAAAGGTTCCAAAAGTGAATGAATATTGCAGGTGAGTTAATTTATGAAGCTTGTCTGTGAAGATGCTTGGCAGAATTCTGACTGAAAATGTAGGAGAAATGACAATGAGCAGTCCACTGGTGCCTTATGGCTAGCAAGGAGTGTGCAAACCAAATTGTGAAAAATGTATGAATGTGGGAAAGGAAGTTTATGACACCTTTGATAATTAAGAGAAAGTGAATGAAAACAATGAATAGTCTTGAATTATAGAATGTTTTGTGCAAACATAGAACCAAAGGTTAATTGCTATGGGCGGGGGACAAATTTAATAAATAAATAAATAAATAAATAAATAAATAAATAAATAAATAAATAAATAAATAAATAAATAAATAAATAAATAAGATGGAACTAAAGTACCCTAAGAAAAATGGAATGCATAGCAAAAATTTTAACATTAAGCAGGAAATAAGACAAAGATATATGCAATGTTGTTCCCTTGGTTAATTAATGTCTGTATAGTTTTGTATGCAAATGATGCCACTGATTTGTGGAGAATGTTGGATCATATGACACAAGAAGGAACATAAATCTGAAAATTTATTAATAAAAGAATAAAGCAGTAATGTTTAATGGGGAAAATGAGATGAATGATTGGAAATTATTAAAAATGGCAAACAAATTAGAACAAATAGATGACTGTGTACCTTGTTAGAATATTTACTGAAGATGGGAAAATAGATACAGGAATTATAAGATGTGAAAATACAGGTAAAAAGATAATGAGGTAGTATGTGGGCTAGTGCAAGAAATATTTCTTTTAAAGAATCTTTATTAAAAGAACAAAAAATGGCTATGTATAAGAGTGCACTTCTGTCCATTTAGTTATATAAAAGTGAAGGGTCGATATAAGGAGAAGCTTAAAGCTAATTCAAAGGCATTGGAAATGGGATAGTTAAGAAGTATGTGTGGCAAAGCAAGAAGAAATTTGGTCAAGAATGAGTGGAAGCTGAATTATTTGTGGATTCAGTACAAACATGCATGACTAGTAGGAAAAATAACTATGTCGATTGGGTCTGATATCACAAATGAATGAAGATCAAATTATAGAACAAACATAAGCAATATGTGAATGGGCCAAGACAAAGGGGAAGACAGAGCAAGGTTTAGTTGGATGGAGTAGATGAGATCTTCATAAGAAAGAGCTGAGATGTTTAAAGAAGAAAACATATGAAGCAGTGTATTGAAATGATGGAAGCAAAGATGGTTTGTAAGGATAGCAAGGTATAAAGAGTTATAGTGAATGGTGTTGGTTTAAATGAGACTGGGTATATTTCCTTTTCTTTTTCTTATCTCATGTCCTTAATTTCTTTGGCTTACTATTTTACTGCTTTTCTACACTCTGCATAATGTTCCTTACCCTGAAAGGGAATAGTGTGATGGATGTGTATGTATATATGCAGAAAAGGACATAAAAGAACAATCTTCTTCCTAGAGTAAAATAAAAAGCTACTAAATAAAGAGAAAATCCAATAAGTAAAGTTTAGAGAAGTGGTTAAAATAATTGGGTGTCGGTCCACTTGTTTGTAATTTTCTTTAATGCTTATTTAGCAGTCACTAAGTACTATCTTATTCCCTCAGAACACTTGAAAGAGTGTTTGGAAATATAAAATGAAATACTGGCTAATCCTGCAAAAATAGCATGCAAATGCCCAATGATTTATGTATGTTTAAGTATCTTATTCTGAGATGAAAAAGACGGCATTGAGTAAGCAAGATTTCTGCATATTCTGAGTTATCCTCATTCTGAGCTTTGTAAATGGAACCATTCCAGGGAGAGTTGAGTTCTATTAAATTTAATACGATTAAGACTTATTACAAACAGTACCAAGTGAGTATTCAGCTGCTGAGGTAAGCACCCCTTCAACTTTGCTCATACTTCAGTAGTTAGACCATGGGCAAGATGCCAATCTTTAGATCAACTAACTGGTAGCGGTAGATAAAATATTGTCCCCTCTTATTCACATGTGGAAATGTGTGTCTTTCTTCTTTCATGGAGACAGCTAAGTTGAGTAACAAGTAATGATATAGCCAAACTTTTCCATCCTTCTGTTTGCTGTGTGAATTTAGCATACTCATAAAATATACTGTATCTGAATTCAAACTGAATCAAATCATTTTGTTCCCTAACTAATCATTTCATCCATTCTGGCTGGGAGCACTGAGTTCTTAATAGATTGCACATATAAATCCTTATACAGGTAGTCCTCACTTAATTACCACAATTGGGACCTGAGTTTAGGTTGCTAAGCAATGTGGTCATTAAACAATCATCGCATGACTGGACCCAATTTTATGACCTTTTTTTGCAGTGGTTGTTAAGTGAATCACACAATTGCTAAATGAATCATGTGGCTCCCCATCAATTTTGCTTGCTAGAAGCCAGCTGGGAAGGTCACAAATGGCGATCACATGACCCCAGGATGCTGCAACCATTGCAAATGAGAGCTGGTTGCCAAGCACCTGGATTGTGATCACGTGACCACAGGGGCACTGTGACATAAGTTCTGGCACCAGTCATAAGTCACTTTTTTAGTGCTGGCATAACTTCGAATGGTCACTAAATGAATGGTCGTTAAGCAAGAACTAACTATATTCACTTGGTTCATAATGCTGAATTAGGGTTGCCCTATTTATTTCCCTGACAAGCTCCTCATCTTTATCGGCTGCATGGAAGGCAGGCACAACATGGTTCTTTTCATGTTATGGATAGCTGTACCACTGATTTTGTGTAGCTAGATGAGAATTCAGTTCAGCTGTTTTTTTTAAAGACCCTAAAATTTACAAACTTCTTCACAAACAAGATGGGGAGAATACAAGTGACAGATAACGTCACTTTTATTTACTGCTCCAAATTATTCATTTCTTCCTATGTCAATCCATATTTAACAAAGAACAGTTGTTAAGCTATTCCAGACCTAGTAAAGTCCTAAACTGTAATGCTCAGATCTTTTCTGGAGAGAGCTAAGAACTATGGATTAATGCAATTGTTCAGTACATTTTTTAAAAAAGAATATAGCTTATATTAATTTTATTCATTTATATACCACATGCTCTAAACAAGCAAGTTAGTTCAGAATGGCATTTTAATTCTAAAGTTCCTCTCTCTACCTAATTTAGCTAATTACTTCAAAGCATAGAACTGTGCTTAATTGACAAGGATTATTTCTCAAGTCATTTCAATTAACTTGAAATCAGGTTTTTGTTTGTTTCAGCTAAATGTTAGGAATGAAGATAAAGATTAATTTGGATAAGAAGTAGAAACAAATGCTTAAATTTCTTCAAAATGTTCTGGTTTAATTGAATCAGAAATAACAAGAAGTAAAGAAGAAGATGTCCACCTGGGGAGTTCATCTGCAATCCTTTCTTTCTTTTTTCTAGAGCAGCCTTTCTCAACTGGGGTTCCCCCAGAGGTCGCTAGGGCAGTGTTTCTCAACCTTAGCAACTTTAAGCTGTGTGGACTTCAACTCCCAGAATTCCCCAGCCAGCTTTCTGGCTGGGGAATTCTGGGAGTTGAAGTCCACACAGCTTAAAGTTGCTAAGGTTGAGAAACACTGTACTAGGAATTCCACAGAAAATTGTGATTGGAAGAAAAAAAAAAAGTATCGCAATGCTAGTGCTCGCAGCGGGGAGAAGTTCTTTACATGCCACAACTCAGCTGCCAGCCTGCCAGTTTGCTATTGTTGCATTGTAAAACATGGATTTTGTAGGCTCGTATTGTGAAATTTTCATATTGTTTGGTATTTTTATGCAAGGTTTTTCTGACACCTGAAAATTATTTCAAGAGCTTCTCCAGGGTAAAAAGGTTGAGAAAAGTTGCACTAGAGTATGTTTCAGCTGCCATGAAGCTTTTTGAAGTCAAGATGTGGCAAGGCTCCTCTAGGCTGCGCAGTTAAATCCAGGTGTCAACTATGAAAAACTGGGGGAAGTTCAAATTGGCTTCCTAAGAAAGCTATCTCAGGTAGTGAAATGTGTGTCTAATGCTGCTTTATGTTTGGAGGCAGGGTTTATAAAAATCAAAATAAGGGTATGGCTATGTGTGGTGAGACATTGGCTAAAAGCTCACTTTTAGCCCCAAACTCTAGTACATCCTGTCTTGTCAGACAAGACACCTGTAATGAGTTACTAACACCTCTTCTTAGTCCATTTCCAGTTCAGACAGAAGAATTTTATATGCAGCTTCTTTTGGCAGATAAAGATTCCCAGCAAATTGCTGATTTTTCAAATAAAAATGATGTAGTAATGGTAGGGGACTTTACCTCAACACCTGTTGCGAGATAAATTCTGCCAAGTAGAAGCCTTCCAGGAAATTCCTGATTTGCTTGTTTACAATTTTCTCCTTCAGAAGGCAGAGGAAGGCAAAAGAACATCAGCTATCCTTGATTTGATACTAACCAGAGAAAGAGAAACTAAAACTGAGTATAGTTGAATGCTTATCTTGGATTTCAAAAAGGGGGATTTATACAAGTAGGATTCCATGTCAAGAGAAACTACTGGGAAAAGAAGCTCAAGATGGGTTGAAATTCCTAAAAAAGGGGATGTTAAATATACAATTTCAAACAATTCCAATAAGGCAAAAATCTAAAGTTGCATAGAATAATTCACCTTATATTTCATCTCTAGTCATTTAAAAGCTATTGTGGTAAAGTGAGACAACCACTCTACTGTATGTTCAGTTTTTTTTATTTTATTTTTTTAAATTGAGTTGGGTCTTAAAAAGCTCCCTGTCACATTGAGGCAATTCCCAGACTTCTCGTTTAGGGAATGCTTGTTCAGCTATAAAAAAATTACCTATTGCCACCAGAATAAATCCTCTGTACCATATAGCAAAGTTTATTCAATAGAACTACATTTTTAGATATTTCTGGCTCCCTTCCTGTGTACCACCATGGAAACCTTTTGAAAACAGTCTGGGAACCCTTGTGGAGTAGAAACTGCATAACCTTGCTTTCAAAAATGGAAAAGGTATGGGATTGGCACTATTGGAAACAAGCTCTAAAGGTAAACAGAAATAAAGTGTTTGTTTATATAAGCAAATTAAGTATTGAATTTCAGCTGGAACAATGAGATTGCTTAATTGTATGGTTCTTAGGTTAAATGTGCTTAGGACAATTTATAATAATAATAACACGAATAGTAATGGAATTGAAATGCCAAATGGCCAAACTATCAGGAGCTATCAGGATGAAGCCTACAAGTACCTGGGCATTTTACAGTTGGATAACATCAAGCATGGACAAGTTAAAAATGTGATCAGTAAAGAATGCAGCCAAAGAGTGAGAAAATTGTTAAAGACAAATTGAATGGTGGAAACACCATCAAAGCCATCAATACCTGGGTCATACTTGTTATACGATACACTGCTGGAGTTATTAACTGGACACAAGGTGAACTGGACAGTTTGGACCAAAACACAAGAAAACTCATGACTATTTAGTATGCATTACATTCCCATAGTGATATTGATAGCTTATACCTGTCCTGCAGAAATGGAGGCAGAGGTTTACTTCAAGTCTGTCAAGGAAGAAAAGCATGTATTGGCTGATTATGTAAAAGACAGTCAAGAACAAGCACTGATGCAAGTTAAAAATTGGAACTTACTGAATGTACAGGAAACAAAACGTGAATATCGAAATAATGTAATAAAAACATGAACAGAATGCTGGCAAGGAAAAGCATTACATGGTCAATTTCTACAAAAGATTGAGGGTAAAGTGGATAAAGATGAAACCTGGCAATGGCTTATAACTGGAACATTAAAAAAAGAAATTGAAGGCTTGATTTTGGCTGCTCAAGAGCAAGCTATTTGAACTAATGCAACCAAGGCCAGAACTGAAAAATCAAATGATTCAAAGTACAGGTTGTGCAAAGAAGCAGAAGAAACAGTAGATCACAAAGTATCAAGATCTGAAAACCAAAGTTGAAAGATTATGATATAAACCAGCAACGGTGGTCTCAGTGGTTATTGGCACACAGGGTGCTATACCAAAAAAACCTTGGACAGCACTTAGAAAATCTGCACATTGACATAATTTCCATCTGTCAATTACAAAAGGCCACACTGGACCCGCATATATACTGCGCCAATACATTACGACATCCTACATTCTTGGGAAGAACTCAGTGTGAATGAAGGCCAACACCAGCTAAAGAATTGGCAGCTGTGATTTCATGTTGTGTAGATGATGATGATGATGATATACACTTGTTATGGCCTCTCACTCCAGTAGATTCTGGATAGCTTACAAAATCCAAATACACAGAACAATTAAAAACATAAAACAAAATGGACAGCCCACATTCAAAACAGCCATAACAATAAAAACATGACAGGGGCCTCACAAACACATTAACCCCAGGGCCAGGAACAGAATCAGGTCTTAAGAGCTTTTTTGGAACCCCAAGAGAGGGGGCACCATCCATTCCAGAGGAGACAAGGACAGCAACAGAGAAGGCACACTTCTTCAGTTCTACAAGATGGCAATGTTTAATTGAGAGGGCCTGGAGTGTATCCACTCTAGTGGGATATATTGGGCAGGCAGAAACAATTGGAGACAGGTGGTCCCTCAGATAACCAGCCCCAATGCCATGAAGAGCATTATAGGTAACAACCAGCACCTCGAATTGCACCTGGAAACCAATTGGCAACCAATGCTGCTCATGTAGCAGCAGTGTCACATGGGCCTAACAAAAAGTAACAATATTCAGAACATTTTGAACCAGTTGTAGCTTCTGGATGGTCTTCAAGGGTAGTCCCATGTAGAGAGCATTGCAGTAATCCAATCATGAGGTGAGCAGGACATGAGTGACTGACAGGCTTCTCAGAAAAGGAAAGTGTGCAACTGCCGCACAAGATAAACCTGTGCAAAGGCCCTCCTGGCCACAGCTACCACCTGTTCTTCATGCAGTAGCCACAACTCCAGGAGGATCTCCAAGTTGCGCAGTCTCACATGGGACCAACAGTGAAAACATCCCCAACCCAGGGGTCCAAACAGCCATAGCTACTCAGTCTTGTCAGGATTGAGCTGAAGTCTATTCCTCTTCATCCAGACCCACACAGCCTTCAGAGACTGGGTCAGTATGTTGACAGCTCCACCAGAACAGCCCAGGGTTGAGATGTGAAGCTGACTATCATTAGTGTACTGATAATGCTGAACCCTGCACTGATGGATGACCTCAGCCAGTGGTTTCAGGCACCCCATCAGTGAGGGGCCATGGGCATGATCTCTCCCCTCCTGTCAGTGCTGACTGTAAAAGAATCTTTCTGTAAGAAAATCTTTCCCAAGTCCCAGTTAAATGTTTTAATAGGTTCACACACACATACCCCCTTTGGGTTAAGAATTTGTATCCCACTTAATATTTTATAACTTGGAGCAAGTTATTTGGTATGTTTGCTGCTCTGAGTTATGTATATAAAAAAGGGGGAGGATAAAAAAATCTAACAAGAACAGATGCATTTGCTTCTTTTTTCTCCTATAGCATCTAGGATGATTCCACTATTTCAATGACTAGTTGGATTATTTTACTGCTAGTCTGTTGTATCAAACTGGCTTCCAGAACACAATGTCAAATGCTGGTGGCTGCTATCTGCAAAACACTAGAGATTGTAAATGTGAAGATTTCCTGACACACACACCCCTCCCTTGCACATATGTATCATTTTCCAAATTTAGCTTGTTCTGTACCCCACTACCTGTGATGGTGGGTTGGAGATTGATACAGGACCTTTTCCTTCTTTTTTCAGAATGTTCTTGAAGAGTGATTGCATTAGCTCTCACCCTTTTAAGCTTCGGATGTGATGCCAAGATTTTCAAAAATCTGCTTTAAAGTTTTGTCTCATTGTCTGATTGCATTCTGATTAATTTTATTTTGCTGTCAGTTTTACTGCCTTATTTATTTTTTTAATAGATTTATGTGTCTGCCCAATTGACACACAACCCAGGGCAGCTAACAATCAATAAAATAAACACCATAATCAATCAATAAAATAAACACCATAATTAAAAACAATTTAAAATGTTTTGACTTTGAATGGAGTGTATTTTTCTTGTTACATTTCATTATGAACCACTCGGGAGCCTTTTTGTGAGGTTGAAAAGCTGTATAAAAAAAAAAGAATGTTTAAATAAATGGTAGTTTGGGGGAAAAAAACACAGGAAGCGGTCTTATCCTGAATTGGCCTATTGCTTCACCTACTGAAGTACTGTTGACATGGACTGGCAGTGGCTCTCCAGGGCTTTTCCAGCCCTACTTTGAGATGCTGGAGATTGAGCTTGGGACCTACTGCATGCCAAGCAGCAACTTGAATTGGACATTAATTTTTCAACATGGTATGCTCAAGTGCTATTCTGTTTCCTGGAGGGTTGCATTTTCTCCATAGAAAAAAGGTTGGAAATTCTGTAACTGAGACCTAATATATCGGTAACTGTATGAAAATGGGAACTGTGTAGGCAGCATCTCCAAAATGAAAAGGATTCCAGAGCCCCCTAGAACCACAGAGTTGTTAACAATATAAACGTGAAAGAAGGTGTCCTGGATAATCTTCCACATATGCTGCAATTTCTATTTTCATTTTTGATGTCCCCATTCAGCTTGCTGGAGAAAATTCATGAAATGGAGATGGGCCTGTTTAGCCTTCCTCTTTTTTTCCTTTACCTTTTTAAGACTTGTTCTACTTTAATAAGTACTGAGATTCCCCCAAGATTTACTAATCTCTCCCTCTCTCATATGTTTTTCACTGCCTTTGTTGACTATAGTCCTGCCAGCTCTCATCACTATGTGAAGGAATGATTACAATATATGAAGTAATAAAGGCATCTATCTATAACTCTATCTATCTATCTATCTATCTATCTATCTATCTATCTATCTATCATTTCCATAAATACATTTGGTACTTCCCCATTATTAGGCTGTTGCCTGTCACAGATAACAGTAAGAGATTGGTATACCCAACTTTTTCTGTATCAAAACCAAGGATTTTTACTTTTTTGGAAGCTAGATAACCATTCTAGTGTGCAACGCATCCTAGAGCAAAACTGAAACTGCCTATTTTGCCTATGTAGTTTTATTTTTGCTTTTATTGTTGTCTAAAACACAATTAATTATTTGATAGATGTTAGAAAATGTAGATGTGAACTTGAAGATCCAATATAGTTTTATTTATGTACTTAAAATATTTATATCTTGTCCCTTAATCAGAATGATTCATGGTGTAGCTAACAACTATAACAATATAAAATAGCCACAATAAATCAGGAAAAAAGCAGCAACCAGTCACTTTCTGAAGGTCAGGGAGGCAGAGCCAGGGGAGTGGAGAGAGGAATGGGAGCCTGAGGCAAGGCACTGCCTATGAAAAGTCCCCTTCCTCAAGCAGAGGCTGTGAACAATATTCTCAGGCAAGAGCTGGCATCATGGTACCCAAAGGCACCATGGTGCTTATGAGACCACCAGATGGTGCTAGGCTTTTCTTTTTCTTTTAACAGCTAAATGTTGTGAGATAGACAAATCTTGTAAGATCCCTGTGTTCTTGCATGAGATTTCGTAGATGTTGCAATATGCATAGATAGACAGATAGAGAGACAGACAGATAGACCGACCGACCACACACCCACATGCAGCACTTTAGATTTGAAAAGGAAGCAGTGCTTCAGAGCACCCAGGGGTGTTCATGTTTCTCAGCACCTCTGCAAAACAGCTCTGTCTTCTCCTGAGATTTATACTTTTAGTGCAATCCTGGGAAAAAAAGGTTTAGGTGGAGAAGCAGCTGGTAGGTACAGTGTAGATGTGCATTTTGTAATTGTCCTGCAACATTGCACAAAATAGCACAGTGATACCCACTATTTTGAAAAAAATAATTGATCCATTTGATAATTGCTAAAACTAGAAAAAGCTTCAGGAATCTTGGTACCAGATTCCTTTTTAAAACCTGGAAAGTTAAGAATTCACTATCCCAAACAAAATGGTACCCAGTGCAATGTTGCTAAAGCTGTGTCAAGGAACACTGTATGATAGTTTTCCCATGGAATAGACTTGCTGCCCTTGTGGCTCATGTATATATGTATTTCTTAAAAAAAAATACTCTTTATTTCAAATGAATACTCAAGGAAGCTAACAATCAAAATACAGGACAGAAAAAAGTAAGTACCAGAACTGTAAGAACCGTGATGGTTTTATAGCAAGTCATTCAGAAAATGGTGTGATAATCCACATGGGATATTTATAGTTTTAGATGTATTAGATGTGGGCTGCAAAAGTCCAGATAACCACTAGATGGCAGCAAAAAGCGTGTTCTTTGCAGCATCTATCTTGTGATCATCTGGATTTTTGCCGCCCAGATCTGGTTGCTCTAATAATTGTGTCAGTCCCTTTTGTCTTGGAAAGATCACAGTTATAAGTGGATGTTTTTAAGGAGCTTTATAAAGTCCCTCAGCCTTAATAAATACAGTGGAAAGCAGGAATGTATGCAAAATCAAGGAATTATATATGTATACATCACCTCAACCACACACACATGAAATCAACGGATTTCAGCTGGGTATACATGGCTGAGAATAAGGCCTTCAGAATGCTTGCTTCTTTCTACCTCATCCTTCTCAGTGCTTCTTTTCTAGTGCAGTGTTGTATATATTTAAATCTGAGCAAGCTAGGCAAAAGGGACCTGTCAATCAAACCAATTAGTCATCCACTAATTTCTTCTTTGCGAAACAGCAGCAAGCAATGAATCAGAATTTTGATCACAACTCAGATGGCAATTCTAATTGCCCTTGCCATTTCCTCTACAAGTATGGAATCATTATCGTTTCTTTTTGCCTCCTTGTCCTATCTTTCTAATCTTCCAGCTGCTGGAGGCAAGATATTTTCTAAGAACTAAATATTGTATCTCTCTACAGGCAGCCTTACACCCCTGGATTGAGGGTTATACGCTCAGTCCATGGTCATGTTTTAGTGTAATTTGAATGAATCCTGAGTGGCAGGCTGGCTGCTTGCCTGAGGGTGGGGAAATCTGCCTTATAACATTATGAGAAAGAATGAAAGGTAGCAGCTCACTCCATTATCAACCTTCTGGAAAGAGACTTCAGACATCTGACTTCTGCCTAGTTACCCAGTATGCATTCGAAGGCTACCTGCCAGCAAGCATGGTTGTACAGGGATGCTCGAGGTGTGTGAACTTGATATTTATTTATGCATTTATTATTTCAATGTATATATTCACCCATCTCAAATATATGACTCTGGGCAGCTCACAGCAATTAAAAACAATGTAAAAAATTTAAAAATGCCCAAAAAGTATAAAAAAAAAATTAAAAAACATAAAAAATAACATACAGTGGCATAATCTTTAGCCAAGGTATACCAAAACCCATCCGCAGTCATCAACACACCCCTGTACAGGCTCTACCACACATCCAGGTCCCCATGACCAATGACAAAACCAAGTTTTTTTAGGCCTTTAAGGCCTTACTGAAAGACAGTAGGGTTGGGGTCAACCTGATCCGATGTTATTAAAGTTAAATATACTCCTGCTTGGTAGATGGGAGTTTGGCCAAAAGCCCTCTATAAAAAGTCCATCACTTCCTGCAGGAAAGATGAGGAATGGGAAGGTAATTAGGACCATGACACACTACATTAAATGCACCTTTGCATATTTGGGTGAATGCTTATTTATGCAGCCGTTTCTGGATCTCATAGTATGGATCAGGCTTAGGCAGGGATGTGACTTTTCTCCCCACATGATGGTTCTCACAGATCGAAACTGTTCATCGTCTCAGAAAGAAAGCTACTCTTGGGGCCAAAAATAACTCCTCTCCTAGATGAAATGGAGCCGGAGCAGGGACAGAGGGTTGTAGGACTGTGCTTTCTCAGAAGAAGCCACTACCATCTGCATCTTTACCCCAACATGGGCTGTGAATCACAAATTAGTTAAGTGCAAAAAATAGGTGCATATTAATATTAATTGTAAATATTTAAGAGCCAGTTTAGTCTAGTGGTGAAGGCACCAGGCTAGAAAGCAGGAGACTGAGAGTTCTTAGTCCTGCCTTAGGCATGAAGGCTGGCTGGGTGGCTATGGACCAGTCCCTCTCTCTCAGCCCAACTCACCTCACAGGGTTGTTGTTGTGGGGAAAACAGGAGGAGGAAGAAGTATTAGGTATGTTCGCCACCTTGAGTTATTTATAAAAATAATAAAGGTGGGGTAATTTTTTTTAAAATGCTTATTTTCTTTACAGAATTATGCACTCAAATGCATTGTTTTAATTTTCAATATTGTTTTAAGTTTCAGTGGGGTAGCCAAAGCACTTCTCTTGAACTTGTGGTGGGATCTTACAAACATAGACCTGACTTCTATGTAACTAGCTGGTCCATGACTCTGTATAACCTATTCATTGTCCTTGTTTATGTGGAGAATTACCATTGATTTCAAAAAAGAACAGCAAATCACTGAGCTAGACGGTGCAGTGCTGACACCACTGCCTGGGAATTGAATTGGTTTGGTAGACCAACAACTATCCTATGAGAAGAATCCTAAATATTTATTGCATTTTTATTTGCATTTCTTTGTATGGATGTTAAGCTGTTTTAGCTGTTATTCTAAAAGGCAGGGTATAAGTAATAGTAATTAATGAATTATACATAAAATAATTATTCACCTTTAAAGCCCTTCATCGCTTGGGACTGGGTTACCTAAGGGACCATCTTCTCCCAGTTGTTTCTACCCATACAATCAGGTTCAGCAGGATGGACATGCTACAGGTCCCATCAGTCAAGGAATGTTGGCTAGTGGGGACCAAGAGACATGCCTTTTCTGCCATAGTGCCTGCCCTCTGGAACATCCTCCCTCCTGAGATTAGGATAGACCCAACCCCGCTGGCCTTTCAGTTATGTGCCCAGCCCTGGGGTTTCGAGTGGGTGAAGGGCCCTGTTTCCTGGTTATGTTGACACCAACAGATTATAATATCTCTTGGCTGCTATTTGTATTTAATTTCTTTTTGTATTGTGTTTTAACTGTTTAATTTGTTTTTTTTTTTATTGTTCGCGGCCCAGAATCATCGGTTTGAGATGGGTGGCTATACAAATTGATTGAATGAATGAATGAATGAAAAACAAACAAACAAACAATGGACAGAATTCAGAAAATAAAATATGTACCCATTGACATTTCATTGGCCCTTTAAAATAGTACCAGTTATCTTAGATTTGAAGTCTATTCATACAAGGCATTGAAAAGTATCTTTAATCCATTTTATAATCTTTGTATGGCACTATAATATCAAAGTGCTAGATGTTGTTGTACTACAAGTTCCATCACCTCTGAGGCACTGGCCAGGCTGTCAGATGCTGATGAGAGTTAGGGTTCAGGAATATCTAAAGGTCCCACAGCTCCTTGTTCTGGCAAATGTATTTATATCCTGAAGATAAAGTTGCTCAAGAGTAAACTCAGTGATATTTTTTTAATTCCCTGTAACAATGTGTCAGATTTTAGCTTGAATAACAGATTTCCATACTGGCATCATTCTGTGTAGACTTTTACCTTCCATTTAAACACAAGAAATGCACCAAGTTGGTGTCCACATTGTGCTATTAATTTCTAAAATGTATCTCATGGTACCTCATAACTGTGTAACAGCTGTACTGTTTAGTCATAAAATTCATGAGAAGAAGCAAATTAACATTTCTAATTTCATTATAAAACAGTTTCTGATGTATAGGTCCAGGTAATGTTTCTTCCACATGGAATCAATTATAATATTAGGAGTAGTATTGTTTTGCAAGTACTCAGATTCAGAGCTTTTGAAGGTATTTTCTAAGAAAGCATGGAACCTTTCCCAGTGGCCAAAATACTGGCCCTTTCTTGGCCAATTCCACTGCTTCCTTTCTGACTTTGAGAGACCTCACTGGAGGGAGGAGAAGCTTTTCATCCTGTCCTTAACTGAGATTCCAACTTGTGTTAAGGAGTGATCTTTCTATTGAGAAAGTTGAAGTGTTCACCTGTCCCTGCCTCTCAGTCTGATCTTTGGTGAGGATGGGATTGGAGAGGCTAGCTAGTGGTGATGACAAACCCACATGTAAAGGAATAGAGGCCCAGCTTAGAAAAGGTTAGGGTTAAGCTTACAGTTTCAAATTTGCATTGCTGCTTCTGAACAAAAAGGTACACTAATATATTATATCCACCCTTTATATGTGGCTGTAAAAATCCTGCTATGCTTCTGGTGTTTTCTTGTGGCAAGCATAATGTGTAGAGCTACCTCAGAAATCTAGGTCAACCAGAATTTCAGTTCAGATGATTCAACTCCTATGGCAGAAGGTCACCAGAAGCACCAGCCTGCTTTCAAACCAGGTTTTGTGCATCACAGAAGAAGAGAAATGTCTTTGTGCTGCCAGGAAATAACCCCCATGCTGAGCCTGTTTGGAAGATCTGGACGCAGGAAAATGGTGCAGACAGAGCCAGCTGTACATTGTGATATCTGTTGTGCTCTACTAAAATAGAGCACTGGAAGCTTGACTCATGTTTGCCAAGTTAGGCATGTTTAAAAAGACTTCACCTGAATGTTCAGCCAGCTCCTGATACACAATATGGTGAAAGGAATCCCATATGCGGAGCAGGCTGTTCTTTGCTGAGAAGCACAGCCAGGGACTGAGGAGAGGGGCAGCATTTCTCTTTATCAGAGAAATGACCATACTGTGCATCAGATGTTAGCGTACCAGGTTACAATCCTGTAAGGATTGTGGCTGTTCCCAAATCTGGAAGATTAGCAGAAGCTAAGCGGTTCTTTCTGCCCCTAAAAGAGTATGTATTCCTTTAGCACCAATCTTTTACACTTCTGGCACACCAAACCCATGTTTTTGCAATCTGAGCATTTCTTCCGTCATGTCCTCCCTTTCCCATTTTCAGATTCCCATGGAATTATGGGGCTTGTAGTTCAGCCATCAATAGGTTGCTAGTAACATACAGTGCTGGTGGTCACTACTGCTGAAAGTATCTTCCCATTACAAAGAACTGAGGTAACAGGAAAAGGAATGCCAAGGGCTTCTGCTTTGATGGGAGTTTTTGATTACCTAATACCTGATGCTTGACCTCCAACTTAATTTAGGAACAAAGTAATAATGAGATGGAGGACAGGAAAAAACAGGCAAAATTGAGACTGGCATCAGTGATTCATCATTTCAGCCCTATCTGCTAGAATTCAACCAAAGTACAGTAGCTGCTTTAGATGAACAATCCATGATAGTTGGCACTATGTAAAATATTGTTTATTTATTTATTTATTGTTAAATTATAAATGAGCAAGCCAAATTCCAAAAGCACCACTCCTCTTAAGGTATTAGTTCTGATCTTGGTATAGTAAGTGCTTCTTCAGTAAGTGATACGTTTCAGAGGGTTTTTAAATAAGGCTTTCTCTTCCTTCTGTGACAGATTCTGCCTGCTGCTTATATCCATGCTGATAAGAAATATACTAGCATAATGCTGTATGTGGAAATCTTAAATTGTTCTTTTGAAGAGGCATTTTCTCACTTAAACACTCACATAAGACCAAACACACATCAAAACTTTCTTTAAACCATTCTCCAACTAAATTCTCCAAATTTAGAAAAGAATTTTGGTTTAGAAGTAGACACAGAATTTGATTGGCTACTCTGCCCATGTGTGAGAATTTTAAGGATTTCCTTTTCGCTGTTTCCCTGTATATAGCTTTCTCTATATGTGTTTATGGGCTCATTCTTAGCATTTATACACAATTCCAATCCTCAAAATCCTTCGATTAGAACTAGTAATAGAGGGTTTGCCTTTATTTTCTGTTGAACCAAAGTGGTTGTTATTTGTCTGTAGGAAATGTTACATATTTTTGTCCTAATATAACATTAGATCATATGCTATTTCTCTCCTTTCCAAGAAAATGTACTGAATGCCAAATGGTTTCAGTACACAAACTGCTCCAGGGTATGAAAAGTGGCCACATTGCTTCTGGGTTTGTACTTGCAAACAAGCATCTTTGGTTGGAAAGACAAAGCATGCACTCGTAAGTAAAATAACAAAGCACAGTTCATGGAGCCTTTTTAGGTTGCCCACAAAATTTAGCTGTGCACATGACTAACTTGTAAAACAACTTCTTGGAAATCAGTGGAGGCATATAGTCTATTGGTATCAATAGATGATGAGCTTGATCAATAACTGTCATCCTTATTTTACTGCTGCAGCTATTGCCAATAAAATTGATGAGATCTTGGACCAGTTTCTCCAACCTCATTGTGCCCCAGATGTGTAGGACTTCAACACTCATAACCCCAATTGTTTGTGTCTATCAACTTGTACAAGTCTGTTTGCCTCCCTTGAGACCTCCACTAAAAACATTTAACTTTAGAATTAAGCCTGAAGTGTAAAGTCTTAAAAAGGGACTTCTTTGGTTTCAGGGATCTTACAAAGATTCTTGTACACTAAGCATTTTGAGAGTTTGTAATGTTCTTGCACAGAAACATTATTGCATTAGTGGTTGGTATAGTTGATAGTAAATAACTATTAGCCACATGGATTTTTTCTTTTTCTTTTTCTTTTTTCTTTGATGAATGGGAATTCATACACATCTCTCCCTCTTTATTCTGTAATAGAAATATCAAAAAATTAAGTTGAGGGCAAGAGAGAGAGAATATATTAGCATGAAAAATGTCAGAGTTCACTGGATATTGGGCCCCAAACCTGGACTCACGTCTCAGATGTCAGAAAGTTGCCAATTGCCTATCCAATGGAGGCAAAAATAACTACTGAGGTCCCAGAGAGGCAAAAGTCAAATTCCATAATCAAGAAGATATTGTCTTCAGCAGGTGACATTTTCCAAAGTTAATTCCTGCAGGCAATTCCAAATTGATTTCTCTGCTAGTGTAAGTTACATGTGGAATAGCAATTACATAACATGCCATAGTATTAGTATAATTGTTCTGTATGTTATTAAGGAGCCAGGTTTTCTATGTACAAATACCCTGCAATGTTCTGTCCAACTAATGCATGAAACACAATTGTATCAGTGGCAAAGGGGATCAAGCTTTGTCTCCATTGCCTTCAACTGGGCTATGTAATGGCAGAAATGCAATCTGATCATTACCTGTGCCCAAGGCTGCTCAAGCTGCTATGCTAGTCCCTTTTGGGGGGAGGGAAAGCCTATGCTTTTACTTTCCATTTCATTGCAGAGGAAACTGTTTTACTCTGGTAGAGATTGAAAAGCAGCACTAAAGAGCATTGTGGGAAGGGTGCAGGAATAGCAAAGCAAGCATTAATTAGAGACCATAGCTCCAAGTTTCCAGTTCAAAACATAACCTTAGGGACTGGAAAGTAATCCTTCACCGAGATTAGTAGGTTTAAAACCAGCACAAGGGAAAGTTCTTCATCCCCACACAAGTTCTTTTCCAAAATCATCATGAATATTAAGAAATAATTTGGATTTCTTTAGAAATACCATATGTTCTTGTCAACATCCTGAAACTGTGCCTATTACAAACTTTAAAAATATACCACTTGTGGAAATAATAGCTGCTTCTTCAAAAGTCAGGATTTCTTCCAGCAGTTGACTCAGGTTGCATGAATCATCAGGGGCAAGGAGATGAAGAGGAATCCCGGAATAGAGGTGCCAGCCCTGCGCAGTTCCAGTGATCAGTTCCTGACCCTAAAGCCCAAGGCATTTAATGTATTTATGTATTTGTTAGATTTATATCTTGATTTATATCTTGCCTCGTCCCTCAGGAACTCAAGGAGGGAGCACTCAACTAAACATAATGCTCCTTCCTCCCAGTTTTCCCCATAATATTAATCCTGTGAGGTTGCTTGGGCTGAGGAAGAGCGACTGGCCCAAGGTCACTGAGTGAACTTCTGTGGCTGAGGATGGATTTGAACTGGAGTCTCCCCAGAGGGAGCCCAACTTTAACCACTACACCACACTAGTTCACCTCTTGGGGTTGGTGATATGCAAGCTAGAATTTGACCCTGTTAACCTTTCATAGACCTGGCTGTTCTCCCAGGCATTTGAACTAGGAGGTTAGGTAAGCTCTTCTGGTGGAGTGTTTTTTTTTCTTTTTCTTTTTTCTTTTGGGGGCTGTTGTTTAACCAAGGCATCATGCATTATATGTTGTGGTGGTAGTTTTAATCTTTGTATGCTGCTCAGAGTCACTGCTGGGAGATGGGCAGCTCTATAAATTATTTAAATAAATAAAATAAATACATCTTGTGGGAAGTGAGTAGTAGAAGAAAGGGATTTTTCTCCCCTTCTTTTCTCCCCAGTCTCTTGCACGATTGATAACCGACCTGGGAAAGAATTGTTAGTACTAGGGTGAAGGACAGAAAAAGAAGATTGTAAAGTAGTAATAGATTTACTTTCCTAATACATCAATGCACATAAAAATGCACTCCTTTGAAAATTCAGAATAATGTACTTTTCTGTTAAAATTGTATTTTCTGAGGTAGACAAGACACATGGGGAAATATAGGAGCTCAACAGTTTGATAACCATATTTGTATGAATGCCAATAAAGCAAGAGGACAAGAAATAATAATTCCCATCACCATCATTATGGAAGCATTGTGAAATGATGATTGATGGCATGAATGGGATGGTGTTCTGACAAAAAAAGAAACCCTATATTTTTTGTTGTTGTTGTTGCACAGCAAAATATGAAGGACACAGAAATATTGAGATAAAACCAAATGATAATGACTTCAAAGGGTTATTTATTTATTTATTTATTTGTTTGTTTGTTATGCAAGGCATTCTATTGGCACAGTAGATCATTAGACAATATCATGGTTTGCATTAAATTTTGTTCATTTATTTATTATTGGCAACAGCCTAGCCCAAACTGCATTTTAGATACTTGTATTAGAAAGTGCTCCTGATGTTGCAAACACTAGTTTGAGACTGTTGTAAGACATGCTTAGAAAATATAAGTGTTAACAACATTATTTCTTCTATTTTATAAAGCAAATATAAAGGTAGTCTACATTTTGTAATAAGTGTAAACATTTTGTAATAAGTGTAAACTGATGAGAACAGTTCTGGATATCTGGAAAGAGTTAGATCCAAGAATATTGGTCTTGGATCATCTGTGATTACTGGTTTACATTTTGTGGTTAGGCTTGTAGATACTTCACATTTTACATGCTTTTGTTCTTATTCATGGTGCACAAGTCTATTTTAACAAAGAAGGATTCTTGAATAACAAAACATAATGTTTCTATTCTGGAGCAATCATTTCATTTCCAAACTTTATTTTTGTAAAGGAACAGGATCATTTATTAGTGATGAGAGAACTCCCTCTAGCATACCTCAGAAAAACATACTGATTTTCTTCTTCCTTCCTTCCTTCCTTCCTTCCTGCCTGCCTGCCTGCCTGCCTGCCTGCCTGCCTGCCTGCAACGCCCTCCCCCTTCCTTTGGAAGGGCTGAGAAAAGCTATGGCATTTTCTCAATTTCTCCACATCTAGTCACAAGAAATGCATGCAGAAAATGCAGCTTGTACTACCGCACATCCAGCACACTCCCCAGCTACTTTCCTCTTCTTAAGGAAAGTCACCTCCTCTTTGAGAAGAAGAAGACGAGTAATCAGCAACTGCTACAGACAGAAGTTCTTTTCTGGCTTCTCTTTAAGTGAAGGTCACACTCATGAACATTCCTGCATTATTTTTCTCCCAATTCAATTTGGAAGGCTAGGAGAGACAAGATTCTCCTGCCTTGAGCATTGCTTTTAGTGGTTACACCATCCTCACTTCTCAAAGGATAACATATTCTGTTTGTTTGAGAAAAGTTCATGATGTAGTTGGCGGGGTGTGTGTGATGAAACCCATTTTACGCTGGACCTGCTTGGGAAGGTGCCTGGGCTTGACTTGATGTTTTTCAATCTGGGGAAATTTGTATTTTGGAATCCTTCAATTGTGAATTTATTTCCCTTGCTACAATTTATCTCTTAGAAAGAGGTAGGTATTGGAAAATAGAAGGTACATTTAGAGATGAGAGCATCAGAATCTTCCTGCTCTTTAAGAAAACCAAACATAACCTGGTAACAATTCTCTTGCAAGTTTATTTGACTAATTCTTTTGTTGCTTATCAAAGAGCATACTTTTGTTTTGTAGTAACAAACAAGCTCTTTCCTCTTCCATTTCTCTAGCAAAGCTGCAGTGGTGGTGAGTACACACTCCTGCTAACTGTTATGATGTTTGCTGTCAAATTCATTTATTTGTGCAACTGCTGTGGAAGGCCCCAGGCGGATAAGCAGCCATGCAAGATTTCAGAGTCCTGGTGTGGGGTCATGAAAGGGAAAGAAAGGAAGAGATTGGGGGGAGGGGGGTTGAAGGGAAAGACCACTGGTTATGAGAAAGGAACTGACACAGGAAATAGTCACATATGGCACAGATTTATTGTGTCCAGGACTTCCCATTCAAATCCCATTATAGCTACAGCTTAGAGGGCTTGGAGCAGCTTTGAGCACAACCCGCATTTGTTTTTAGATCTGGCAACCAATGAAATCAAAGCTCCATCCTCAGAACAGAAGCGATGTGTTTATCATGCCATGGCGAAGGAGCCAAGGGTGAGTGCTGCATTGGAAAAGAATGCGGTTTTGCATTCTGCTGTGGAAAGCAACCGATCAGAACAGGCAAAAGGGCTGGAGGCAGCTCGGTGTGTCTCTGGATATGTCGAAATAAACCTGTGAGCTTTATGTTAAATTAAAGCAGCAATAACTGGAGAGGATAATATAGCACACTAAAACTCTGTGAGACAGAAAAGATAAAGGCTTTTGGTATTTTCAGCTCAAGATGTGGAAGAATATGTTGCTTATGAGGAAACAGTTAAGGACTAATTGCACTGGAAGATGTTTTAATCAGGCTGCAGATTTATCGAAATACATTCCTACCACAAACCTTTGTTTTGATTTTTTTAAAAGCCAGACAGCAAATGATTTTTGAATTACTGTATCTCCATCCATTCATACTAACTGGTGTGCACTGTGTCTTTTCTTCCCACTAACTTATGTTGCATTCATTCCACAAGTATAGCTACAGTTTTATTCTGACCTCTCAGAGATCCTCTCCATTATTTGCCTCATCGGCAATTAAGTTTCCAAGCTTTTTGGTGCCCAAATGCTAATGCTGCTCTGCAGAACATCAGTGGTTACAGGAACGTGAGATGGGCTAGGATGCTAGAGTCAATGGAGAAACCTGTATCTGACTCTGTTGGCTTTCCAATCAATAAAATTCAAACTTTTACTGCTGCAGGGAGTCCCCCTTTCACTGGTTCCTCCTTTTATCAGGGCAAACACCTACTTTTCAAAAGAGCTAGTGTTGAAAACATTACACTTCAGTTTTAAAACAAGGGTAGCCAAACAACAGATATTAAGATGTGGCTTTATATAGATAGTTGATTTTGGTAGGGCATTTTTAAGATGTTAATTGGGGAAATTTTATTTCTTACTGTTAGCTACCTTGACTGTCCTCTAGGCATGGATGGAGCATTACAAATCAAATTAATAGCAATTTATTATTATTATATTATTATATTATAATATTATATTATATTATAATATAATATTATATTATATTATAATATTATAATATTATATTATATTATAATATAATATTATATTATATTATATTATAATATAATAATATTATATTATTATTATTATTATTATTATTATTGTTGTTGTTGTAATTACATTACTTCAGACTCCAGCTGATGTCTTCTGCAACAAGGGGACTTTTTTGAAAATATGGTAAACTATCCCTGATGTGTTGGGGAACTTCCTGCTCATTCCTCATTCTTCTGACTGGGCCTTTGGAGTTTCTACTGCTGAAATAGCACTAGCCAAAAGCTGGATGAAACTGTAAAGACAATCCTATAGGTGGATTCTTGCTCCAATTCACAATGCCTAGGAGAACTTTGTTTTTCTGAACACTCATTCTCCTGGCTCGGGTATAGATACATTAACTGATACAGATGTGGTCATCTTGTTATCAGCCATTCGCTCTGTACTTAAGCAATATTTGATGGATAACTTTTCCATTTCCATTTTATTTGTTTGTTCCTCAAACTTCTGTCCCACAGCAATCAAGCAACTTTATGTTGTCATACAATAACAAGATAAAAACCCTAGTCTAAAAGCATCAGAACAAATAAAGAATATATAACAATAATGGTAAGGGTAACAAATCAAAATAAGGAATAAGGGGAAAGGAAAAAAGGATGGTGTCAGATATAAACGTTTTAAAAAGCTCTCTGAAATAATTCAGTTTTTAACATTTTTCTAAAAACTGGGGTTAGGGTTAGGGTGGGGAGAAGCTAACCAGACCTTGGTTAGGAAGCTGTTCCAAAGCACTGGTGCTACCACACAAAAGGTTCAGGCAGAACCTCTCAGAAATGTAGAACTATAAATACAGTAGTTTAGTGTCTTCAGTATATTCTGGAGTTTTGTTAGGTTTGTTAGCAAGAAACTTGTTGATCCTGTAGAACTCCCCTTGTCTTCAATTGAGCTTTTATCTAGTTTGTTTCTTCTATACAGTATTCCCTTCCTGCACAGTTGAATGCATTAAGTCTACAAGCATTCTTATTCTTTCTACTGATAACTGATAGGACTCAGACTTTTGATAGTTTGGAATACTTCTACATTTCCAGTGAATTCAAGCCAGCCTTCTCTCCGACTCCCATTAATAATTCATTTGATCTCTAAAGTGTTTTTGAGCAAGTGGTGGTAGATAAGGGGTGTTTCAATACAGTATATTTAATTCTGCTTTTTTTTGCTCTGAATTGTTACAAATTAATGTTCCCATTAGCAGTAACTCCACAGATGAACAGTTGGTGGGTTACATGAGGTGTCAATGTTCCACATGTTGCTGATGAAATAGTTCAGCTTATTGGTTGAACATCCACCCATTTAGAATGGTTTTATACTCAGATACTTCTTCTTTTTACATGCAAAAGCCCTACATAAACAAAACAATGATTTTCTTAAGTATTTCCTTTGATTATTTTGAAAGGGTGGTCAAGCAATGTCAACATTGCCAAATTCTCTAAACAAAAGACTTACCATTTGGAGATATGAACACTTCTATAATATAACTAAATTATACTTTTTATACCTTATGCTAAATATATGTTCATGCAGATTGTTGGATCATAAATGTATACAATTTTGTTGCATTATCTTGGAAGAAGCTTTACAACTTGTGAGTAGAAAATAATATGTGGTTATCAATCCCATGACAAGTGGTTACAAAGCTGGCTTGAAAATCATACTCAAGCAGTGTTCATCAATGGTTCCTCACTAAACTGGAGAGAACTACTGAGCGCACAATTATAAGATGTGGGACACCTGGATTTAGAATAGTATACTGACATTTACTCAAGGTTTCAAACTGTAATTCTTGTTACTCTTTTTACTACTCTGTTCCAATTTTCTTAAAACCTTCTTGAAGTGTGGTACTTCAAGAAAAAAGATCGTGTGAAAAAGATCCAGTAATAGTAATTGACTACAATAGTTGAGTTTGCATGAAAGAAAAAAAACCTGCTGCATCAAGAGAAGTACAGTTTCAATTCTTGGAAGTAATGATCTCACTTTATTCTGCTTTGGTTGGACCCCATCTCAGGAATTCTGGGTACCACACTTCAAGAAGGATTTAAGGAAATTGGAACAGAGTAGTAAAAAGAGTAACAAGAATTACAGTTTGAAACCTTGAGTAAATGTCAGTCTTCAACTTAGATTCAAAGTGAAACATCCTCATGGATTTTCTGAATTATTGAATATGTTCTTCACCTAACAGTAGAATCAAGAAATACCTATCACTTTTTTGTTGTGACAGAGTTTGATGAAATGTGCAGGTATAGTAGACTTAGTGAAGTCTACAGTGACAGGAACGGAAGTTTTATGAATCTTTGGTAGTCCTTGAGGATTGATGGAATTCAAAGATTAGATGTAGCATATCTCTGAAATATATGGAAGTGTATAGGTGCATATATACTGTATTACAGACAGTATGTGTGAATAGTCTTGTAAAACATGCATCCATCACAGGCAGACACAGTCTTTCAAATACTTGCAGACCCCGACATGATCTATAATATTAAAAATGTTAAATTAAATGCTCCTGGGCCAGAAGGGAGGAAAGAAGGGGAAAATGGGGGATCTAATAGCTAATGCTATAGATAAGATTAAAAAAAAATCCTTCTGTAGCTAGACTAAATTAGGATAAAATGGATTGATAGGTTTTAGGAAAGGATCAAGAATGAGATATGGAATAAGCTTCTAGAATTACTTCATATCCAGAAATCATTGTGATGTAAGTACCCTGTTAAGGACTCTGATTGGAAGCTACCAAAGTTACTCACAAAACCACACCTGATCTCCTTTCTCTTTCTCCTGTCTATCATTTTCCATTGGTGGCAACATTGGGAGAAGTTTAAATAAACTTCAAATCAAAAAAGATGCCATATGGATCGCAGAAGGGCTTGAAGCTTCAAGACCAGCCCACTTTTACCTGGACCAAAAGTTCCCTCTATTCAGATAAGCTATTCAGATAAGTAACTGTAACTTTAACCCTCCCAACTTTAACCTTCCCATATAATCCATGACTAGGTTCTCTGGTTACTACTGTTGTAGAGGAATATCTTTATATATACAAAGATTTTAAAAATTGATTTTATTTACAGATTAAAGCAAGACAAAACAAAACAAAAATAAACTTGAATAGTCCAGAGCAGAAATCAGACACAAACCTGAAACCAAAAGCTAGAAATAAAATTCTAAGGATAAGACTTCTCCAGACCATAATCATAAATTTAAGATCAAGTTGCTACATGTTTGCTTATAGGGGTGTTTGAAATTTTATCAGGTATTGGTTGCTAACAATTCTTCATTGCCTAGTAACTCCTAATTCAAATCTTCTCATCAAGTCTGTCTGAGATTTCTGTGACACAGCATCTTTCTCTACACAGGGGCCTGGATTGTATGAATGGTTATTTCATTAATTCAGGGAGTCTCAGCAAGCAGTAGAACATAGAAATAAAATATGAACAGGTGAATTATGGATGAGCCCAATTTGGTGCTGTGTGTGTGGTAGTGGGACTTTGAATAGAAGTTCATATGCCTGGAAAATTTATTTGGATTTGTGGGACAAATGCTTTTAAAAATCCTTACCAGAATTTCTTGTTCTCTGATAATGAGAAGACTTACTAAGTCTGGACATATATCCCTAGAATGTGCTAAAATCCAGAAATACTTCTATCCAGGCCTAAAGCAAATTGGCTGGATTCCTGGTGACTTCAAGGATGTGTCCAGGTCATTATCTTACTAGTAATAATAATTATGAATACTAATTAATAATCTCATTAATAATTATTTTATTAATAAAATAGAAATCCATGAAAATGGATTGCGATTGCTTTCTTTCTATCTGGGCATAGGTCTTTAAATATTAGGAAGTCTTTTGCAATTTGGACAGATTCTGGCACAGATTCTGGAAAACACTGCTGAAAATTTGTAATGGATTTTTTTACATGAACTTTACTGTTTGATAAATAATTCTCATTCTATTCTGGTTATCAAACTAATTTGAAGAATTCGTTCTGTTTCCCACATTTCTACAGTATATTTAGTCATTTATAAAGTCTCCCATATTGGTACACTAGCCACAATATTTTCATATCTTAAATACCATATTCAAAGTTTAATTTTCCTCCATTATCAGGTTGGGTCCTACTGCCTTTCAGAAACCCCTTAAAAGTATTGGTCATACTGCTTCCATGTGAAGTCTTTAACCACTTTCTTCCACAGTGAGAAGGGAGAGTTGGATTTTACCTGTGCAGAACTTAAAAATAAAAAATAAAATCACATTTCCATTCATTTGTACAAACTTGCTGCTCAATCCCAGATTCGCCTAGCATTCACGTATTGAACAGCATATCGAAATAAACTCTAAGCACAGATAAATGTTTAATATTATCTTTTTCATTATATTTCAGGAAATAATGATTGAGAGATTCAGCCTGTGGGAAATTATTGCCATTTCACAGATGTTCTATTGAGATACAGAGAAATTAAGATCTGAATTAGATTTTACATGCAAATGAAGACTATCAGAGAAATCTGTCCCATATTTATTTGCATGAAAAATTGTGTGAATTGTAAACAAAGTATCTTGTGGTTTGAATGGGCACATAATTTCTGGATTCCACTACCATTCATTTTCAAATATTTCTTGTCTCAGTAATTGGATACAAAAGGGTATATTTTACTTACAGAAACATATATCTGAGAAGCTGTAGATAGAATATATGTGCTTGGGAAATTTGCTTGCTTAAACAATACAGATTTACTGAAAGAAGTGTTGGTTAGCACTTGTTTGCATGGTATTTCTTTAGTTAAAATCAAACTCAACGGCTACTTTTTTTCCATGACACAGATCCGCAGCAGGATCTTACTGTAATGTTTATGGGACAGCAGGAAACTACACATATAGTTCTTGTCATGGTTTACTGAATTAAACCATGCCTCACTTCCTTATGGTGGAATCTATCTGATGGCTTGCCCAGGGCCACTAAACTACAGTGTGTAAATAGTGCCCCATTAATTATGTCACCACTTTTATTTTTACTGTGTGGCTGCATTTATATTTGCATTAGAAATATATGACTGGCAAATCTGGCCAGGTGGAAATAACCCTGCATGACATTTATTTTATGTTGATAAAATACCTATTAGAGAAACTTGATGACATCTCTTTGTTTTAGTCAAAAACGCTTGTATTGTTCTTTACAAGTATGTATTATGAAATCTATCATAAACTATGGAAGAAATTAGTTGCAGGAAATGTTTGTGCTAACCTGAAGGAGAATTCATTAATGTTGATGTATTTCATTCAATTTTAGAACTTTAAACGGGTGACAGAAGTGGCTAAAAGACAGCAAAGGTCTCTGTGCCTTTAAGTAAAACATCTGTTTTTAAGGAACATTTTAAAAACACTTTCCTTCTTCTCCATTTTCTAACTAAAGGACATGAATTGTGTGGGGTGCTTTTTTTCCTAAGTAGAGGACCCCCATGGCATATTTTTCTTTTCAAATGTGAAATGAGGTGGAAAATCCTCATTTCACGACAGGAAGGACAAATATTGATACAAAGTTAATATTTGTCAGAAACCCTGCAAGCAACTTGAGTGTTTGAAAAGAAGTAAATTAAATAAAATAACAAATTTGATGCGAAGGTGTTTTTTTTAAAAAAAAATTTTTTTGCAAAGAGTAGAGCGCAATATCTTAAATGGAAAAAAAGAAATAAAGTAAACAGACATACTGTTGCTTGTCTCTTCTTGAATGCAGAGCAGATTTCTGTGTCACCCACTATGCGCAAATCTCCTGCCATGGAGTTCAGGGTCTTATGTGAGTGAATAAACAAAAATACATATATTCTTTTTTAAAAATAAATAAATAAATCATATCCATATGTAGCTCTTCAGTCACATGTATTCACTTAGATTAAAAAAAAAATGTTCACCCTCACCTCTTTGATCTTATGCCTTCACCTAGGTTTAAAAATATCTCCCATCTCTTTGATCCTGGGCATTCACCTTCATTTTGGTTTTCCTGACTTTTCATGGCACACGTGTACACCAGTGGGCATGTGAATGCCAGCTCCCTTCCCCTCCCCCCTCCTTTTATTTTTGCACACAAAACCTAACCGGTTTAATTTAATTTTGGTCATTTAGAAAAAAGCTTCTGGAATTTATCAGTGTTGTTCTTCATCCCCAATGTAAATAGCTCGTGTCACCTCAATCCTCAGTGGTCAATCAGTATTTATTAAGGGCTGTCCACTCTGGCCTTTTTCTCCAAGGAGAGCCGCAAGGCAGATTAGATGTTGCCCCTGACACACTGTGTCACTTATCTATTTGTGTTGATGATGAGAGTCAGCTGCACGCAGGCCTCTCTTTCCTCTTCCCTTCCCAGCCCCGCTTACGAGCACCCCTGCTTGGATTTTCATGAGGAAATAATCAGATTAGGCCTTCAGCGATGAGTTCATACGGAGTTCTCTTTTCTCCGATGTGCTACTAACTGAATAAACGTGTTTTGTGGCAAATTGTAAATGACATTATGATTACCAAGGCCAGCATGGGTTTCATTTGAAAAGTGATCAAAATTGCTGGCCACAGAAATTGTGACTGGCAGATAGGGCCGTTTAGAAGGAGGAGGGAGTGAGGGCAACGGGAGAGAAAGGGACCTACCGGGATTCTAGCAACCTGCTTACAAAAGGAGCAACGGAGATCCCAGCCATTTCAAAGAGAGGCTGGCTCAGAAGTGAGGCGTGCAAAGGAGACAGGCTGCATGAGGCGTGGCGGAGTGAGGATATGAGTGGTTGACTCAGCTCTTTGCTGGGACCAGGTAGCAACAATTGTTTTCAGCAGTCCAGGAAGGCTTCCAGGTTTTTTTCAGTTCCTTCCTGACGAGAACCATGCAAACTAAAAAAGTCACCCTAATCTTGGGGTGCTGGGGGGGGGGGAAATGTAATACAGGCTAATTGGTTTCCACAGGTCCAGCCTTCTGATTTTGATTTGGAAAGTGTTGCCAGCTGAGTTTTCTCTCTTTCTTGAGAGCTACTTTTTGATTTGATTTTGTTTCGTGCTGTGTGTGCATGTATGGAGCATCCATGCCTGTGCAGAACTGTTTGTGGCCATGCATGTTGTATAGGCTCCAGGTCAAATGGATTCAAAGTGACAGACAAAACATTTCTTTATAAAAAAATGCCTATGCCCTCATTCCAGAGGGAATTGCACGGAATTGCAAAGCCGGAGAACTGGATGCAATCGTGACCTGCCCAATCTGGGTGGTGTTGGGGCAGCAACAGCAACTGATGGAGCCGTAACCCAACATATTAGCTCCCAACCCCCCAGCTAGTGTTCTGCCATCAACAATATCAAGAATGCTTTTATTTAAGCATACCTTTAAGAGGCTTGGCACATTTCTCACCTTTATCTCTACAGAGGAAGCGATGCAGAAATTACACTCCCTCAGCATCTGAAACAGCTGGGCCAACAGCATTCAGGCCTTTTAGGTGTTGCTTTGCTACTTGAGTGTAAATAAGGAAACCTGAAGAAGGGAAGCAATCCTGGGAATCTTGTGCCTTTATTGACCCAGGGTCATACTGGGGGCTTAAAGGGTCTCTTCCATACCCAGATGAATGAGTAGTGAATTGCAAGGAATGGTATAAAACTAACTCAGTAATTTCCATTATTCACTTTGGAATAAGTTGCTAAAGTGAATAATGGAAATTCCAATCTTTAAATCCATATTTGCAAAACGTTTCCATGCTTCAAGTCTATTCAGTACATTTTCTCTGACTCAACAAACATATAATACGTTTTCTTTTTGAGATTCATATATTTCTCAGTGACTTTCTGAAGAGCAAAAAACTGGATCTGTACACCCCTTGCCTGGCATAAAGCCACACTACACTTCCCAATTGTTGCCCGTCATCATCTCTTGTACCATTTCAATCAGAATTCTGTGAAACATATTCCAGTCATATAGTTTTTGCATTCACTCTGGCTACTTTTCTTTTTATGTAGGGGAACAATAACAGCCTTCTTCCAATCACTGGGCACATATCCAGTCTTGCCACATAAATTAAACAAGTCACATGACCACTTTGTAAGCAAACGGCATCCATATTTTCACATTTCTCCAGTTTACATTTTTTTAAACATTCTCACAACATTTATGAATTCCTTTTCAGCTTTTTAAAGTTTTTTTTTATTATCCTCATTTTTTGCAATAATAATAATAATTCCCTTTCCTCATCCACAGCCTCTTTTACTTCATCATTCCACCAAGCACCCCTTTCCATACTTCCCATTAGGAAACTCTACACACTTCAGTAGCACTTGGTAATATAATTCTGTTCCAAGCAGCTTCCACATCCTCTTTCCATGCATCCATTTTCTGTTCATTCTGTTGTGAGATCACTCTATCATCTAATACTTTTTCATACAGGATTTGTACTTTTTCTTTCTGCTTTCATCCTAATTCCTTTTACTTCTTTTTCTTCCATATTTATTTATTACCGAGATCCACTCTTGACAATACCAGTAAATGATGTGTTTCACATTCAGCCTTGTATCATCACTAATTTCCCAAGTGTTTATCATAAATGATCTGATCAGTCACATTTTTATATTTATATTCTTTACTTTGCTTTGTATGTATAAAAGGAGTTATGTGTCATCTCTGTTTTTGAAACAATAATTTTCTAAGCAGATTATACCAGTCAGCATTGCCATTCATTCTTGTGTCTCCAAATGGCACATCACTTTTTTAGTGCCCTCTGATCTCATTCCCACCTATTCATTCATGCCACCCAGTAGAATAATTTTCCCCAGATTGCATTTCTTATGTTTTTATAGGTTTTAAAGCTTTCACATTATTTTAATTTTTTTATGTTGTAAACCACAGGAAGTCATTTCTGCTGAATCCACTGGTATGTAAACACAACAAACAAACAAATGTATAATTCAGAATGTTCCACTATTTTTCTCCCAACTCTTCTGATTCTTCCATTTTTGTCATTCATTAGAATGAAGCATGCAACCATCACCAATGTATGGATTTCTATTTTCATACACACCCACAGCAATGTAGCTGATACCGATTCATATTTCGTGACATACATTTTAGTCCTTTCATTTGTAATTAAGCCTACAGTTTTACTTTCCTGAAGGTATTCAGCAAGTCTACTCTGTAAGATCAAACCACCCTTATTCTGATCTACCTTTCTTCTGTAAGTTTTCCAGACTGATAATGTACCCATTTCTGTTTCTTTTATTTCCTTTGTTAATTCATGTAATTTCTTCAATTTACATTCCAAGTCACAAGCTTGCATATGTCAATAGCTTTTCACCAAATAGGCCCATAACAATTGACCTTCACTGCCCATGATGGTCAGTTGAGGCTTTCATATAATGCTTTTTAGCCAGCTGGAGTAGAGTTAAATGAGGTCCCCACCACTGGTTGCATTTGTGCCACATGTAGCATTCCCTGCTAGTGGAAAGGACAGTACCAGTCGGTTTTGGCATATATGAGGCAGTGGTGCTACAAGCACAACCAAAGTCCAATTTTACTTCAAGGATGGTCATGCTATTTTTTGCAAGTTAGAATCTCTAATCTAGAGACTACTTGGAAGACAACATATTGTTGTCTTCATCTAATTCACTAGACGATATATGCAGCATATGGACACAGACTCAGGATGGACACTAACTTAGGATGGTTTGAAGCAAAACATCTTAAAAACTGTGGCTTATGAAGTTGGCACTTTATATATTTAATCTGAAATGGAAGACTGTATGAGATAAGGAGGAGTCTAGGCTAATTTCTTTCACAGTCACTAGCAAAAGTTCTTCTGGGAAATGTAGTTTGTTGTTCTACTGTGAATTTTTTTCCTGAGAACCAGTATGCTCTAAGCCACTATTTACTGTTGAAACTGAAGCACACTAGCTCTTTTTGATGGCAACTTTTAAAGATTTTAGAATTATCCTTAAGAATATCTTTTTTTCTCCCTGGGATGTGGAAAGTCAGTTTCAGCCCCTGCCCCAAACACAATCTGTTCATCAAATGATGTAATAGTTACTGCTCCATTCAGAATTTTCACTAATTTATTTTCATCATTAAATATAATATTCAGAACTGGATAATCTCTGCTTTCTGCAGGAATATCAGCTAGGGATGCTGAAGGTTTTTGCTTGAGCTGCATAAATGAACAAATCTGATTTGCATTTTTCAATATGCGCATCAGAACATAGTTACGCTTCAGCTTTTGCATTTCTCTGAATTTTGGGAGTCTTACAAGTCTTAGGTTCAACAAAAATATAACATTCTGTGAATACAAATTCTTTTTTGCATATGAAAATGTGTAGATTAGAATACAACGTATATTTTAGGATAAAATGCAAATGTTGTGGACAAAAAAATAATGCAGTTTTGGTACCATTATTTCTTTCAAAAGTATTGATGCAGAAATGGATGGGATAAATTCATATCAAAAGTATTGATGCAGAAATGGATGGGATAAATTCATATCAAATTGTCTCAGATTTGAAATTATCCCAATTAATAGGATATATTTGGCAAAGTTGTATAAACTTCTTCCTTTCTGATTATATTAATAATGTAATTGATTGCATATCTCACAAGTTAAAATAAATAACACACAATTTTTTTTAACAAAAATGCCTTTATCCTATTATTTTTTCCATTCAAAAAGATATATGAATATCTGTTATTCCTTTCCCCACCCATATCTAGAATTTCTAACATATTGGAAACTGAAATAGTGTACAATTGCTTTTCAAATACTGTGTTAAGAAGAATTTTAGGTTCTAGAAGACTGGTGACTAAAATTATAAGAGTTGGTAAATCTTGCTGATTATTTTTTAAAAATTATTGTTTAACAGGCATTTACAGGGAAGAAAGAAAATGCATTCTCAAACCTTCATCCAATATTTATTTCTGTCACGAAACTGACTATGGAATGGTGATTTTGGAAAGTATGGATACAGATTTAGATCATAGGAACTTCTCTCCACCTTTATTGGTAACTAGTACTTTTGTGGACACCTTCAGTGAAGCCACCTCACAGGGAACTTGCTGCTCCAAAGAACTTTCTTTGGTTTTTTACTCTATACTGCCATCAAACAGGCTTTCAAAGATTTGCTTTGCTGGACCAGTTCCTTGGTCATTGAGACTCTACTTTAACGGCGGTCACGGTAATGTCAGCTTACTTTTAGCTATCTTCTATGATGAACCAAGAAGCTTTCATGTTTTTGTGAAAGAGAACTCTATTCAACCAGTCTTGTTTTTTTCCAGACTTTTTTGGGAAAATGCCACAACAGGAACCTTTTACTTCAGTTTTCAGGAGAACCTTCTGTATGTTTCTGTTCCCTGGGATAAACCTATAGAAATACATACACGCAGTGCTCTTCATACTGCTTTCACCATAGCAGAGAACACTGGAGAAAAAGCTCAGGCAATGCTTCTTCAACAGTTGGCTAATTTTTTACAAATTGGGCAGGATGAAATTAGAACAGTCTCCAACACTTCAGGAAATGAGGACACATTAAGGATTATTGCAGACAATAGCACGAAGAGGAAATATCAGTGCCCTCCGAAGAGGTCATGCGTATTCACCAGTGAACAGAAAACCCAGGGGAGTTTGCATCCATCCCATGTAATACTTGGCTTGAGAGTGCTGATCCTCGAAATCAGTGATCCATTACACTTCTTAAAATATAAGGTTGCTTCTTCATTTCCAAGTGTCAGATTAAAGAGTTTGGCCAGTAGGCTTATTGATGCCCAACAAACTGGGACACTTCAGCATGTTCTCAGATTGCCAGTTGATACTCTGGTGGTGATGGTTTCCTCCACTTCAGTTACAGCAAAAGAAAACTCTAGGTAAGTGTGCTGATTGTTAAATATTTTTAATATTCATATTAAATAAAAATACTTTTAAAATGTCAAAACTAACTATATCAAAAACAAGCAAAGGATTATTGTCCTTCCTTAGATATAAGGTTCACTGAATAGGATAGGGGACTTCTTTTTCAGTTACCATGCATAGTAACGCTGTGCAGCAGCTCTCAAAGAGCTCTCAAAAAGTACATGGAACACAAATGGAACACCTACCTGCAACCATATGATCTAGGGAAAAAGGCATTGTTGCTTAAAGGTGCTCCAGGCATATGCTACATTCCTACTCCTGTATGTTCTGAAGCAGTTTTGGAGTTTGAATCTGAACTGCTGAACATGCCTAATGTGCTTTTTTAATAACAATAAGAAGAATTTTGTGAGAATTTTGTCTATAACTCATTTGGGTGCCATAACCTATGTTTGTTTGTTGTATTTACAGCTCACCTGCTATTTGGAGTAGCTTCTAACAGGTTATGTACCATAAAAACAGACAACGATATTTAAAACAAAACAAATTAAATAATGAATAAATTTAAAACCCAGAAGAGCAAATAAATGACAGAAACTGAGAAGCACTTAAATAAAAATCCAAGCATTTACCTAGGGCTGAAAGGCAGATCGTATAAGTGCCAACCTGGCCTCTAGAGGAACGGCAATGCAAAGCCAAGATGCCACAATAGTGAAGACCTTCTCCATCATCCAGTGTACTTCTTCCAGTCAATAGATATTGAAAAGCCATCCCAATCTTAATATTTGGGCAGATATATATGGGGTGAGGTGGCTTCTCAACTATTTGGCTCATAAAGCATGAAGGGCTTTAAACATAATCAATAAGAGATTAAAGCACAACTGGTCATGTATTAGCCAGCGCATTCCTTTTAGGATTTGCACTTATCCAGAACACCTGGTCTTTTACAGGTGTTCTGGATAAGAAATATGCAGCTGCATTCTGCACTAGCTGCAGCTTCCAAGTTGTCTTCAAGGACAGAACCACTTAGAATGTATTTCAGTAAACCAAATGGGTAGCTACCAAAGCATGGGTTACTGGGGCAGACCATCCTTGTCCAGAAAGATTTGCAACCACTAGAGTATGCATAGCTGGCTAAATGTACTCTGGGCCACTTGAGCCTCAAATAGCAGAGATGAATCTGAGAATATATGAAGGCTATAACCCTTGCTCCTTCAGGCAGAGGGCACGCCATACATAGTCGGGAACCTACCCAGCTCCTAGACCTTTGAGACATCACCCCACAGTGCCTCCATCTTGTTATGCTTTGTTTCTAGTATATGAAGCTCCATAACAAGCTCCTCTAAAAAGCCATCATATCACAGCAATATTTTACACCTAGAAATTGTGGGTACCCACTGATCATGCCAAACAACAAGTTCTGTAAATACAAAATACATAAAACAAAATTGGAATCCTCCTCCCAATATAACTGCAGAAACAGCAGCATCAGTTACTTAACAAATAATAATAATAGTAATAATAATAGTAATAATCCAATACTTAAAAAGTATTGTTAGCCATCCAGATTCATGTACTTTAGATCAGCAGCCATATAAATTCAATCAATCAAGTAAATAAAATAAAATTGGTTCTGAGAATGACATTGAATCAGCCAGTAATTTCTATTCCACAATGATAGAAGTGTTAGGAAGGAAGGGAAATTCATTCAAAGCAACTTTTAGAAAGTTGTCACTCATATCATCTTGTAGAGGTGTGGGAATGCACTGCTCTGCCCGTTTCTCATATGCTGGACTTCAAAAAGCAGGTAGAGTATGGAGCAAAATTGAAATTAAAATTTGGCATGTTAAAATACATCTTTTTTCCATCTTTCTATCAGAATAGAATAATTGGTACAATGTTACTTATACAAGTATTTTCTCAAGAATGGTTACCTTTGAACAGTAAATTGAATATTGTAATCCAGTTAAGATTTTAGGCGAAGAGAGTTATGTCTGCATCCCTCTACCTATATACTTTAAGAGCCTCTGACACACATGAACAGTTTTTTAATTTTTTTTAAAAAAGTGAAACACCCAACTTCCTTCATAATACCTTTGGTCAACCTTTGGTGATCTCTTTAAAATGCTAATCACCTTTTAGCCTACATTATGAGTATCTCCAATTATCCCATTGAAGAGGCAAGGAAGAGAGCTTTGGGAGTGAGGAGTGATAACTCCAAGGAAAGTCCCAAGTAATAAAATGCATGACTGTGCATGATTCATGTCCAGCCCAACTATTGATACTGGAGAAAATCTATCTACATAGTCAATGAGAGTTGACATTGACTTGATGGCATTTAATTAACAGCCTAACTATGCAAGCTTTTGTTTTCCAAAATTCTGCTTTCTGACTGATTTTATCTTTACCACTTGCCATTGTAAGCAAAAACTCTGAATAATCTTGAGAAGGCATACAGTCATAAAGAGTAGGAAAATTAATCTCAAAATTTTGCTTAAATGTTTACATACAAATTGACTTTTTAAAAATAGATAATTCATGTTCAAGGAAGTTTTGAAAATGATAGGGGAAAGTAGGTAAAGGCTTTTACTGAATAATAAGTAGCTAATATCCTAACTTCATTTATTGAAATTAACTGGATTTGCTTTGAATAGCCACATACCAGATAAATCTATCTATCTTCTTTTGTGCATTTCAACATGAAATACACTTTGAGATATTCTCCATAGACACCCTTTCTTGGTGTCAAAATTCAGCAAGATTTTTTTCTAAAAAATTCCCTGAGACTAGTCACTTTTTTCAGTAAAGGTAAACTTTAGTCATAAGCCACTTCATCACCTCTTTCAAAGTCAACATTCATTTTTATGTAGCTATATTGTACTTGAACTATTTTCATGTAGATACATATATTTTCACTAACAGCAATGGCAATGCCAAAGGAAATTGGAAATTAGTGACATGCAATATCCTTCTGTCTCTGTAACAGTCAGTATTCTTTAAAGTCACATATTCATCAACAGATATACTATGTATAGTAAAGTCTCATTTGAGAATGTAAGAATATGTAACACATTTTACATTATGTTCTTGTGCTACAGACTTTGTTAGTTTGGGTTTTGGCTATGTATTCATTTTACAATCCCACACTTTTACTTCAAATTAGCATCTGACAGAATGGAACAACATTATAATATCATATTAACCCAAATACTAAATGAAAAAAGGGCCATAATAAGAACAGACTAAAAATCAAAGGCCCAGATAAATTAAAAGGTTTTTATCTGCTACTCAGACATACTTGGGATGTGGGTGGGGAGTTCAATAGATATTACTAAAAGGGTCCTTTCTCAGTTGCCACATATTTTGTTTCAAGACAGGACTGTCCATGTTGGCTTTATGCTGGAAAAATATGCTACAAATATGTTGTCAACAATCACCTTTTTCAGAAACTGATATATTTGTTAACTGAAGAATTAACAACTTCCAAATCAAGATGGATGTGATTTTATTCTTTAAATACTTAGCAAACATCCCAGCAGTTTGCAGATTTCTATACAATCTCCAGACTACCCAGAAAAACAGTAGACTGGGCAGCACTCTGCAACACACCTTCCTCCCCTGACAAAGACTAGGCTTTAAAAGAACTACTTATATAATTTCTATCATTTGCATTTTAGTTGTCATTCCATCTGTTTGCTTGTCCAACTCTCTGTGGTAAACAGATAGGACTTTATTAAGAGAATATAGCTAGGAAGAATCATATTAATCACCTCATCATTGCCCAATGTGTAGAAGTTCCCTACAGGGATTCAAGAATGCATTCAGATCCATGTGCCTAACCAACATTGTTGGTCAACTGTGCACTAGTAGTGCTACTAAGGACAGGCTATGTGGAAGAGCTTTAGAGCACAGCAGTCTGATGAAGTGCAAAATAGCAATCTGCCCATTCTGATATTTGCTCAGAATTTGAGTGTTCAGCAATAGGTGGGTTAAAAAGGTCTATACTGTGGAGGGTAATAATTGCTGTCTATCAGCATAACCATCATTGCAGAACAATGACAAAGGAGTTAAGACAAAATACCTCTTATGCAGTGATAAATTTCTTGCCAAAACAGAACAAATTCAAAAGGAAGAAATTAATATACTTGTGGCAATGGCTTCTTGGAGTGTTGTAACAGCTGTATGGCAGCCATGATGGAGTTCAAATGAGAAGTGGAAATGACAGTTGCAGCTTGTTGTTTTCTCTGTCTCAGAGTCTTGAACAAAAGTAGTTTTCTTCAAAATCCCACAAATGTCACCAATACCTGAAAATAAAATGGTTGGAGCAATGAATTGTATGGCTAGCTATGTTATAGATGAACTCTGTTTAATCTGATTTCAGTTGAATTAGGAATCACTGGATTATTTTCATGCACAACCTCATACTCCTTTATTTACTTATAATGATTTTAATCTGTTCACTCATTATACTTGTCTGGTTGGATTACATTAAATATTAACTTTTAAGGGAGTAAAACAGTAGAATAATAAAATGCAATTAATAAATAACAGAAGATGACCAATTTGGTGTAGTGGTAAAAGGCACTGGAGTAGAAGCTAGGAAACCATGATTTCTAGTCCTGCTTTAGTCACAAAATCCAGCTGAATGACTTTGGGCCAGTCATTTTCACTCAGCCCTAGGAAGAATGTACTAGCAAGCCATTTCCAAAAATGTTGCCAAGAAAATTGCATGGAGTTGTTCCTCCAGTTACAAGGAGTCAGGGTGACTCCATGGACCATATCAACAATACGAGAAAGTCAGTCTGATCTAGTGGTAGATGAAAGCCAGTTGGGTGACCTTGAGTGAATTATTCCCTCTTAGCCCAAGGAAAAGGCAATGGCAACCATTTCTGAAAATGCTGCCTCTGACTCAAAGGTTAAAAAAAATACAAAACATTGGAAATAGAAAGGACTTAAAATCAAGTTGATCTGAAAACCATAAAAATGTATGAGAGAACATCAATGTTTTCTTTTGTCATTGATACAACTGTGGGCAATCTTCCCTGGTGATGGCATAGCCAAGAAAGCTCTATTCCTTGTACCCTTCTGCCTAACTTCACTTGGTTGGGAGATCCAAAGGAAGACCTCCAAAGATGACCAAAGACCTGAGCTTTTCTTTGATTGCAATATTATTCCCTACTAAGAATATGATTTGGATGTATTTGGCACCAGCAATGTCATTAATTTACAAGGCCTTCTTTCTGGATTCAGTATTACACAACGCATTCTGAGCCACAGGTGTTTTATATTTGGACAAGATTAACTGTGAACTCTCTTTAATTCCCTTGGGCCAAGCATTCTTTTCTTAAATGGTGCCAGATCTTACGGGGAGAGTTTGTAAATGCAAATTTGTTCTTCTTTAAAAGTCATGTATTTGTTTTTATACAATTTTACAGGATTTCCCTGTGTGCTTTATTCATTTAAAATTTACCATATTAATTTGTGGTTTATTTCTCTTCTAAATTTTGGAATCAGAAGTGCTGGTGTACCAATTATCTATAATTAAAGGCATGTCAGTCTGAATCTGCTTATTAATAGATATCGCCCCATTTCATAGCTATAAAATGGATCAGTTGTTGGCTATGAATTTATTAAACTTAATAGGAAATCAGTCTCCTTTCCTAAATTGTTGACAAAACCCAGGAAAGAAGCAATGAAGACAAGAAGCAATATGAATCTGCCAACATTTTAAATAAAATTAACTAGGCCCTATTGGAGTCTCCTCCTTGTGATCTGCGCATATTGCATATGAAGCTTCAGCTAAGAGTAAACCCAAACTACCATATTCCAAATCCTACCTTTGTGTTGTTATTGTTACTATTGTATTTATGCAACATGGGCATAATTCTAAGTCTTATGCAAGATTTCCCTTAGATACATGAAGGCAGTTGAGATAATAAATTCATTTAACAATTATTTTTTCATTGTAATTCCATGTACCAAGCAAACTTTACAATGGCCCAATGTGGGTCCAGATTATACAAAAGCACATGCTGAAAAAATAAAATAAAATTACAGCTAGAACAGGAATATATTCTGATATGATAACTTTTCAATCATCTTTGATTCAGTACACTAAAAATCCATTTCAGAAGTCAACATGTGTTAACATCAACATGCATTGAACCTATGAAAAGGGGAATTGTATCTCTATCTGCTAATTTAGACAAAGTGTGAAGCGACCTGAAATTACAACATAGTGATGGGCCTATATAACATTTGCCATTGCCCACTGTCTAGCACGGCTTTTTAAAGAAAGGAACATAGCTAATTGGCCAAAAGCACAGCAGGTGAAGGGTTAAATACTCTAGCTGTTGGGCAGTTGGAATTTTTTATATCTTTGCTGGAGGACCTTGTGCCCACAGGCCATAGTCACATTATCAGCTAGAAATTGGATAACGACAGCACAATGACAAATCCAGGTTGCTTGCAATAAGGTGCTAATCCCTTTGCTTTAATATCGAAGCAGCATGTAATGATGTTTGGACATCACTCCAGTTTACTGACGACCCCACTGGGGCTTGCAATAGAACCGTACAACCACCTAACAAGGTGTCAGCTGACTGCCGTCGTCAAAGCAACGGACATTGCAATCTAATCTTCCTTCCATCCCTTCCAGCTCCCAATAAGGCCCAGGTTATATAAGTGGCCCATCGATGCTTGGTAACTGGAATCAATTAACGTTAATTCACACAATGCTATGATGTATTGTGATCACTTTCATTTCAGGGAAGGGGGAAGGAATGGCTATAATTCACCTAAAATGAGGTTGTCTATGGTGCTGAGGTATTAATTGGGTGTCCATATTAAATGGGAAAGGAGCAGAGCAGTGAAGGAAAAGTGGAAGGATGAGTGACTCTCTTGGCTGCTATTGACCTATCAGAAGAAGACAGTGCCCTTTTCCTTTGCTTTTATCTATTACAGTTTTCCCTATTGCGTGTCAAGTTGATGTATTATAAAAAATTCATTTGGTGACCTTTCACCCTCTTTGCAGATTAAACAATTTCACCAAGATGGCATCATTAAGAGGGCCTTGCATTTAATGATGATTTCTCTAAAAGGCCACGGAGATTCGATTTTAAGCTAACAGATTTATTGCACTATTATAACATATCGTAAAAAATTCTACCACTTACGGTCTAGTTTTAGGTTAGGAAACTGTTAGGAGTTTATGTGGAGTTTAAAGCGGTATTACCTTGGGATATGCTGCAACAGCCAATTGGCACGCTCTCTCCCGTGGCACAATCCTGTTTATGTTTAATAAGTTATTGTTCCTCAGGTGCTAAATTTCAGAAGTAGAGACCTGCCTGGATTCACTTTTTAACACTCATAATTAGATATTTAGGCCTGTAAAATTGACAGAGTAAAGCACAGTTTTGTTAATCTGTACAACATACAATTTGACTTAAACCTAATGCTTTGAGGGAGTAAAAAAGGACCATCTGGTTACCATTAGCAACCACAGAATGGCTGGAAGGGACAGAATGCTCTCGGGTGAGAGATAGAGGGAGGTGAAATTGTACCAGGGGAACAAACTCATTTGTTATGAAGCTAGTGGGATTTTTAAACACAAGCATTGTTCTCCCCATTATCACCCAAATCGTAATGCTTCAGAATGAGAACATAAGGAGCTAGTACCAAGAAGAAGGGGGGAAAAAAATAAACAGAGAAAATGGTTTTATCCTATACCAGGTAGACTGACTGGCACTGTTGCCTACTATGAAAATCTCTACTAGTAGAACAACAAAAGAGAGCTATTTATGCCAAGAAGAATAAGTGGACAGACTGGCCAGGAATTCAGAACATCCTGCAGGAATCTTCTTGCTCAGCGAATATATCTAATGTTCTACTTTTGCTAACACTGATCTCTTGGCTTTTTAAAACTAAGCCTTCAAGTGTCATCTGAAGAAACTACCTGAACGCAAAAGCAGATCTGCATCAAGTAGTTCTACCCAAATCATTTAGCTCTGCCCAGAAACTCTGCATAATATGGATTGTAGTTTAATGTGAATGCCTGTGTACAAAGGAAAGCAGTATCTTTCACTGTCACTAGAACAACAATTAATGTACTGTATATGTTAGCTCAAAATATGTCATTTAAATTCTCCTCTTATGATGAGAAGAAATAAAGAGGGGAACATTAAAAACCAAATGCTTCATCCATACCCTTGTATGAATCCTACTAAAAATGTTAAGTCTTCAAAAATAGGTAAGAGATTGCCTTCCAGTCCATGAGTACTGAGCTTGGTCTTTTGTCTCATTTGCCTATTCTCAAAAGAGAAAGGCCCTGAAAAATAAAGTAATTGGTGTGAGGAAGACAGCTTATCCAGTTTTCAGAACTCCATCTCCTTCCATTCAAGTTGCTTTTAGAATAGTATTTTGGTTTTTCCAAATTCCGCCCCCCACCACCCAGCATCTGTCTGTCTGTCTGTCTGTGTATCTAATCTATCTTCATTCTCTATCATGAATTCGTAATAGTAGAAATTACATTTGGATAAATAAAGTATACTTGGATAGATAAAACCATTTTGTATTAAAATCCATAATACTACTTGTCTGCCTTTGCAAAGTCAATGGGATTTCCAAGTTCCTTCCTTCTGATAGCAGCTCTGGGTGCCGAATGCTTACAGTCAAATAGCAATACATGGGTAATATCTACCCTGTGTATTCTCTAATGATTTATAATCAGTTATTCATAGTCCTTGGCTTTCAAATGCTTTTTCAGGTGGAGAGAGCAGAAGTAAAAATGATGTATTGACACTCTTATTGAAGGCTGATAAAACTAATGCATACTGAAACTACTACTTTTCTTGAATAGAAAACTCTCTTTTAATATGCCCCCTGCAATGGGGGAAAATCTGTTAGGTTACATGCCTCACTAAAATAGTTTTTCTGCTTAAGTATGGTATACAGTCTTTCTAAGAACTGAACTCCTATATATAATTCTCTCCTAATATTCTGCAATCCACTTCTCTATTCTGCTGTATTACTCCTAAGTGCTTATATTAGAAAGCAGTAGGTGCCATTTGAAAACTAACCATTTAAAACTGACTGCAGTTTTATTTTTCCTCCCTACTGCAATTTGTGAGAGCAAAAACCTTGCAGATAAAGAGTATGGTAAAAGCTTCAAAATGCAAAGGAATTCTGTTGAAGAAATTGAGTTAAACTAAAGTGAATTGGCTCTCAATAAATCCATTGTTTGTAGACATTTAAAGCAAACACCAGGAGAACTGAATAAATAGCTTTTATACTTTTCACTTTCATTTTGAGGCAATATCAAACCCCAAGTTACCACTCTGTAGCAGTGGATTAGAAGCATATATAAAAAGGATAATGACAGGAAGAATTGGAAAGGATGTGAGGCCATGTGGGCCCTAAATGAAGCATATTTTTTATTCAGATGCAAGAGTATTGCCAAGGTGCTTGATTTACTCCTAGAATACAAGCTTAGTGGGGTGCCTATATGCATGGTACAGCTACAGAATGAAGAATCACAGTGTTGTTAAATAAATATAGTCAACCCAACTGCTACATGTAATGCACATTATGAGAAGAATATTTAAAATTATTCCCTGAGCTATATAATGGAAGAGGAAAAGTTTCTCCAGAGTTTTATGCCACTTCTATGTACCTTGCAAAGTACATGGATTGGGCATTTGGTATTCTTTTAATTCTGAGCCATGATAACTAGATGGATAAGTATTGTTCACATTCTCTCCCCAAGTACTTTGGTGATAATTTCAATTGTTTCTGAAGTAATCAGCATTAATCATGGTTTTCTCCTCTTTTGATGTTTTTTCTTTGGTGAAGAAATGGAAGTAGCCCAACTTCACAGAGTTGCCTCTATGTCCGTCCTTACAGCATCTCTGTCTGGATTCAACCCTCTAATGGAGTCGTGGAAAGACCACTGCTGAGGCAACCAAAAATTATTTTTCTGGACAAACAGGTATGAAATTCTGAGACATACATTTCATACTTTAGGTTAGAAATCGATATGGAATCTAGGACTCTTATATTTAAATGGCCATTTTTTTTTTTTAAATCCAACCTTCTTGGATATTGTTGTATATCTTAATATATTGTAATCAAAGGAGAAGTAAAGGAAATTCCAGACAAATTGCTCAACAAGATAGCTTGCACACAGTCCCTTTATTTTTATCCTTTTAGAAATACATAATATTAATTGTAACTCGGGAATCTTGCATTTCTTTTCCCAATAGCAGCCAAAACTTGTTGTAGGTTCTCTTTATTGCAACCTATCATTGCCACTGTTTCTACCACTCCATCTTTATTAAGGGTTCCCAATGTTTTATCCATGATACCACAGAGAAAGAGAAAGAGAAAGAGAGAGAGAGAGAGAGAACCTGCAAATTTGAACATAGTTTCCTTTTATCTTCTTTGCAATCGATAGCAAATATTCTGCAGGATATTTTCATTTATTTATATGTCAAATTTGTCACCACCCATCTTGTTAAAAGTGACTCTGGGTGGTTTACAGAGGAGATACAATCAATTAAAATACAATATAAAAACAGTCTTAAATAAATAATAATTAAATTAAATTCCAAGAATGATGGGATTGGCAAATAATTCAGGGAGTGGCATCAGGGGCCCAGCCACCCCCAGGATTGATTGAAACTCTTATTACCTCATGCAAGCTGGCAGAGCCAGGTCTTAAGTCCTTTCTGGAAAACTGGGAGGAAAGGAGCCCGCCACACCTCTGGGGGGAGAGTATTCCATAGGGCGGGGGCAACAGCAGAGAAGGCTTTCCTCCTGGGCCCCACCAGCTGACATTCTCTTGCTGACAGGGTCCACAACATGCCCTCTGTGCCTGACAGGGTGGGATGGGTTGATGTGATGAGGGTGAGACAGGCCCTCAGGTAACCTGGACCTATGTCATGTAGGGCTTTAAAGGTGATAACCAACACCTTGAATTGGACCTGGAAGCAAACTGGCACAGCTCCCACAACAAAGGTGTTATGTTTGCCATTCTTGGGGCACCCAAGATTGTCCATGCAGCTGCATCTTCAGCCAGCTATAGCTTCCAGATACCCTTCAAGGGTAGCCCCATGTAGAGTGCATTGCAATAGTCTAACTGAGAGGTGACCAGGGCATGAGTGACTGACTGGAGAGCCTCCTGATCCAGGAAGGGGTGTAACTGGTGCACCACACAAAGGTAGGCAAAAGCCCTCCTGGCCACGACTGCCACCTGGTCCTTGAGCAGGAATTGTGAGTCCAAGAGGACCCCCAGATTATGCACTGGGTCTGTATGGGACAGTGCAACCCTGTCCAAAACCAAAGATGTAAATTCCCGGATACAGAGGGACCTCCAATCCACAGCCACTCTGTTTTACCAGGGTTCAGCTGAAGCCTGCTGCAACCCATCCAGACCCCCACAGCCTCCAGGCACCACAAAAGGGTGATCACGGCATCACTCAAGTCACCCAAGATGGAGATGTATAACTGGGTATCATCTACATATTGATGATATCTCATCCCATGGTGGCAGATGATCTCACCCAGTGGTTTCATGTAGATGTTAAAAAGAGTGGGGAAAGCACCAAATATTAAGCTTAAAATTAGTAGCAGACTAGTTTAACCCTCATAGAAGATAGAAGCACTGGAAGACATGGGGAGTGAGGCTGGATTCCTTAATCTGAGATTGTGGAGGCTCCCTCTCTTCTGTAACAGTTGGTTTAGACAATTCTCTCTGCTTCTCATTTACAGACTATACATTTAAAAATATAACTAATATATGCTTCTTATATTAAAAGAAGCCAGTAGCAACAATGACTCTGGGAAGTATTTACCTTCAGTTTATAAGAATAACTACAGGGCTGTAATAGCTGTTTCATATTTTCTCTGCCTGAAACCATAGCAGGATGAAACAGAATGTGAAACTGAGCCCAGGGTGCTATCAGATTAGTGCTATAGAGATACTTCAGATGCAAAAGGAAAAGAGATAATTTGATTGATCCAGTATTACTTGATGAGCTAAGTTGAATAATATGAATTGATACTCTTCATTAAAATCACTTTTTTTACTCAAAAGCTGTGAAACAGAGAAGAAAGTGGTGGTAGAGAAACTGAAGTTGAAACAGTCCTGAATTGTTTTTCCAGTAAGCCATCAATGTGGTTCTTCAGTATTTATGGAGTCATTTCTAAACCAATTTATTGGCTACTATTTGTATCTATTTGTCTTTTTATGATACAGTACTTTAACACTACAATCCTAAACACAATTTTTGAGAGTAAGTTGCACTGAACATATATAAGACTCTCCTATACATTTTTTTTTTTCCTATGCTATTCAGTTGATGAACCCTGGAATATCACCCTTAGGAAAAGTAATGAAGATAAAATGATGATAATAACAGATTCTCTTTCTCTCTCTCTCTCTCTCTCTCTCTTTCTTTCCTTCTCCTCCTCCTCCTCCTTCTTCTTCATAGGGGCGGAGAATTGTGTCTTTAGGTTTTCCCTTGAAACCATGGCTTGTGACAGCTTATCTCAAAAACAATCCAGACGTTTTGTTGAAAGGTTTGGATATATTTTTTAAGACAATGGGTTTTCATGCATTTCATTCATAAACAATACAGGAGTGCAATATCCTACTTTTCTTGTGAAAAAAGGAGGTGCTTAAAAAGCAATGTGTCATTGATATAAAATAAAGAAAAGAATAGAAAGATGTGAAGAAGCTAAAAATAGAGGAAACCCACCAAATGCAAAACTATCAGGAGCTATAATTAAGCACTTCAGGGTTGTATGCTTGTTGAACTACAAATGGCTCCATTTGTCAACATAACATAAATAAGGAATTCCTTATATGGGGTGCTTAGGGCTACCATAGCTGAGCTTCAAATATCCAGATAACCACTAGCTGGCAGCAGAGTTAAGGTTTTCTGCATTGTTTGCCACCATCTTGTGGTGGCCTGGATTTATGGAATCCAGACCTGAAAGGTCTTGGGAAGCCACCACTAAGAAAGCCTTTACAAATGTTTTCTTACCCATGCCTGTGAAAGCAACATTTCTTACAACAGGTCTTATATGAAAAGACGAGCAGGTTCACATGGGGTAAGATAACAAGTAACCTTATGTCATGCCACATATGGTTTTAAAGTTAATAAATATGATCTCAGTGCGAACCCAAGGCAAACCATTCAACATCACAGTAATCCAAGTCTATGCCCCAACCACTGATACCAAAGAAGCTGAAGTTGACTGGTTCTATGAAGACCTACAGCACCTTCTAGAACTAGCACCAAAAAAAGATGTCCTTTTCATCATAGGGGATTGGAATGCTAAAGTAGGAAGTCAAGAAATAATTGGAATAACAGGCAAGTTTGGCCTTGGAGTATAAAATGAAGCAGGGCAAAGGCTAATAGAGTTTTGTCAAGAGAACAAGCTGGTCATAGCAAACACTCTTTTCTAACAACACAAGAGATGACTCTACACTTGGACATCGCCAGATGGTCAATACCAAAACCAGACTGATTATGTACTTTGCAGCCAAAGATGGAGAAGCTCTATACAGTTAGTAGAAAGAAGACCTTAAACAATTCTTAAAGAGATGGGGGTACCAGACCACCTTACCTGTCTCCTGAGAAATCTGTATGCAGGCCAAGAAGCAACAGTTAGAACCAGTCATGGAACAACCGATTGGTTCAAAATAGGGAAAGGAGTACGACAAGGCTGTATACTGTCACCCTGCTTATTTAACTTATATGCAGAGTACATCATGAGAAATGCCAGGTGGGAAATATCACAAGCTGGAAATAAGATTGCAGGGAGAAATATCAACAGCCTCAGATATGCAGATGATACCACCCTAATGGCAGAAAGTGAAGAAGAACTAAAGAACCTCTTGATGAGGGTGAAAGAGGAGAGTGCAAAAGCTGGCTTGAAACTCAACATTAAAAAAACTAAGATCATGGCATCTGGATCCATCAATTCCTGGCAAATAGAAGGGGTAGAAATGGAAGCAGTAACAGACTTTATTTATTTGGGCTCCAAGATCACCGCAGACGGAGATTGCAGCCATGAAATCAAAAGACGCTTATTCCTTGGGAGGAAAGCTATGGCAAACTTAGACAGCATATTAAAAAGCAGAGACGTCACCTTGCCGACAAAGATCCGCATAATCAAAGCTATGGTTTTTCCAGTAGCAATGTATGGCTGTGAGAGCTGGACCATAAGGAAGGCTGAGTGCTGATGAATTGATGCCTTTGAATTGTGGTGCTGGAGAAGACTCTTAGGAGTCCCTTGGACTCCTAGAAATTCAAACCAGTCAGTCCTAAAGGAAATCAACTCTGACTGCTCACTGGAAGGATTGATACTGAAACTCAAGCTCAGATACTTTGGCCACCTAATGCGAAGAGAGGACTCTTTGGAAAAGACCCTGATGCTGGGAAAGATTGAAGGCAAAAGGAGAAGGGGACGGCAGAGGATGAGATGGTTAGATAGCATCACCAAAGCAATGAACATGAAATTGAGCAAACTATGGAAGGCAGTGAAGGACAGGAAGGCCTGGCATGATATGGTTCATGGGGTCATGAAGAGTCGGATAGTTCAGTCATTAAAACAACAACAACCTGCACTCAGAAATGGATTGCCAGCAAGTTCAGTGCAAAAGGCAACTATATTGCTCTGGTGGCCATGAGATGATGAGCTGCAGGTAATTTCCTCTTGGATATTATATGCTTCCTTAGTCAACAGACTGGTGTCTCCAAAATTATGGAGCCACTTAAGCCATGGAGATTATTTGGCAATTATATTAATGGGACATGAACAGAAACCCCATCCTGTCTTGCAAACCTAGGAGCATGAATCAATGCTCAGACTTTGGTATCTAATGAACAGAGTACCTGAAACTAGCATGGACTCATAATAGATCTCTGCAACCCTACCACCCTTGAATTGTGGCTATTATTTTTAATGTTTTATCAGTTTCTGTGCTGCCTCAGTCACTAAAATAATTCCAGGCACCTTGGAGAGATTCAAGGCACCACCTTCAGCCAGCTAGAGATCTCTGTAATACATGCCAGATTGGTTGCTTCATTCAAGATCAATAAAAACGTTACTTTAGAAATTTTGTCTGAATCCCACAATTGCTGCTGATCCAAAGCACATATCAATATTACAAATTTTTGCCTGCACCTATAGGCAAAATGCTCTTTAGCCTCTTCCAGCCTGGGATTTCCAGCAACAAACACTTTGGCAGAATCCTTCCCTTATGCAATTTGGCAGATCAAGTTAGGGATCTAGGAATTGAATAATTCTTTTTGTGCTGATGTTGTATGGCTGTTTATAAGTAAGCTTTATGGGCTGTGCCTGAGCCTGTTTGCAGAATATGTTAAAACTTAATGCACACTAACTTTATTCCCAACCCATATCAGATCCTTCCATGACTGTGCTTGTCATCTCAACCCAGTGGCTGCCATTTTCATTTAACATCAGCCATTAAGCATGGCTGCACATTCTGGTTAATAGGGATAAGAAGCCAGAACACCCTTTTCAGGTTAACCAGACAAAGCAGCTGATTTGTTATGCAAACCCATCTCTTACCTGATGCGGGTAGAGGGTTCAGTGAACATTGCTGGATCTTGTTCATTTCAGAACATAACCTATGTTAAACAGAGTGTTTTTTTACAATTTTATATAGATAATAGTGGACAAAAGGAGGGAAATTATATAAAATTGCTGTAACAGATTCAAGTCTCTTAGGGCAGGGTCATTTAGGTGATAAAAGCAGTAAGGCCAAAAAACAGTCTTTCCTATATATGAACCAAGTTCAAAGCAAATGCCTCTATTCTACACTAGCTTAACTCTTGGGGAGCTATGTTATGTGCTTTTAGAGAATCTAAGCATTGCTTTGTACTTAGTCAAGAATGCTAATTGAGCTTCAAACTCTCTAGTTGGCCATGTCTCAGCCTCTGTTCTTCATTTGTCATATGTGTTCTTTTGTTCTGAGGACAAACAAATGCAAACTTAAAATACCACTATGTCATATTGCCTCCTGATAGAAATAAAAATAGATATATAGGCCTTCTCATCAGAGCAAATGTACATCATATTTGATACAATGAACTAGACTTAGAAATGATTTCATTCTAGGATGAGTGCAGGCAAATTTCCATCCTCAAAAGCAAATATGTAATAGGACAGTGATCTCAATGATTTCTGTATAAAGAGGGCAGAAAGGGTTAGGGTTAAGGTTTGCCTCTGTTTCCCAGACAGTCTGAGTTAAACCCTTAAGAGCTGAACATAACATGCTGAACAATTTGAAGTATTTTGGCATCTTTCAAGATGGTGGCTATTTAGGTACTACATATAACCCATAGTTACACTACCACCTGTGCTTACTGAACTATTGAAAAGCAAGAAGTAAATAAGCTCCATCAGTAGCGATATAGCTGCTTCCTATTGTGCACCAATTTGAAGTCGCAACTGGACTTTGCACATGTGAGCCCTGATCATGCTAAATATATCTTTCCAGGGGTTGTGTAACCCAGATAGGTAGAGACATGGTTGGCTGAGAACAGAGAAAAGGAATTCCATGTGCAAATGTCTTTCAATTATCAATTTAATGACCCCAGTGCCCCCCTTGTGGTCTTTTAAGCAATGAATGTAATGGCCTTATTGCTGTGACTGACATTAACCTTGGCAGTTGCTCAGCTGGATTAAACTGGCATTGCGCCAAGGAAGCCAATGAGGTAATTCTGATTTACATGCTGGCTGATGACATCAGCTGCACTGCTCATTCCACTGGGTGGACATTTGTCTACTAAGAAAGAATAGTAAACACCTGGAGCATTTTGCCCAGGACAGGTGCTGAGTTTAGGCACTCATAATTTGTCACAGCCTTGTCAATCATCCAGACAGCTGAAAATAAGATACTTTATATGTGATCTCTTGAATAGCTCAGCATCACTATTCATTGTACAATCGATTTTTCGTCATGTTTTTTTCTTTTTTCCCTGAATTGGAAAACTACTTTTTCTTCTTTCTGACTGAAAATGAATTAGGCCATGAAGGAAGCAGTATAAAGAAGAAAACTAATGGAAGAAGAAGGCTCAAATAAAGGACAGTCACCAAACAGGAGTGGGGAAAAAACATTATGCATTCTTTAAAAGAAACATACATCAAATTAATGGACAATAAACTCCAGGAATAATAGAAGAGTGCTTTGCAGATGTTCGCTCTGTAATCGTTTGCTGCATTTATTCCTTTGACAAACATCCTTATTGTGACTGTTGTAACTAGCATTTCAAGAAAATGATCTGCCACACATACTCAGCCTGCTTCATCTGACAGCCGCCAAACTGCTTTTTGCAAAGTAGTTTAGCTCCAAATTAGCTCGCTACAGCATTAAATACCAGCTTGCCAGGAGATCTTTGAGATGAATACCATATATATCCATAATATTCTGGGATTTGAAGCATATGTGCCAGAAAGCTGAGATCACCTCCTTTCGAAAGTACAGTATATTACTCTGAGGTTCACGTTAGACTTGGAAATGGCAGTTTTAAAACCTTCCAGTGCTGCTGTTAGGCGCCTCTGATAAAGTGGCACTACCATGAATTGAGAATGTTATGGGTAGTCAAGAATGAATCAGTTTAAGATGTGGATGTTCCAACTAAGCCACCAAACAGAAAATCATGTGTTCATAGAAATGGTGGGTGCTTTTTCCCCTTTAAAAAGCATTGCTATTTTTTTTAAAAAGGTCAGCAAAACTGAGTTTGCCCCATGGCAATATGATACGAAAAGTGAAAACCCCTACAGGTCCTCTTGTGACATTATGACCTTAGTCTTTAGCCTGACTGAAATGTAGTGGGAAACCCGCACTCAGTCTAATAATTTAATCCCATACTTCAGTCTTATAGCAACAGGGCAGCTTTCAGCTTTTTAAAATAATTATGTCTTTAGTCTTTCTCTATGTACAGCAAAATCTTAATTTAATGGACCGTTGGGGGGAGGGTACCCATTAAACCCAAATGTCTGTTAAATCTAAATTTACATAATTGGCTTTTTACATTATTTGTATCAGTTTGAATCATTTGTGCAATCTGTTGCATCTGAAGTCCGTTAAATACAGGTTGCTAAATTGAGATATTTCACTGTAATATCTTACTGCATGGGAGGAAAGGGTAGATAAAGTAACTTGATTTGTTGAGTTTTTTAATATAATATTATTCTATCTCCAGTGGCCATATTTTATGCTTGATGCACACACACACACACACACACACACACACGAGGGGGGACCCCAAAAAACCCAGAATTTGTTTATAAAAAATCATATATTTATTTTTACATGTTCAAACTTCAGTCACCTTCAAAGTACTCTCTGTTTGATGCAATACACCTATCGAGACTTTTTTCCACTGCTCAAAACAGGTTTTGAACTTGGCGATTTTAATGCCTTTTAGTGCTTCTACCGTTTTTTGTTTCACCTTGTCCACATCAGCAAAACATTTCCTTTGAGGACTTTTTTCATCTGGGGAAACAAGAAAAAGTCGCACAGGGTGAGATCGGATGAATAGAGAGGGTGGGGCACAAGGATCATGCCGTTTTTGGTCCAAAACTGCTGAACACTCAGTGCGGTGTGTGCAGGTGCATTGTCATGGTGGAAGAACCAGTCACCTATTTGCCACAACTTGGGACGTTTCTTCCGCAAATCGTGACACAACCTTCTCAGAACTTCCAGATAAAAACTTTGGTTGACTGTTTCACCCAGAGGAACAAATTCCGAGTGCACAATCTCTCTCACATCAAAGAAACATATGATCATTGTTTTCATATTCGACTTCACTTGTGCTTTTTTGGGTCATGGGGATGTGGCAGTCTTCCATTGGCTGGATTGCTGTTTCGTTTTGAGGTCGTAGGCATAGCACCAAGATTCATCTCTGGTTATGACTTTTGAAAAAAAATCAGGGTCAGCCTCCAACTGTTCCTTCAAAGCACGGCACACAGTCAAGCGATTGTCCCTTTGTTCAGGCATGAGCAAGCGAGGCACGAATCACCCATCATGAAATAGGCAAACACATTGAAAGAGTCTCTAAAAAAACACTCACTGAAGCTGAACACAGCCTCTCACAACAATGCAGCTGGTACACTGATGCAGATGGGTTCCTGGAACACTCACCTAGTGGGGGAAGCCTGTACTACAAGGGGCCCACCCTCCAAATCTGTTTTTTGGGGGGGTCCCCCCTTATATAGATGAGATAGAGACAGAGACAGAGATAGAGATAGAGATAGAGACAGAGACAGTGATAGAGGTAGATGTAGATGTAGATGTAGATGTAGATGTATATTGTCTCTTACTTACTCTTTTCTTCCAATGTTTAAAATAATTGTCACTCTGCTACATGAAGTTCAGCAGAAGTTAATAATCCAAGTATGGATATAAATTGTTTTCAGGTAACACAAGAGTAGAGGTCCAAGATGGACAGGCTAGCTTTCAGAATTTGATTGTATCCAGCTCTTGCTCAGACTGCCGCCTCATTTTCAAAGTTACTTCTCCTCCAGGTAAGATGCTTCTCTAGTGAACTGTCCAATGGGAATCACATAATAAAGCTTTTCTGAAATTAAGTAGGCAATGGATAAGATCAAAACCTTGATGTAAGCTGCTTTTGAGCTTCCTTAGGGATATCAAAACTGTTTATGTATTTGTATGTGTGTATACATATATACAGTATATATACACACAAAATAATAATCTCATTAGTAATTTTGTTTTTTTAAAGAAATTATAAAGACAAATAGATGTTTGTATTTCAGTTTACTAACATCAGATCCAAGCTGTACAATAGTTCATTAATAATAGAAATGGTGACCAATCTGTACAATTTGTCATTAAATGTGTAGGATTTGTGTATGTCTATCTGTTTCTATCTATCTTACAGCAGATGTGGGCTTTTTTGTCAATTTAGGTAGATTCAAAATTTCACCTTCTAGTGTGAAACAAGGTGTACTGTAGCATGCATCTAGATGGATTCCAAGAGTTGGAAAAACAGATGACCACATTATACACACCCAATGCAATGAGAGAATTTTTCCCATTTTCTTTGCTGTTTGCTATTTCTCCTGAATTCTGAGTTAACTCAGATAATTCAGTTTAGAAGAGGAACATCATTGGTCCCAGGTTTTAATTCCCTTAGTTCAAAAAAATATTTCTTCCATTCTTTTATCATAATGCGAAGGGCAAAAAGCCATGTTGCTGTAATTTTATCATATACATAGTGCTCTTACACATTGATAAAAATCAAACACAAGAGCACATGTAAAGCAATAAAACTCCTCATGATAATTGTAGAGTAGTTTTTTTCAGTATTGGCATGTAGGAGCAAACTGGAAATTCACTGAGCTCTGGAAAATTCATAATGTACTGGTTCTACTTTAGAAACAGGATTTGGAATTCTAAATTTGGGGAGAAGTGCAGAGGAAAATATGATATAATGAGTGGCAGAAGTGGCAGAAACATAAAAGGTTTCTATGTGTAGTATTGATTAATGAGTGACAGAGCAATTTATATCAGTTCAACATGTTGTCAAAACGTCTGTCAAGAGACATAATTCATTTTACATACAAAATTCTTAGCGTGCCTATCATAGGAGATCATTCAGTTTTCCTACTGGCAAGAATCCTGCAATGGGAAGCTAAAGAGCAACATGCTTTTACCCTATCCATTGGCAAGCCACCTTGTTTCTCAGAAAATAATCATGTCAGGAAAAGACCAATTTTTCTCCCTTGCTCCTACCAAAGAAAGAAAAATTGTGGAGAATTTTGTGCCTACCAGAAAGATGGAATACTCCACTTGTAACTGTCAGTTGAAGCAGGAAGCAGGAATTGGCCCCATCAACAAGCAAATTAGCCAAAGGACCATAAAATGCTACCCGTGGAACAATGCCAATAAGGAAAGATCAGCCCCATCTGAACCGTATACTGTAGATATGCCTGTATTTCCCATCCTTCTGCTTTCTTTTCAATAAATATTTTCTCTACCATCCATGTGGGAAGGAACAGGAAGGAAGGAAAGACATGACAGTTCCTCCCTCACCTCTTCCAAAGCTACGTAATAAAGCTCTAACTATAAGAGATACTATAAATATATTTAAGTGTCTTTTGAGTGAAGGTTCCAACCCTAGTAACTTCATAGACATCTCCATGAAATTTTCTTGGCAATGGAAATGGTTTCCTATTTCTTTCTTCTAGGATTTTTTTTCTTTTTTCTTTTTTGGTTTTCCTAATCTAGCCTACAGCCCTGGAATTCACTTGAGTATCCCATCAAAGTACTATCCTGTCCCATCCCTAATTAAAGTCCAAATAAGTTATATTTAGAGCTCTCCAAATGGCAGTCAAAATTGTCCTATAAAAGCAGTAGATGCAAGGAATAGGCCAAGGGGCTGGTAAGAATACTCTTAAGGTACTAATTAATTATTTGCACCAGTATGAAGAAGTTGGACAGATTGTCTGTTTTTGAACTGCATTTTTATGAAACAGTATGTCTTTACAGGTGCTTTCAGATTCATTTGCTGACATTTCTAGTTAAAGGGATAACCGAGATTGAGACTGAGGCTGGAGAGGACTTTCCCCAGGACTTTTAAATAAGTGTAAAGGCAGCTGTTGAGGGGATATAAAAACATTAGCTTGTTGATATTTATTATTGATATTCATAGTGCCTTCAGTGTTTCATCGTGCTTCTTTTAGTGTTACATAGCCTGAGACACAATTTCCTTCCTTGTGGTGATATCTGTATTGTTTAGGCTTAAATTGTATGTTCTTTGTTGTTTTAATTGTTTTACTCTATATTTTTTTTATTTTTTCAGGTGCTGCCTTATCTGTTGAATCCGATTCTTTTACTGTTTCCCCCGTTGCCGTGTCAGAAAAATCCGCCATCATCTTTACTGCTCTCCTGTGTTCAATAGCCTCCATGCTTGTTTTGGGATTTGTGGTTATTTGTTGGCTTAAGAAAAGCAAGAAAAACAGTAAGTCACAAATTAGAATGACGATCGTCTTCTCTTGATCTTATGTGGTTTACAGAAAAAGGGGCTTTGCAATTAGCAGTAGCTGGCGAAAGAATGTTGCAATCCCCAGTTACAAGAGAGGATGTGGAAATGCTTTCTGCTGCGGCGCTCTAGCAATCCACATATGTTTGCTTGCCTTGGGCCTTCTGCACAGGTTTTTGAAGGAGCGTCTCTTAGGCCACCTTGCCTGTCATCCATGGCACCGTGTTCCCAATGAGTGAGATAAATGGGAACGGAAGGCTATTACGGAGGGGAAAAAATGGGCACCACTCATTTTTAAGGCAAAGTTAACTACTTCATTCTTCTTGAACCAGCACAGAAACTGGAATTAGATTTTTCAAAAAGTTGGCATGCAGCTAGTTGAAAAAATGTATGTAAATGTTTGTATTAGAAGCAATAGATGCATAAAATGTATGTTGGCAAAAGTAATGTACAAGAACGGCTATTACGAAAAAAAAAATTCCAAAACTATTTGCTGTAGAAAAAGTGTATATGAAATAGTGTATATTAGGAGCAGTGATTATGAAAAATGTGCTATGGTATCATTATTGTTGACTTTGAAAAACGACTATAAGGACAACATAAGGATGGAAAAATGAGAAACAGAGTAAACCTGAACTTTATTCAGATTCACCCATGCCACCTGTATAAGATATATTCTGCTTAAAATATGATGTAAATGATGTTTATTATTACATGTTGCCCTGCATTTCTTTTACATTTCTAACATCCCAATGGGGTAGAGTAAGATAGGGACTTTTCCATGGTCTCCTAGCGAGTTTCATGGCTGAAAAAGAATTCAATAGCACTTGGTCAAAGCCTCTGTTAATATAGTCTGGATGTTGGAAGTAGTACTGAACTCACTGAAACTTTCAAGCCATACAGCAGAGTTGCATTTTTGCCAACCAGATATGTACTCAAGTGTTTCAAGTGACATTCATGTGTATAGTTCTGAAAATTTGCAGTTCAATTCAAATTAAAGGAGTCTCAATATTTCAGACAGTTGAAATGTCAGCATTCAAACATTTGTGTTTCAATTTTTTTAATTATAATGTTTAAAATACTTTTATTTTAATTAACATTGCTCTGGAGAAAATGTTCAATGGTATTCATAAATATGATTGCCAATAGAGGCAAATATGTGTAGCTCAGGGCTGAACTGTGGAGTCCTTGGGGTTCTCTGAGCTTGGCTCTTTTCTTGCAAACGTTTCATTACCTGGCTAGGTAACATCTTCAGAGCACTGAAGATGTTACCTAGCTGGGTAATGAAACATTTGCAAGAAAAGAACCAAGCTCAGAGAACCCCAAGGACTCCACATAAAAAATTATTCTAGGTAGACATTTTGGTATAAGTAAATGGTGAATTAATGAATGCTTACTGTTATTCTCATTAAGTTGTCTTTAATATTTTAATGTAGAAAGCGTGCTCAAACAAACTCTGAAGAATAAAAAATGCCAAACACAGGAAAATCAAGCAAATGTTGGTATCCATCAGTACTGCGTTGGGAAAGAAAATGAACATTCCACTTCTGTGAGAGAAGGTGAGTTTATTGAATAACAAAAAGGTTGCATCTCATTACAAAGCATATTTGATCTGAAACATTTTAGCTATAATAATTTAGAACTCTGCCTGACAAGGATTTAAACTTCTCTCCTGGTGGAAATTTAAATCTCTGAGCTGGACTTTTCTGAAACAATTCTCCCTTGCCACACAGAGAGAGAGAGAGAGAGAGAGAGAGGGAGAGGGAGAGGGAGAGGGAGAGAGGGAGAGATAATATGTTGTAGTTCTTGTTTTAGATGTTCACCCTGGTTTTTTTTTTGGGGGGGGAGGGAGTATCTCCTGGAGAACAATTTTTGTTTTCTGCTCAGTCTTCTTTGTCATAAGCAGAACCACACAGATCTAATCCTCCAACATTTCAGTTCAGAGGTTCTGAAGAGACAGAAAAGAAACCTTAGAATCTGAAATGGTTATATTGATCAAAATGGATCAATCATTTTAGTACTGTGTTTCTTTATAAGTACCATTGTGTCCAGCTTGACTTATTCTGGAGAAGGGATGTCTAACATTGATAACTGCTGTGAAAGGGAAAATTATTTTATTGAAATTTAAATGTTCACAACCAAATGGGGTTGTTTTGACTTGCAAGTCATTAATTATTTTTATTGATCTAATGATTTTAAAAAATGCTCTTGCAAAATATTACTTTAAATAATTGATATTAAATATTGATTGGCTAGACTTTATATTATCTATATTATGGAAGTTTTTGCTACAAGTTGTTTTGAACAAACCTTTGTGAGTTTAGTAGGTCTGTCTATCTATCTGTGAAAGATCATGGCAATTCTTTTGTTTAAAAAGCTACTTAAGAACACAACATTTTATTGTTTTCATATATGCAAGCATCACAGTTTGTCATAACTCATCTTTAGAGAAACTGAGAAAAATTATGTAAAGCCATATAAGCAATTTTATGAAAAATGCATGAATACCTTATCTGAGTCAATTTTACATTTAACGTTTTGGGCAAAAGAAGTATCTGGAATCAAAGTGGGGGAACCCCGCTGATAATATTGTTTTGTAAATGTTTGCAAAACAATAAATGCAGATATATATATATATATATATATATATATATATATATATATATATCTTGTTCTTCCTCTTATGCAAGAGGTTGTGCAGATTCTTGTCTAACTTCTTGCATAAGGAGAAAATATTTTTAGAATATTTTTCACTTTTCTCGTACAACACATACATGGTGGAATAAAGACTTTCCTTGGAGAGAAGACTGTTTCCTCAAGTGAAATAACATCTTTGGATACATGTTTCCATGTGTTCCTTCAGTTCATTCCCCAAAGAATGAACAAGGAGAATAGTTTGGAATAGATTTAAAATTTATTTAAAGTGTACATAGTCTAGGAGACATACGCAAAAATGAAGAACTGTTAGAAGTTAGGTTTCCTTCAGTTATTCATATTGTCCGGTAGATAATAAAAATTTAAATAAAGTTAGGATTTTTTTTAACTATATCAATGGTTATTTATTTACTCCATATTCATAGGAATCAACCTTTACCTGGAAATTACAACTAGCAATTTGCATGTTCTTGAGTCAGTTAGATTGCTTTTTCAAACACTTCTAACAATTCTTCATTATCGCTTATGTCTCCTAGACTATGCACACTTTAAATAAGATTTTAAATCTATTCCAAACTATTCTCTTTGTCCATTCTTTGGAGATTTTTCACAATATTTTTCAAATTTGAAGCCATCCAATTGATACAGTGTATCTCAAAGAATGCAGCTGGCTACATGTTCTATCATACAATTTGATTTCCATTCACATTCTAGGGTTTGAGACAAAGAAGGGCTAGGTTGCAGTTTGTAAATAAAAGTTTAGAATCCACTTTTGTCCCCTCTAAAAATTATTGCTTGAGAAGGCATGTGTGTGTGGGGGGGGGGGGGGGGGGGAGGCAGTAATGGTGGAGAAGAACAGTAAGTTATTCTACTGAAGACTAAGAGTAGAATGCAAAAAAAGATTGCAGGTACTTCTCTGGACTCAAACTTGTTGCATATGAAGGAAGCAGAAAGAAGCTAGTTTTAAGTTTCATTTTCTGATTTTAATTAATATTTATTACAGAAGAGCAGAAGGAGCAAAAAAGGAAATGCTACAGTTTATATGTTTTGATATTTGCTATACTCTTTCAAAATACAGCATTCAGCTGTATGCCTTAGGGTACATATCTGCTATAAATTCATTTTTTATCTAATTTGTCTGAGATCTAAGCTTCCTGTGGAGGTCTGAGATCAAAGGATCTGATTCTTTCTGATGTTGGCTCTGACATAAAATGTGTGCTGACTTAGTTCTGTCTATAAAATCTCAGTAGGAGACTGTCATAGTCCTTTGGAACCTTTACATAGTGGACTTTCATTTCAGCTGGTAAGGATGACAGGTACCACATTGATTGGAGCTAACATGTAAATAATTAATGGGCAGATCTTTCTCTCTCTCTCTCTCTCTCTCTCTGCAAATGGAAATCCAGGCCTTCAGATTATTTTTTAAAAGAAATTGCTGCAAGATCATTAAAAATCCTTGATATATTCTGATTTAAATAAGAATAACAATGTATTAAGCTAATATAAAATGCATGACATGAAATATCTAATTTCTTAAACACCCCCTCCCATTTAAAAGATTGTTGCTTTTGAAAACCAAGAGACCGTCAAAGGTAGTTATTTCTCCTTCATTTCTGCCAGCTAATTTTATTTTCCATGGAATACATTTGATCCAATATATTTTTTGGCATTTTAACTAGTGTTTAGGGATATAAAACAGGGTAAACCAGTTTAGAACTTAATATAACATAAATCATCTAAGAGATTAGATTTGCTTTGATTTATCTACTTTTATCCAACTGTATAATGACATAGGACCAAATCCAAATAGTTTCCCTTTGTTGATAAAAGACTTTAATCAGCAGGTTGGGGAAAGAAATGATTTCCATCCATTTCACCTCCTTTGGCTTTGCAGTTTCCAGTTCTGTTCCAGAAGGATACTTTCTAAAGCCAACCATACAGGGCTTCACTGATTACCCCTCCCTGCTCCACTGAGGGAAGCCTTCCACTGGCAAGGGAAATTAACTGGATTCTACTCATGGTTTTAAAGGATCACCTTATGTAGGCCATCATAATGAGAAAACATATGCCCTCTTTTTTTCCATCTTTGTTTTATTTCTGGAGTATAATCACCGTTTTGGGATGATTAAATATGAAAAACAGTAAATAATTGTCATGATAAATAAATAAAAATAAACATAAAGTTTAAACTGGAGTGAAGTAGGAAAAGGAACATAGGAAACATTGTTTTGTTAGTTCCCTTTCTTTTTGGCATCTAGGCCCAATACACAGTCCTTCTATCAATGCATCATTACAGTAGCTGTTGAGCCGCTTTTAAGAAAGCTAAGAATTTATTAATTTACTATCATCACTGACTGACCATGTGTTTTCTAATAGATCTAAAACTGTGTGGAGAACTTACACATATTGAAGAGCCATTAAAGAAGTTGCATCAAGAAACAGTGAACAGCGTATCAGCAGGAGCAGCAAATGAAATCAAACAAGGTCATTGGCTCAATAAAAGGAAATCAACCAGGGATTCTCTGGAGCTTCAGGAACTTGGCATCAAGGAGTTTAATGAATGGAAAAAGACCAAACAGCATATCTTTGACTATGTTCAGTACAAAGAAATGAAAGGAGAACAATTCGTAGATCAAAAGTATAAAAGACACACAGAGATGCCTATGACAAGGTCTGAAGAAAATATGAGGGGAAAACAGGAAGTTGCGGTATCATAATATCCAAATGTTCCTGAGGATTTGGCTGCTTTTGGAATTTCTCATTGTTAATGCAATTATATATTTTGAGACATAGAAAGTGGAGACAACTTGCTTAATTTTTAAAGTAAAATTAATGAAGGCCAATAAACTATGAACAAGCAATATTCCTATGAATTGCTTCTAGCACAAGTCACTGAAGATAGCTGCAGTACTGATTTTGCTATCTTGTGATCATTGTCATTCCTCTTATTGGTTCTTGCCCTATTGCTATGCATAAAGGAGATGTAAAGTGGTCAACAAACTACTGTTTTTGTTTGCTTGCTTACCTGCCTATTTAGTTGTGAGCCTTATTTCAGCAAATTTCTTAAAACTTTTAAATTTTTAATTTTTTTTAAAAAAATTATGTTTATGTATTTATAGGTATTTATGGTTTTAATGTTTTGTGTGAACTACCCAGAGTCCTCCATTGGGGGGAGATGGGCAGGGGAGAAATTTAATAAATAAATAAGTAAATAAACAAACAAACAATACTGAATGATAAATATAAATGTTTAACAAAAAAATAGTGTAAAATGCTGACATTTCCCATGGCTGAGGTGGTGATACAGACCTTTTCAGCACCATTTTCAAGAACTGTGTTGAAGTCTTATGGATAAAAGCTGATTTAGAATTTATATTGGCCTTTGGAATTAGCATTCCCAAGGAAAATTTTACTGTCCCCAAACTGCTGTCCTAGCATGTAGTCCAGCAGGACTCACAAAATAAGCTGGAGCAATTTAGTGACTTCTCTCACCTTCAGCATGAATGGATGTAAAGAATTTCAAGTGAAGGCTTTGAATCATTCCATGATTTCTGATAAATTATACTCAGTAATGTAAATTTAGTAGTGTAAATAGAGCCAGTCTGGTCTAGCGGTGAAGCACCAGGCTAGAAACCAGGAGAAGGTGAGTTCTAGTCCCACCTTAGGCATGAAAGCCGGCTGGGTGACTATGGTCCAGTCCCTCTCTCTCAGCCCAACTCACCTCACAGGGTTGTTGTTCACAGGGGAAAATGGGAGGAAGAAGGAGTATTAGGTATGCTTGCTGCCTTGAGTTATTTATAAAAATAATAAAGGCTAAATAAAAGATCTAAAAAAAACTACCATTGGATTATCACTGCATGTACATAATGGTATTACTGCAATTTCTAGTGAAAATCATATCATGAGTGGACTTCCATGTGCATATATACATACAGTTATGGTACACATTTGCTTTACAAGCTATAACTAAGACATCTTAGTTATCTATTGTTCTCTGGAATCAAACATGTCCATTCCATATTAAGCGTCCAGTACATGCCCATGTAAATAAATGCTTGATTTCTTAAACTGAGTTGCATTCATGTAATCATCATTTCTCAACTGTCTACACACAGTCCAAACCTGCTTGGGAGGTTTGGAGATCTGAGTCAGAACTGGGAAATACAAATTGCCCATTGAATGCCTAAAAGTCCTGCATCACTGTTTCTAACCTATATGTATGGCAAGATTGTGTTTGCTTCATTATTTCAAAGAGTTAGCAAGAACTAAGACTATGTTCAATCTGCCAAATAAATGATTGAGTCAGTATATTTTTTGCTGTGGAAAATTTAGAAGAACAGAGCACAACACTGAGGAGAAATCGTTTATTCAATAATCACTGGATCTCAACTTTACAAGAAAAAAGAACCCCAAACAATGGGAAAGCAAAGATTTTTATAGATGTTGAGGGCTACAGGGTAGAAAATCCTAGGGATCTGATTGGTTGGCAACTTTTGGGATAAGCTGGGCAAGTCCTTGTCAATGTACATGGGTTATTTCTATTGTTAAGCAAAACTGCCCTTTCAGGAATGACAGCAGACCTGGAAAAATTCATCGTTAAGGAGATGGAACTGTTGGAGGGTCTCTGATTAAGGATGGAATGTTGCAGTCTCTCACCTTGTTGCAATTCTCTTATTAGGGCTGCCCTTGGGCTGTCCTGTGAGCAGGTGAGCAAGGCTTCAATTCTTTGGTTCAGAAGGGATCGTGGGGGCTTTGTCTGGAGGTAGGGAGGGTCAATTTGGGACTGATAGGATTAGGCAAAGAGAGAGGAGCTGGTTTTACTCTGGACAGATCCAAAAGACAGGGAAGAAAGGGGTGCAGCTTCCATTTTGTTTCTTACATAGTATATTTTCTCCACCATAACTTTATACAAGAAAATGTCTATGGCCAAAACCATGGTAACAAGCCTTTTGATGTTGCTATTTGTAATAGTTTAGCATTTAAATTAATCCTTTCATTCCAATTTATTTCCATTTATTCCACATTTTGCAAAAAGTACAAATTATGCCTTGCTTGTTCCTAACAGGAAAAAAAAAGAGAAAGAATAGCTCAATTGTTGATTGTGACTTTTATTTTTGAATGCATTTGTTGAAATGAATTCTACATCTTACTTTCTAGTGTGATAAAGAACAGGGTTTGACCTTCTGTATGACATCCTTTCAGATACTTGAATAGTAATATCATATCCCTCCAATTTCAGTCTTTTCTTCTCAAGGCTAATTATTTCTAATTACTTAAATTTCTCTTGAGAGGACTTAGATTTTACTCCTTGATCATCATTAATCTTTCTCTGAACCTATTGAAATTTGTCTGATTTTTTTTTTCAAATGCAATGTCCAGAACTGGGTATTCTGAACCCAATACTCTGATCTCTGCCAAATAAAGGGGACATGCGTGCACATTAAAAAGGAACAGGACTTTGACAGTTTAAAAAATAATGACTGTGGCAGATTATCCCCTTTTATGGTAAATGACAACTAGTCTACAGAAGTCTAAGTAACAGTAAAGTTCAACATTTCTATAGAACTTCAAAGAACTTGTGATGTCAGCCATTCCATTAATTTTATAGCATGATTATTGCTTGTGAAGGTAGTTTTTCTTCTTCAACTTCAGCTAAGAGTATTATTCTTCTGTTTCCTAACCACCATGAAAGTGTTGACTGAGGAAAGATCTGTAGTAAGCCCATTCAAGGATACTCTGGCTTCTGAAGCCTGAGTACAAAGGAAGAAGAAATATCAACAGCAGATACATGTTTTAGGATGATCAAGCCTGAGTTTGGAATAGTGGCAGCGGAGGACACAGGGGGCACCTGAGGTGGCAGGAGTCTTCAGAAATATCTTTCTTGCATACAAGTTGCACTGGCATCAGTCTAGCCTAAGCCAAGAGACTGTAGTGAGGCTTGCATTAGGTAGGTGTGCATAAGAGCATTCAGTGTCGCAACCGAGCTGTTGTTTTTAGGGCCTCTCTTCCAGCTAGAGGTGTACATTATAGAAGAGATGATTGGTCCCTTAGATCGTTGTTAGGGTTTTAAAGACTAGCATCTTAACTGCACCTGATAAGCAATTGGCAGGCAGTGCAGATTGTTCAGTATGTGTGGTTTTGGTACTTTGTGTTAATTAGCAAATTAGTTTGTTCATGTTGTTCCACTTGCAACTTCCATGCTCTTTGTAAGAGTAGCCTGACACAGGACACACTGAACTAGACAAGACGGAATATAACCAAGGCATGGATACCCACTTCCACATCTGACATGTCTTTTAACAATAGGGCACAAGCAATCACCAGCCCATCTTTCCTTTTAGCTACATAAAAATACAATAAGAGTAGTATGCCCTTACTCCCAAGGCCTCCCTCAGAAATTGCTAAGGAATAGTTCCTTCGCTGATGTTGCTGATGGAGATCTTCCCACCTAAGGAAAATATTCCAGTTGAGATCCAGACACAGGAAGTGGTTACAGTCATTGGCAGAAGGCCTTTGCTAGGAACAGACATTCCAGGTGCCGATCAAAAGTAGCAAATAAGCAAGTAACCAGATAGTACAGTGTGTTTTCCTTATCTCTCTTCATCTAAGATAGTCAAGTGTTGATAGTGTTATTAGCCTGCAGTCACAGGGTGGGGTAATGATCAAAGGCAAGCTTTATATAAGACCTCTATAGTAATAATGGTGGATTTTAGGGGATGACTATAGAGTTGGGTGAAGCCTCAGGTTCTTTTCATATTAGCTCATAATTCACTTTCATGTGTCCAGTCTCAATATTTCAAAAAGTAGGGTAAGCAGCATCCAAGGAAGTCATGCTGTAAAAATTTGCTGCATAAGTTACTTAGCTATTTGTTTGATTAAGAAAAGTCTGTGCAACAGCATGATTTGGATAAGAGGTATAAATACCAAAACTGAAAGACCCAATTAGCTATGTTAAAATCTCAAGTACTGAAAGTTTCTTAAGAAAACTGAAATGCATGGCGAAGCCAAAATGTATTAATTTGGCAGCAAAAGCAAAGTTTACTTCTACAGGGCATTCTAGAGTTGGGGTGTCACCACAAGATGGAGCTGCTTTTTATAGATGTACCGTGCCCTTCTTCCAATTACATTTTATGGAAAAGGCTTCTTCTAAAGCTCTGATTGCATATGCAGGATGATATAGAAGGAGGTGCTCTTTCAGATAGTTGGACTTCATTAACTGTTTGGGAACTGAATTGGCTTGGAAATAAACTGAGAACCAAGATACTTGGAATGTGGTTACAGCTAGATAAACTGGTTGGAATTCTAGAAGCTGAATTCTGAATCTGTTGAAGCTTCCGAGGGTAGGCCCACATGTAATATTTTATCATAAACCTACTTAAAGTACCAACAGATAGATTTCTATGGCTAGCTATCCCTATCTAGGAAAAACTGTCACCAGTGAAATATCAAATCCATTTGAATCTATAGTAACCATACTGGAACAAGGATCAATCCTCTATCCCAAACAAGATGTACATGTATGGTGCAACAATTACTTTTTAGACTAGGGCTGGAAGAAAACAGTTCAAGTCTGCCTTCTGCCATGGAAACTCACAGATGATTTTGGGCCAGTTACGCTCACACTCAAGATTCTTGTGGGGTAAAATGAAGGGAGATCTCTGTGTAAGCCACCTTGAGTTCTAGCCACCTAGACTAGAAATCTAACACACAAACAAACAAAAGCCATAAATGTATGCTTCTGGAACCCCATTCCATATGAACTGAATGTGTAATTGATGGAGAAATGTGGCCTGCAAACAAGTGGACAAGAAAGCTGGCTTATATAACCATGCTTGTTTCAACAGACAAGATGAGAGATCTCTGATTATGCTGCTCCTTTGAAATGTCTATAGTGGAAAAGAATTCCACAGTTGTGAGAATCTACTTACAGAAGCAGGCTTGATCTTAATAGTTCTAAGAGTCAAAAGGGGGTGGAGGAATGAAAATCAGTCTACCTGGCATACTGATGCTCTTCAGACTAGCTACTGATGGTTTCCCACCATTGTCCCATTATCAGTTTCCACCAAATATGATATGTATGTATGTTCAGCATATTAATAATACAAGAGGGGGGGAAATTGCTAGAAATATCCTCTCTTCTCTCATGCTGACAAAAGTTATTTGCTAAACCCCCTTCATTTGATGGGTGACAGGAGACTGGTGTCAAGTGAGAAAATGAAATGTAAATTATATTAAACACCTCTCTCATCTCTGGGTACCAATCCAGATTCCAAAGTAACACATCAAATCAAATCCTGTCTTCGCCTAAGGGCAAATGAAGAATCATTTCTCTTTAATACCATTCTTTTCTAGTAAAATATTTTTCTGTTTAGTAACTGAAAAATTAAAATATAATCCCCGTGTTAATCCTGGAGGGGGAAAATGAATATTTTTAGCAACAAGAAAAGCTGTGATTGTATTTTGTGCTGTTTTTCCATCTTCATGCCTGACCGGCATTGCTTAGTAGTAATGATTGATTCCATGCTGCATCAAATGGCAACTTTAAAATACTCCAGTAATTTTCATTGCAAACATTTTATCGCTATGTTTACTGTGAAGCATAGAAACAGGACAGTGTTTTTCACAATGACGAATTTATTGGCACATTTAGACCAAATTGTATTATAACTAATGTCCTTATCTGTGAAAAAAAAAAAAAAAAAACAGTTGCTGTCTGTCATGTTAAAATCAGTAACCAGTGGAGAATATATATAGCTGAACTAACTCAAAATTGCCTACTGCCGTATGGAGTTTTGACTGTGATGAGATGGGTAGAAAAAAGCAGGATGCAGAATTTGTTTCTGATGTGTTTCCCTGTGAACAAGGGCAAAAGTGGGGAAGAGTTGGTTCTCTGGGGCAAAGGAACTTGGACATCCAAATGTTTGGAAAGCCTGCCAAAAAGGCATGTAGGTGGCTTCTATCATTCCCTTTGATATTTCAGACAAATCATTGAATATCTAATGATGGGGGCGAGGGAATGGATAAAGTGATGGTTTCAAATTCTCTGGGATTCTCAAGGCATGAAACAGTATGTAACACTGCAACTTACAGATATGACAACACCCCTTGCAACAGGTGTTGCAACATTCCTGTAAATGAACCACACTTGTGTGGCTGAGAGATATAGTGGTAGAATAACTTGCTGTCCGATCTTTGCCTACTTTTAGGATTCTATAGTCAGGTACCTACTTCTGTAGCTTTTCCCAAACTTCGAAATCTACACACTGTGCCTTAGAATGGTCAAATCACATGACTGTCAAATTCTTAATCATCGTATTCCATTTCCCACCTTACTGACTGAAATTCTCCCAGATTCTGAGCTGTATATAAATCTACACAAGAGACCAGTCATTTCTCACTGCCACTGGGGCTCTTTGCTATTCAAACAGAGAACCAATTACATGTATGACTAATAATGTTGACTGTGTGAAAGAATTATTTATATAATGATAGAGAAAAGCCTCCTTGGATTTTTGGGTAGAACACTTATGGTCTAATGAAGCACAGAGCACAATGTGACTGCAGGTCTGCTGATTTAAAGACATATTTGGAAATATGTTGCTTATATGGAACAAGCATAGAAGTTAGGAGAATTTAAACTTTGCAAATGATGATACTATTACTGTGCAGAGTCTTTGTGCCAGAAGACCACTTCATTCTTCCCAGAGATTTAGAGAGAACAGTGAGAAAAGTCCTGAATAAGCTATATGAATAAGCTATAGGAGGCCCCACTGTCTTGCCTGGCTAAGGTCAGCAAGGTCAAGCTGGAATATGTAATTTAAGAATTAAGTAGCTGGAAAGTTAACAATATGGACGTACAGTGGAAGTGGTCCATCACACTTGCCCAGGATCCTGGCTACCCATAGTGGTGTCTGAGCTGGGTGGGTAAAGGGTGGCAAAATCTGAAACAAGCATTGCACTATTGCAATATAAGCTCTACCCCTTGTATACATGCATCATAATGTCACATGTACATGTGCAAGGGATGGACTTTGCACTGAGACATCACAATGCTTATTTTGTCATTTTGACAAAACCATCAGATTTTAAGGATGCTTCTGCTTATCCACCAGGAATGCAACTATAGTAGAACAATGAGCAAGCACATTAATAGGGCAAAGGCATGAATGGACTTATACAAGTTGAAGGTAAAAGGGAACCTGTTTAGGGTGAAAATAAAGAAAAAAGGTGTGAGAAATTAAATCTTGTCTCTAATATACACACCCTTGTTGCTGTTTTTTCAGACCCAATTATAATTAAAACAAAATGTGCATGCCTTTGGAAATAAATAGAATGATCTCTCTCTCTCTCCCCCCCCCCCCCCTTTTACTTTTATATCTTAGAATGTCTATATTTGACTTTGAAAGTTGGGCATCTATTAACTCATCACAGCACTGGATTCCAAAATATGGATGGAGAAGCTCACCTACTGGCTGAGTATCACCATGACCCCTTAGTGTCTTTTTAAATATTTCTTGCTTCATCTCCAATCCAAAGAAAGGACTTTTATTTTAATAAAGACAACAAACTAAGGCCATGAGAAAATAGGTTAGCTGCACCAAGTGAGGTAGCTTTATGTACCAAAGCTAGCAATTGCCCTGCAAACAACTGAGCAAAGAAATAGAGTAATGGGACTCAGAGAATGGGAAAGGATGAAAAACTTCCCTAGAAAAGAGCATTGAAGAGAAATAACTCCATAGAGAGAGAGAGAGAGAGAAAGATTGAGAGAGACAAGTAGTATTGGTACTGGCAACTCAGTCATTAAGCGAAGCGGTTGCTAAGTGAAAAATCACATGACTGCAACTGTGCTTACGATTTTACACAAGACAACACATACTAACTGACTGTAATGGCAAACATGTGACTGACAGAAATATGCCGTGAAGGTCGTAAATGTGGGCATTGGTCACAAAGTTACTTTTTCATCACTATTGTAACTGTGAATGGTCACTGTCCAAGGCAGTTGCTAAGTGAGGACTACTTGTAGAGAGAAAGAAAGAAAGAAAGAAAGAAAGAAAGAAAGAAAGAAAGAAAGAAAGAAAGAAAGAAAGAAAGAAAGAAAGAAAGAAAGAAAGAAAGAAAGCCTAGTCCCCCCTTGCTTAATAGCCTTGCTTCTCTGAGGACCTCCAGCCAACTGATTGTCCTGGGACAAACTTCATCCCTTTCCTCTTGAGTTCCACCCACCTGCCTTTCACAGGAAGAAACAATGCTGATAAGTTATAGAGTTCCTCCTCATGCCAAATTAAAAGTTCTTGGGCTAACAGAAAACTATATTGGCATAACATTTGTTGTCCCCACTGGCATTCTCTATATTGTTGTCCTTATTTACAGTATGTTCAGGACAGGAATTGGCGAATTCCACTGTCTTTTATTTTTCTTCCACCAGGGTGGAAGAGTGATCTACCAATCACTTCCTTGATGTGGGATGGAGCTGGGGCTAAGGGACGGCGCAGGTTTTGACAGATGGCTGAACCTGTAGGTTAGGCTTTCTGTCAAACCTTGCTCTGGTTTCATGTATTTTGTGCAGATGTATTCAAAGAGAGTTCAACTATCAGTTGATATCAGCTGATAGTCAAACACTTTTTGAACAGACTTTTGTGCTACTCTGGAATAGCACTAAACCAGTGTCTAAAAGAAGTCCAATGATCAGCTGGTATTTGCTGATAATTGGGTTCCTTTTAAATGCAATTCCACAAAACACTTATGGAAAAGTAAAGGTAATCGTATGGCTTCTTTTGGATATGGATTTTGCATTATTCTAGAAGAATACTAAACTCCTATGTAAAAGCAGCCCAAATAACAGCATACGGTCCTGGGGAGAATTGTGCCATGAAGCAACATAGAGAGAAGCCTTTCTCAGCCTCTCATGTCCCCAGGCAGTCCCCAGGTCAGTTGCAGCTCTCTCCCCACCACTGATTGACTCAGAGACCCGGCAGGTACAGTGGGGGAGCCTGGTTTGAAAGAGCCAGACAGCCCCACTGCCCAAAGCAGAATACAGTCCCCAGGGACCAAAGGGGACCTAAAGTGGCCAATAGCTGCTAGGCAGACCTAATTGCTGACATAATGGTTGGTGAAGACTATCAGTTTGTATCCACAATAAAACCTGTATCTGGATTAGGGGGAGAATGCTACCACCGGTATAGCTATGTCATAAGGTTGTCTGAGGTGTGGTTTGGAGATCAGGTGAAAGCAGCATCATGAGGACGTGGCTACAAAAAGAAGCAGCTGAGACATGTTTGTGTTGTAGTTAGATACAAGTGAGAAAAGGATCATGGAGCCCTGTGAGTCTTTAGGTGACTAACTCCATCATGGCAGGGCTGGCTTTGGGCTAAGGCCAAGCAGGCACTGGACTAGGGTGCCAAAGCTTAGGGAGCACCAACACTGCCCCTTCTTCCAAATCACTCTAAAAATGAAAATCTTCACATTGGCAGGAGGTGGCGCCATCAGTCAACATGGCCTGGGGCTGCCATATACCCTTGAGCCAGCACTGCATCACAGCATGGCACGGTACAGTAACATCCACGATGGGGGCAGCAAGTCATGATGGAAGCCTTGCATACTTTCTGCATGGGTCACAAAAAGGTATGCCCAACAAAAGGGGTGGCACTTGTCACGAGAGCTGCAGATAACACTGGTATGGAAACGGCATCAAGTCTTTTGTGCTCCACAAAGCAGCAGGAAGTTCTATATACAGTGTTAAGACATACTGCCACAAGAGCCCATCTCGCCCTCTCTCCTGCAGCAAAAATCCCTGCTGAAAAGACGAAGGAGTCTTTCTGCGCAGAGTGTAGAAAGTCCCTGCAAGCTCTGCATGGAGAAGACTCTTTGTCCTTTGTCTCCTTTCCTTTAGCCTTTCCCCTTTGTGCTACTGCTGCTCTGTCCCTAATCCAGTTGGAGAAGTAATCAAGTCGTGCTCTGTGCAGCCCTTTCCCTGTCTTCAAGGAAAGAAACTGAATAAGTGCTTGTCTTCCTCCTATTCTGAGAAGGGGAAAAACTGTTTTGTGGGTTCCTTTGTCATACTTGTTCATCTTTTCAGTGCATTGGGCATAGTTTGTAGCCAGTTCTTGCAATGAAAGGGGGATTCTGGCAAACAGGCACATAGTAATGTTCTTTTCTGATTACACCTAATGACAGCTCTCACCTGTTGGCTGTCTCTTCACTCTTTTTAAAGAGAGGATGGTCTTGCCTTGAGGAGGAGGCTGTAGAAATAGAAGTGGAGGGCTTCAATGGTGATGGAAGAGAGTCAATCAAGGGAAAGTATAGAATGTCCTACATGTTATTCTGATTAATAATACCCCTGAATGGCTCTTTTAATGTCTCAGGGAATTTCCTTCCTTGCTTCCTTCCTTGCTTCCTTCCTTGCTTGCTTCCTTGCTTCCTTGCTTCCTTGCTTCCTTGCTTCCTTGCTTCCTTGCTTCCTTGCTTCCTTCCTCCTATATTTCTTTCTCTTGGAAGGAAGAGAAGAATTAAGCAGAGGAGATGGAAGCAGAATCAAAGTAGGAAATTTGGGACACACAAGTCAAGTATGGGCATTTACCTAATTGAGTGTTCCTTTTTGCAAATTTCCAAACCCTAACCAAATAATCCCCATTGTGAAAGTACCAACATGTTTTATATATCGTACATGGCTCTAACTCTAATATGTCCATTCCATTCTTTTACGAAAACTCATGTTTCTTACAGCAGTTTCAGTTTTTTTCCACTGGTCTCCTGGCTGGGACATCTAAATATATTCCATTTGCATGATTATCTAGTGAAACCGCTCCAGGTTTACTTTCTTGTTTACAAAAGGGAGCAGAGGCAGGAATGAGAACTTTGTAAAACAAGGGAAAGATTTATTCTATATACTGGGAAATATATTCAAATCCAATGACTTAGCTTTTTGTTCCCCATTAGATTTGCTTGAAGCCTTTGAACATTGGCCATAATTAGTATTTCATTCAATATTGTTTGCATGCAGACTTTTTATTAAATTTCTTTGTAGTAAATTCAAATGGTATAAAGTAGCCTTTATACAAAATCTATGTCCTTGATCTTCTTAGGATTGAAGCAGGTGAGGTTCTATTCCTGTCAAGACATAGCAATTGGCCAATAATACTAATTGTCCTTAACTAACACCATATCTTCAAAGATCACTATGATTAGCTCACTAATCTAGAATGTCCCTTCACTGGCACTGAATATGCCTCATCCAGATTGCAGTCTTCACTGGGTCAGTAATTGTTACAACTGTTACAGATTTACAAGCCAACTTCAAAAGGGAGGGGAGGGGAGCAGCAGTTATGGTTGCTTGAATGAAGAGAAGCATGCAACATTATTAGGCAAGCTTCAGTAAGAAAGAGAGACAATGACTGTAGGCAGGGGAAGAAGAGAAGTGTGTTTTGAAGAGCCACATTGCTTCCAAGATGAAGCAATAACAACAACAACAACAATTAATTATTATGGTAGAAGACAAACAAGGAGGTGGCAATCTAGAATATTGAACAATATGTCACATTTAGAAATGTCTGTTGGAAAGAAGTTGTCAATATGTGCTCATTAAAATTAACTTGTGGCCTTCACAAACTGGTTTATTCATTTTCTGGCAACTTTTTTTGGAAAAGCTAAGAGTGATAGCAATTTTCCACTGCTATTGTGATAACTTCTTTACTGTCACAGAGCACATTGGTTTTAGTAAAGAAGGATATCACAAATACGTCCTTAGAAGGAAGTTATTCCTTTGATAAGTAACAATCATTATCTTAAGCTGAAGCTATACTTCCAGAGCAGGAGGCAATTTCAATATTAGAGACTGAATTTCCAACAGGCTTATGGACTGCAAAATGACTTGCCTACCTGGTGTGTAAGTTGCAGCCATTGCATATCTTCTTAATACTGGTTTTATCAGGGAAAGAGTTAACAATCATGACACATTCTGACACCCATGAGACAAGAAATGTAGCTATGAATCCTGGAAGCTAAATACAGGTTCATTGATGAGTAAAAGTTGAATGAATGCCAGAACTACAAAGAGTGTGCTCTGAAATGCCAGCTGTTCCCTGCGCTAGATCAAGTGAAGGTTGAGGGGAGGAGGGAGACTCAATGCTTGTGAATGATAAGATGTCATAAAGAGGAAGAGGGGTTTGGATTTATTACATATTGGTTTGAGGTTGGGCTCCACTTGAACCAGAATGGAACTAGAGAACTGGTGCTGAAGGTTAAAAAAAATGGCAATACTTTTGTTAAACTGAAACCTGGGTAGGTGAACCAACAGGTGCTGGGGTGTTCCCAGTTTACTGAATCATTTCTATAGAACAAGGATGCAAATATACTTGATTGTCCAAATGGAAGTGTGTGCAAGGTCTAAAGAAGTCAAAAATATGTACTGTGTAGATATTTGGGGAAGAACATAATGTATAGGTATTTCTGAGCAAATTCTGGAAGCCACCAAGTTAAGAAAGCAGCAACAACATGCTTTGTTTTAAAGAAGAAATTAAACATTACTGGTATCAAGGAGGATATGGGATATGGTAATCTTTAGCTGCAAACTCTATAGGTAACTTGATTGTTGTAGTTATAATAACAGAATCTTGAAAGCCTGATAGAGTTTCCTTCTGCTGCCTCTTATACAGAGAATTAAGGTGGGGTTAACTCTTCTTCAAAGTTATCTCTGCACACCAAAGTATCTCTCCACACTAGTGGAATAGACATCAAAATAGCACACATAATTCAGTGTGAGTTTGGATTGATGCACATCAGCTAAAACCTGCTAATTTTACATTTGGGATGAAGTAGCCTAGAAAGAGATCTTGGGGTTCTGATGAATGTGAACCCAGTGTAACAATGTTATGAAAAGGCAACCATGCATGTTGGGGTAATTAGGAAAGGAACTGAAAATAAAGGTATCATGGTCAAATAGTTGGATTAGGACATGGCAGACCCAGGTTAAGCTTTATACTTGACTACTGGCTTTTGGGGACAGTAACTATGTCTCAGCCCACCCTACCTCACAAATTCGTTGTTGGAAAAAAAACAAGAGGGAACCAGCCATCTACCCCCAGATAGAATGTTGTCCATGAACTTGGATGCTTTTAAAAGATATTAGGCAAATTCATGATATATTCATCAGGCTATAGGCAGTGATAATCCCTATACTTATACAATTTATAAGATGTGGCTGGGGGAGTCAAGATTTTCTACCAAAACTGGCATATGTAGCAAGTCATCCAAAATTTCTTTATAAAATTTATAACTGCTATAAGACATTTCAACTTACTCTGATACTTCCCCCTACAGCATCACCTAAAGTAAAGAGGAGTCAGGAAAGGACAAACTTTATTCCTTTTCCCCACAACCTTCTTTAATATAAAAAATTACAAGGTATACTCCACTATATATAAGGTTGCCAGACATCTGGCAAAAGGAGGGCATGTCCTCATTTTTGTCCTCATGTCCTCCATCCCACAAGCATAGCCTTAAAATCAAATATTGTCCAGCTTTTTTAGTATCATAGGGTTTTATTAAATTTTGGACAGTTTAAATTTATTAAATTTTGGACAGTTTTCACAACAGTAGTAATTCAAACTTCCGTATATTGTGACCTTGTAAATTGTCTGTTTCTTTCTCCCATTCATAAACAGGCTTAATAGCCTAGATTTCCATTATTTAATTTATTTCTAGATTCCGGCTTCAATCTAGCCTCTTCAAATCTATGATCACTGTAGTCTGTAGTCTGTAGATTTATTCATCAGATGAATGAATCTGATGAAATTTGAAAAGTGCATCATTGTCACTTCTATATTATTGCTAGCATATTGCTAGAAAAAGTAATTTCATATACAATTTTTTTTGGGTTTTTTTTTGCAGTTTTTCACTGCAATTTTTGTTGTAGGTGCCGGGAAAGTTACAGTTAGTGTGTCTTCCTCCCCCCCACCCCCATTTGTCCTCCTTTCCAATTTTTCATGTCCTCCTTTACCTGTTCAGATACATGGTAACCCTAACTATATAGGTATATAAACAAATACACATCTGGTTTGACACATAGTTCACATTCAGCTTCCACTCAAGTTTATAGTAACTAGAAGAGAAAAATCATTGATTCTATTAATTCATAATCATATAAAGTTTCTCTTTAAGAGCAAATATTTGTGTAGTGACTCCAGAACAATATGGTTGGGAAAGGTAATGTCAATACAAGTCAAACAAATGATGAAGCACAATCTAAAATGGATATAAAATGTGGAGATGGCTCATGGAAAGATCATGCTGGAAGACATCAGATTCCTTTCAGCTGAAAGCTTTGGAGGAATGAAATGTCAAGTACTGTCCGCTTAGTCTGAAAATCCAAATACACTAAGTATCTTATCTCTAGCAGTCCCTGGAGAGCTACAGCAGACTGCATTCAACCATTCACTCAGGATATTTTGATCTTTGTTTAAGTAAAAGTGACTACACAGCAGGTTTTCCAAGGTGTGATGACCATACAAGTGCAGCACATCCTTTGGATACAGGACACTGAAAAGGTAGCTAACTTTGCCTTTCCTGGTGATGGCCTTGTCACCTTTCCTCAAAAATAAACATCATCAGGCTTGGCTCAAAGGAAGATCTTCTTTCAAACTCCAGACAGAAGAATGCGTTCTCTCCAGTCCCCGGGCTTAAAAGGCAGCCTCAGCTGAGTGCCCACATTAACATTCTGCTGGCATTGCCTGCGCGCCATAATAGACACATGCCTCAGCTAGGCCCAATATTAGTGATGGTTCTGGGAAACTATCCTTCCTTTTGGCTGCCTGAAGGCAGCTGTGATCCCCAGCTTGTCCTATCTGTCAGTCTATTTGATCTCCAAATGAATTGCTTTTGATAACAGCTATATAAATGCAGAACTGTTCCGCTGGGCCTTCTTAAATGAGAGTCCTCTCTTTCATCTCCTAGTCATTTCAAAAAGCAGATAGACTTGTTAGAGGTTTTTAATGCAATGATTTATGTTTTATCTTGCCTGGTTCGAGGCAGCATTTATTTAGCACTAAATTCTTCCCAAGCCTATATATGAGAAGAAAAGCTCGAGCACAACATTGAAAATTCATAATATTATATATTCTATATATTTATGTCCTATTCATATGTATATCTAATGTATATATAGCATTCAAAAACTCATATACAAAGAGAATATGAGATAATTGCTTAAACAGTGAGCTTCATGGTGTGTGTAAATATGCATATGAAAAATGGACTGAGGAAAAAGTGTGTCTGTACATGCAAGCTTTTCTGACAAGTTACCACTTAGATTTTGTGCACTTTGATGACAGTAGCTTTTGTTCCTACCTTCTTCCTCAAAGGATAGAACATAACAATAGTGACACTTATGCAAAAGGAAAGAAAACAAAAAAACATTTAGAATCACTGAAAAGATAACATCTATCTAAAGTAGATTTATAATATCTTAAAATCATTCCTGGGAACCCCAGTTTTCCAAATACATAAACGCTCATGTTTCCTTCATGCATTTTTATATTTTTAAATTTATAGTCCAATCTTTGTTGATATCTATCACCTCAAGCATCTTAATGCTTAGGTGGAATGCCCATCTATTTTTAAATAAATAAGTAAGTAAATAAATAAATAAATAACATGGATTAGTTTAAACATGGACTTTTGTAAACAGGGCTTCCATTTATCCAAATGCTCAATTACCTGTAGATTCTGGATATCTCCCAGGCAATTTTTACAAATGAGGCTGTATTGCCTTTGAAAAGGAAGGAGAAGACGGAAAAAGATTTCCTTTAGGTTTCATGAAAACAAATTTCTTGCAGACCTGAATTAGCATATTTGCGCTGCTTATCTGAAAAAAAGATCAATTATGCTGAATAAAATCCCAAGGTAACCAAAGCCTTTTGGAAAGTTCTTAATGGATTGCTGATGAAACTGGGCCCATCTTTGTTTAGGGTATTTGTTAAATATGTGAAAGGGCTACATTAAGAAGAAAAGGAATTATAGTGGTCTTGGGGATGAGAACAAGAAGCAGTGGTAGTTTGCATCCTCTAAGCTGGAGGATACAAGCTACCTGAACCTTGAGGAACATATTTATAAGTCATTGAGTAAGACTTACTATGTTGACCAATTTACAAATTCTCCTTTATGGGAAACAACAACAGTTTGGTCAAATATCTATTAGAATCTATTAGATATACACATTAGCTCAGGTTACCTCATAAAATGCCATCAAGAGGTTTACTGCTCATGTAATCAAATGCATCTCTCCTCATTGACCCATACTGGCATCTGATGTGTTTGTGCTAATCATCAAGTGGAAGGTGCCACCTGCCACCTGCAGCAAATTCCTGGCAGTAATTTCAATGAATGTGTCATCAGGAGCAGGATGTACTATCATGGGACAGCTGCTGAGGACCTCAAGGAAGCATCCATGGAAAATTTTATCCCCACAAGTTCACCAGTTTGTGAAGTAGACTGGGCTTGGTAACAGTCCACTCAGTGTGCATCATCTCAAAACCTAGAAGCCCCCAGAAATAACTTCTGGCTATTGGACCTGCCAGAGGTGGTCTGAGAAATGAGGCAAAATAAAGCATCATGAAATTTTAATGAAGGAAAGCACTGCTCTGAAGCTTTGTACCACTATTTATGGTATTTAAATAGTGTTACAAAGCTTTATGTTCTCATAGCATTTGTAAATTAATACAGTCTGTTTAGGTTTTATAATGACGGAGTAGAGTAGATTGAGAGCAGAGGAAAACTAAGCTTGACAACCACAATGCATTGTATCTCATACTAAAATGTTTTCCTTTGTGTTGTGGAATTGTCTCTGTTTTGTTTTGAGTTCCTCCCTCCCTCCCTCCCTCCCTCCCTCATTTTTACCCATATTACTTGTCTCACACTTTGGAAAGTAAGGGGAAGATTTGGGGACACACTAGAGGGGACAGGGGAAGAATGAGACAGGAAGCCTTATGATCAAAGTGAAAGTCTGTTAGATGTAGTCTGTTGTTTCAAACAGAGATCATAACAAAAGCAAAAGTACAAAAATTACTTAAGTAGGACATCTTGATAGATAAGGCAGAACACCTTACAAAGCAGATAAAAAGGACTCATTTAAAAAGTAAATAGTATTAGAATAGTCTACAAAATGAATGTTCGTGTAATGTTACCTTGATACTTCTGAATAATGAAGTTGTTCTCTCCCCCTGCCCCCCCCTAAATATGGTTAGTTTTGTTACAGTTTTGTTAAGCGTGGAGGAATGTAATAGGAAATGAAAGCTGGCCCATATCTCTCCATCACTGCAATTCCAACTCCATATAAGAAAGCTTCAAATTGTGTTTCTATATCACAGGCTATACATTTTTTCCCTTAATTTGTGGGGGGCTTTGGGGTATCACAAGGGACAATGATGTTACCAGAGAAGCTGCAACTGAATTTTTCAACTGTTTCTTTGATGTTTGGAGGTGTGGGTTAAAGTAAAAAATGTGGGTTAGGCTGAATATAGGCTTCATGCAGCTATTCAGCTTTTGCATCATTAATACAACCCCCAATCATTTTGCCTCTGAATTTCTGTGATGGTATTTTGAGAAGTTATAGAAGGCCATTAAAATGGCTCCAAGGATTTATATGCAGCCCATAGGCGCAGGATTTTTATTCCTAGGCTTTGATAAATATAGGTAAAAAGCATTTGCTGGAATTTAAAGCTAGCATTATCCTTCACACAGTTACCAACTACATGGCAGGATGAAGGGAGACCAAGGTTGTTCCTGCCTGTTTCTACACTCATCTTCACATTTTCTTGTCACACCTTTTCCAACTAATACATTTTATTAAAAAGCATCAGCATTCATGAGCTGAAGCTTAATTTCTGATTATAGAAGCTATAATACTGTATGTGATGAAGTAAGCTGCAGTTCACGAAAGCTGGTGCCTTTTGATAAAACGTGTTGTTCAGAAAAGGCACTATCAGATTCCTCATGATTTCTTGCCCCATAGACTAATGTGGCTGTCCTCCTACAACCCCTCCTTCTCTGTAGCCTAAATGTTAAAAGATGTCTGTAGCAGGGAGCAAATGCAAACCTACAGATTCCTCCTGTGACGGAGAATCCTGATCACGCAGGATCCTAAGTGATGGAGTTCAGATGGGTAGAGCCAAATTCCCAGTGCTGACATGCCTCAAAGGGGTAGATGGTGGCCAGGAATGGTAGAGTCCTGCTTTTGCCCCCAGGTGGGAAGGAGAACACCCTCCTTAGCTTTCCAGGTAAGAAAAAGCCTTCTTCCAAGAAGTTCATTGAACATCCAGCCAGAACCCAAGCCACCCTTTCAGATCCATCAGCATTTTCTATGGCCCATTTATTCATTCGTCTCTCTGTCGATTTTGGGTGGGCAGTAAGGTGAGGAGAGGGGAGATGTGATGGGCTTCTCTGTTCTCAGTGTATAGTATCACTTATTAAAATCCTGTTGTCCTGACTATTGTCACTGCCATTGAAGCCTCGTTTATTTCCTTGAAAATCTGATTTGTTTCATTTTATTACTGTGTTTGCAAAGTAACTGATATCAGATTCGGTGGGAAAGAGCTGCTATTTACCAGCAGGCACTGATGGCTCCGTCTTTGTCTGCAGGCTTGATTTTGAGGCCTAGTCTGCCCTGCGGCTCCAGCAGGAATAAGATTACTGGCAATAACTGCTTCAACTGCTTTGAATAACAGACACAACTCAGAGAGCATAAAATTAGCATAAACACAGCATCAGTGTGTTCCCTCAGCGGATTCAAGGCAGGCAGGATATGGAAAATTGACTGAAATGGGGTTAGACAATGCGAAAATCTGCAGTGCAGGAAATATGGGCAAAAAGAAGAGGGGGCTGTATTTTCATGTTGCAATGGGGGGGAAACGCAAGCTTAATGATGAAGATATTCAGAGTGAGGAAAATGAAAGAATACCCTCTGCAGCCCCCCAACAAGACTAGTGTGGAATCCTCCACCAAATAATTTACTGTGCCATATTGTTTCCTTCCTGAGGGTAAAATAAGAGTAATAACAACAGTAAACAAAGATGCTGCTCAGTGCTGAACTGGATTTCTCTTAGTCCAAGGAGGAGGTTCCAGGTTTGTTTGTGAACACTAGGCAAGAGCATTTATTAGAGCAATTCTATCTCCTTCGATTTGTAAAATATTAAAATAGAGTTGCTCCTGACAGATCCAATAAAGAAGAACATTAACTGAGGAAGTCTGTGTGCCACATATCCTAAACAGAAGCTGTAATTGTGCCATTTGGATGACAAGATTGCCATTATCTGCAGAACGGAAGCACTAGAACATGAATAACAGCCTAAGTTTTGGTAATATTATCAGTAATCGGTCACTGACGCACAGATGATCAGGGAACAGTGTATTGAGAAGGAAGATAAGGTTTATATAACTAGGAGAGGTCAAAATCACCCAAACATGAGACAATACCTATTCAAAGTCTTCGTACTGGGCTCCCCAAGCATTTTACCTGGTTTTCTGCAACTACAGCTGATCTTATATTTATTTATTTGCTTGCTTGCTTGTTTTTAATGTTTCTCTACTGCTTCCCATTAAAAGAACTCTTAAAGGGAGTTACAATTAAAAATACAGTTACAATTTCTGTGACATTATATTGATTTTTTAAATTAGTTTTCCCAAATTACTTCACTCAAAAAATTCTGGGAATTGTATTTTAGTTGGTGCTACGATTTTTTCACCGGAGAATGTTGAAACCAAACTGTATCTTTTATTACACAATATAGACTTTCATCTATTTTTCTTTTCTTATTCAAATGTAAGTGGAATATTTATTTGTATCACTGATACATATCAGGTTCCCATATTTATTTCTGAGTTACATAACAGATCAATTATATGCAATATCTTAAAAATAAACGTGAATCTAACTTTCATTTCTCCTTACTCTTTACACAAATTTATCTCCAATTTTAGTAAGAAATGAGAGTGGTTTAAAATTAAAACAGTAAAAACCTCTAATATGAGTGGGCCATCAGTCATGCATGGCTGCACAGAAATTGACTAAGAGATTTCCATCCAAGATACATTAATCAAACTGTCTAGATATGATTATGCAATGCCAACAGTTTTAGTAGGATATACCCAAAAGCCATATGTATTCTTGTTAGTAGCTAGCTGAATTATTGCAGGAATATGTAACAGTTTTTGAATAAGTTAATTATTTTGAAATAAAGAAATAAGTGCTTCCTTTATCCTGGATAGAAATGGTTGGTATATCAAAAAGAAAATTACCATCCACAACTATTTATTGTAAAGCAATGTGAAAGTGGTAACCTTTTTTATTTTATATTTTACATATAAAATACATATTTTCATAGCTTATATGAAATGGTGTAAGAAGCTTACAAGAAAAGATGATGTAGAATCACATTGATAAAGGGAAGACAAAGAATTGCTTGACCAACCGTTGATTGATTTTTACCTACTAGCTAGAGATTTTGTTAAGCTAAGCAGTAAGAGATATCCATAGTATTGGGTTAAGCAGTGGAATTGACCAAATTATTCTAATTTTCTCTCATATATACAGTACTTTTCTTCGGTAAAATTTTATTTTGTTGAGTCAGTTGATGTGAACATACTTTTTGAATTGGAATGTCAAGATAAAAATAATCTTTAAATGAAATAAATAAATAAATAAATAAATAAAAGCTATTTTTTCCCCATTTCAATGGTGCCTCATGCATATAAACATGGAGAAAAACCATTCTATTTGAAAAAAATAAAATAGTAATTGATATAATAAGATGTTCGCAGTTCAGAGAATATTTTGATTGTGTCTAATATACATAATCGTGCAAATCCCATTCAAGGTAAACATCATTATACACAGCACAGAAAAGGACTAAGAAATAGCCAAAGAAATTAAAGTAATGAGATAAAAGAGAAAGGAAATATAGTTAAGTCTAGTCTACATCATACCATTAACCATACCCCTCCATATCTTTCTACCGTTGCAAACAGTTCTTGTTTCCACCATGTCACACATCATCTTTTGTTCTTTAAACTTTTCATTTGTCCCTTTTCAAAGTTCTTATCGGAACTCCATCTAACTACAACACTCTTGTTCTTCTCTTTCTTCTTGACGATTCATTTTTCTTTCATATGTTTGTTTTGCAATTGTTCCCACTCATTCCCTTTGTACGACCCAACCACGTCAGCACACCTCCTTCAGACTGGTCACTTATATTTGTATTGTACATCCTTCTCTTAATCCCTGCTTAATTTTGAACCATTTTATCAGCATTCCATTTATTCTCACACACATTTACTGTATTGAGCAACCAACCTTCAGCTCCGTAGTTGTGCAAATGTTCCATAATTCAAAACTATTCACTTATCATATATTTTCTATATATTCATAAATAAAATAAACTTTCTCACATTCACTCCTTTCACATTCACACACAATGACTGCTGACGAGCAAAAGTATGATCTGGACATCCCTTACTCAGCATAAAGACATATTGCACTTTCCAAATATTGCTCACTGTCACATTTCCAATCTTTTAATTGGATGCAATCAAATACCTTCTTAGATACACTTAGCAAACTAAGTCCCCTGTAGTTTTTATATCTACTCCCCTTTTCTATAGGGGAGCAGTAATGTCATTCTTCTACTCCTTAGGCATAGATTTACCCTTCATATGCACATTAAACAAGTTGCACACCTATTCTGTAAGCAAACTTCATATATTAACATTTCTTCAGTTACACCATCTACACCTGCAGCCTTACAATTTTTCAATGTTTTCATGTAATTTATAACTTCCTTTTGATATGTGGCTAATATAATTTATTTGTATTTCCTATTGCACACAGGACAGCTTACAAAAAGTTTAAAATAAGAATAAAAGTAAAGTACAACAAAAATAAAACAGAAAAAAGGATAGTAACAGGTAAAAACAATATTTTAAAAGATGGGGAATCAGAGAGGAATCATCACCAAAAATCAATGCTTGCAAGATTTGTTTTTTTTTTTTTCCTTTTACATCTAGGTCAGATATCAGAAATGCTAAGTCCCACAAATGCTCCTCCTTTAAATACTAAATTGCTTTCTATGCTAGCATTCCAGCCCGGCAATAGATTTATGAAACTCTAAGTATTGGCTGTTTAAATCTGTTAGAAGAAGCATTTGGTTGGAGCATGCCAGCGAGTTTGCCATATTTTTTAATCTGTGGATTTTAATTCATAGTTGAATAAAGTACATGGTAGATTGCTGAGTACATTTTGTCCTCATCAGATTCAGATGAATCAGTTTATATGCTTTTGTATCAATCTTGTGTAATTGGATAACATTTGTAATATGTCCATGTTGAAGAAATACTTTAGATATAATCCATTATTGCTGAACACTTCATCTTTATTTTTCATTAATTTTTCTTGCAAAAGTTAGCTTTTGTAGAAAATTATGTTTGTATTTTGAAAGGAAAGGAAAAGTCTGATGCAACTGAATCTAGTCTTGGAAATAATATTTGAGTTCCAGATAGTTCTCCTGTAGTCATTCTATATTCTGTTTGTTTTCTATGACTACAGTCTTGCAGTCTTGTTTCATTCATTAATACATTTATAATTCTTGAAAGTAATACAATTGCACACTTTTTTTTTTAATTTGAATGCATGCAGGGATAGCTTACAAGTTTTAATGAAGAGAAAAATAAAATGGATTCTTCTGAGAAATTGTACTTGTTCCTTCTTTCCTACATCTTCTTTTTGCCTCCTTCTGTCACATCTAAAGTTCTAATGTTATTGACTGCTATTCACTGCTGACTGAATAAGAGAGAACTTCTGTTCAGAATTTTCATTCAATAAATCCATAACAGTAGGTATCTCCTTGATTATTTTAAGAAGGTTCTCTTTTTTCTGAAAAGAAGGTCCACAGTTCCACATTCCAAAGCTAACAACTAATGCCATATACTGAATTCCTGCTGAATATTCCCTAAAGTCTTCTTGGTTTTTATTCGTTTTTGTGAAGGCTATGGAGATATCCACATGCTTCTTGGAGTTCAGCAATATTCACATGAGGAACTCAACAATGTCTGAATCATTGCAGAGTCACATCAGTGTCTAATTTATTACATAAATTAGTGACACTTTAGTGTATGTTTTGTTTTATGTCTTTTAAGTGGATAATAAGATTTTTGCATGTCCTGAGAGAATTACCTTTTCAGTTTATAGAGATCAATTGATTTGTCCTGGTAATTAATACTTAATTTGTTTGCATAATGGAATTATTTTGTGATTATCACTGTAATTATATACTCAAATAATGAGAGAGAACATTTCTTTGTTCTGTTAAATAATATTTATTGTACTTTTACTTGCCATTGTTTATATTGCTTGTCAAGTACTTGAGAGGACTGTTATTCTGTAAGGAAGATTATAACTGAAACAAGCAAACAATTAAATAAATTCAAAACACGGCCACTTAGGCTGCAAGATACGTAATCCCTTTGGTATCAGATGATAAACTATACGTGAAATTGTAAGCAAGATCTGTTTTTCCATTTAGCTTTTTTCTAACCCAAAGAATAGCATTTTGGAGAAACTATATATGTGATATCAATTATTGATGTGAATTTACAGTAAAAAAATGAATACTAGCCAATCACTTTGAAGAAACTGATTTTGTTTTGTTTAGAAAGGTATTCCATGTTTGGCTCAATTTGACTGAAGAATTGCATGTGCATCAGTGTATATGCTATGCTACATTGCCCTAATACTTATTGTAATATTTAGTTTGATACTACATTGTGGCATTTTGATACCATCATTATGTTTTTTCCTGACATGACTGTGGCTATGTGGTTTGAGTTTGATTGTCTTTGGGTGGCATTGTGCTATTATTAAGTTCTTGTTGTTTTATAGTTATTTATTCTTTTATCCTGTTGGTTTTTAATCTTGGCTTCCCTATCCAGAGTCAGGATTGCAATATGGAAAGCTATATAAATTGATATAATAAATAAATACAAAAAGTACATGTACACATAATTTGCTTATTGGCTTTATGAAAGGATATGTGTACATTAGTTGAATGCAAAAAAAAAAAAAAAAGAGCCCCAAAAAGAAAATAAAAATAAAAATAAACAAGTTTATGAAAAAGGAACATTTTTACATATAGTCATATAATCAAAAATACATATAAATGTCTAGAAGTTATACATAAGCATTTCAATAAATGGTAGTCATATTTCATTGCATTATCTGTAACTGATCTATATCAATTTGCAATTTGCTAATAATATCAACTTGTAAATCATGGTAACCATAAATTTATGCCCTACGTATAGCTAAAAGACTTATTCTTCAGTGCTGAAAGATAAACTATGAAGAGTTTGTAGAGAACATTGCATGTTTCCTCTTCATGAACCCACCAGGAGAGTTGTGATATCCTATAATGATAGGATAAAGCATACATCAATTGTCTAATTTGATGTCTTCTCCATTTTCTGTAAGATTTTTATAAACCATAACTTTTGTTTCCATATAGATATGGAAAGTTCACTAAAATGACATTTTCTCTGCCTTTCCCTCGAGAGAATAGATGGCTTTGGTGCAATGGGATTTCTACACTGCACTGGAGATGCTGGCTGCTTCCATATCCCTGTAATTGTTTCCATGGGCCACAGGAATGTGTTTTATTACCAGAAGCACTTCTTTCTGATTGTGTAGTGATGTCAGTGCAAATGACAACATTCTTCATGGTCCAAAACTACTGTGAAAATTCCAAATGTTTCTAAGAGTCAGTAAATGAATTGGCTTATTAAACAAATATATCTTCAAAACCAGACAAAACAAACAAAGCACAGGCTTTAAACAGCTAGTCTTCACTATAAATACCAGGAACAATGGACATGATTTAAAGGCCATCACAAGAATACCTCAGCATGTTGAATTCCTTCCTGTTAACATAAACAAATACTTTATTTTTAACCAGAGTTTTAAAAATCATTTATAAGACAACTGGCTCAGCCTTCCTGTAACATGTTGTATTACTTGTTTTCTTCTGCTCCATATGTCCATGCATAATGTATATAAATGAAGAATTGGAGCAGGATGATGGTTAGGAGCAATGGCAAACCCCTCCAAAATTTTTGGCAAAAAACCCCCCAACATGGTTATGTTCATGGACTCACCAGTTGAGCTCGATTCAAGGAGGGTTTTACTTTTAATAGCTAAAAGACTTGTCTAACTTAGCATCAGACTATCCTTTGTTTGAACCTTGCTTTTGCTGCAAAGGGAGTGGGTCACTCCATTTGTAACAGGTTTAGTAATAATATGAAATTACATCTCAGGGTTAACATAAGCCAGTGTTACAACAAAATAATGAATACCTGAAATAAGTATGTAAGTGCTAAGTCCTATAATAATAATGAAAAACAGGAAAAGCAACAAATTGTATCATCCTTAAAATACAGTTAAAGGCACATTATTTCTGCAGGTAGAAAATACAGTTAAATGTCCCATACATCAGCTTCTTATGGATTTTTGCACCATTAGTTTATTAATGCGTGCCCAGACCAATATTGTTTTCTGAAGTAGGGTAATGAATTCCCACAGAAACACAGATCTGGTGGCCTGTCTTCAGGGAATATTACCCCACTAGAATTCTATACTCAAAGTTCTTGTGGGCAAAGGCTAAGAATTTTGATGGGTAGAAGAACTGATGGCCTGATCACTAGGAAATATTTCCAGGTCAGAAGTTTAGGTGTATCCATCCTGTGCTTGGCTTTACACCTAGGCGGGATCAGAAAAATACAGGTATTTTTTGGCCTGGTCGTCAGGGAAATTTTACTTCCAAGAACTGTTGAAGTGTATCCAACACTTGTTCTTTGCAATTAATATTATATTACACTTCCTACCCTATTTCATGTTCTGATTACTAGAGGTACTCCTTGATTTGTATATGTGTGTGTATCATCATCATCATCATCATCATCATCATCATCCTGAATCAGTCCACTGCAGGATGAAGGCCTCTTTATTGAAGGTTATGGACCATACTCTACCATACCAGTTCTGTGCAGATTGGTAGTGCAGTGCGGTCCAGATAGATTTTTTTTTTTTTTTTGCTTCCCAGTCTAGGGCTTAGAGAGATTTAGTGGTCCAAAGTCATACAGCTTGTGTCAAAGGGAGGACAAGAACCTGGCCTACCCACTCGTAGTCCAGCACCTTAGCCTCTATACCACACTGAGTCCCACACAGACAGATGCTTTGCTTCAGGATTCTTCTGGGGCCTCCTTTGGCACTTCAAGTATGCATTTAAAGCTCCCTGCACATAAGCAGAAACCTCTTCTGGCTACTGAAAATGCTGGAGGAGTTTTCAAGAGTGGCTTGAAGCACTCTGATGAGGGGAATACTATTGTCTCCACAATGTGAAGTGTCCTGTTGAAATGAAGCAAAGCTACCTTGCATAAGCCTTATATATTATTTACCAAATCATTAATTGCTTAAAGGCAAATTATATACCAGATACATATGATAACATATTGTTATTGGCACACAAATAAAACACATTCATGAGCTTGAAAATTTGTTTATCCTTTGAACTAAACTGCAGCATTCTAGATGTAAACTGGCAACCCTTTTATAGCACTGTTTTCTTCTTTTTCTGTATTTCATATCTCTTCTGCAAGACAGTTTGTCTGTCTGTCTGTCTGTCTGTCTGTCTATCTATCTATCTATCTATCTATCTATCTATCTATCACATTTTATAGCCGCCCATCTCACAAAAAGTGACTCTGAGCGACGTATAACAATTGAATAAAACCACAGATACAGAAAAGCAATCATTATAAAAATATTTTAAAAAATCATTATTAAAAAGGAAAATATTATAAAAAGTTTAAAATATACAGACTACACAGAGAGAGCAAAAATATTCAGCACAGAGGACCCATCTCAGAATTTCTCCAGTTACCTGGGACCCCCAGGCCTGGTGACATTAACCAGGTTTAAGGGACTTTTGAAATGATAGCACGGATGGAGCTAACCTGAGTTTGGGTTTCTTGTCCTTGAAGGAGGGAGGGAGGGAGGGAGGGAGGGAGGGAGGGAGGGAGGAAGCAAGATTTCAAGGCCAGTAAAGAGCTGAATTTCAAGCCTGAAAAAGGTTTAGCCCTGACTAATAAAAGTAGCAACATTTGCCTTCTTCTCTCCAAAGATGCTGGCCAGAATACATTGGCATTCCCAGAAGAGATGCCAGTAAAGTAAAGCCTGGAGTAAGATCAGCCTCCTCTCCTAAGGAGGTGGTCCTTGTAGGTCAAGAGGTGATCCAGGCAGGTTCCACAGCATGGGGGATGCCTGCAGCTTTATTGCTTGGCCTGGCTTGCTGTTTGGATAAATACATAACTGCTGTCGGTCCAGCACCAATTCCTGGAACTAGATTTCTTAAAGAAATAAACAGATGAACATGGCTAAAGACTATTGTGCTAGCGGCATAAGAGAGAGCTTGATTCCAGCAATATATTTCTGCCAGGGAACTTGTTATATTCTTTTCCTTTACAGATTCTCTCCCTACTTTGACTGGGGGATGTGGGAATTTTAGCTGGACTTCATCCTTCACTTTACATACAATTATGTCTGAGTCCATTTCTGAAAATGTTTCATTCCCTGGGAAACTCTCCTCCTTCCCAGTCTTTTTCATGGGCATCCTTCATTTTGGTCCCATTTCACATGAAATGCTGGAGAAAGGAAGAATAAAAACTTAGTCCAGCAATAATATTTTGTGGCTCTGCACGTGTTACTCTCAAGCATCCGTGCATTTTTTGCTGAACTCTTTTTAGAAGTTTGTGTAAACATACTTCTATGCCTTTGGGGCTGCTCCAGCCTACTTTATTTCCTAATGTGGTAAAATTTTGCCAGATGGGGCGGTATGTGTGTGGAGGGGAATCCTATGCATTTATTTTGAGGAAAGCAAGATTATTTGACACCTCTAAAAGAGTTAAATGTGTAGTAAATCATTAATACAAATTCATTCTGGGTGTGGGATACTTCCATTTAGGAATGTAAATTGTCGTGTATACCCCATATAAAACTTTTTTTAATGCATAGGCATGGGACTGGATCTATAAATTTATGTATATATGATAAGCATACCTAACGATATTCATACACCATGGAAGAAGGAAGGAAGGAAGGGAGGAAGGGAGGGAGGGAGGGAGGGAGATATTATCTATGCCTACTGATGATGAAGAACAGGTCTGGTTTAGGCCAGTCCACTAGAATGCAGGCAAAAATATTTAGTAGGGCCACCAGATCTGAGCTGCAAATATCTGGATAGCCATTATATAGCAGAAAAGCATTAGAGTTTTTCTGTCATCTGAATTTCTGCAGCCCATATCTGATAGCCCTAATATTCATGCTATTGTTAAAGAAAATGAAATTCTTATGTTACAATTAGCAGCAAGATTCACAGTGGCATTAACGGCAGAGGATTTCAAACCAAAGCACTGGAATGTTCAAATATGTCTCTCTCTGTTCAGGAATTGATTTATTTTGCTGGTTTTTGGATTCCAGCTGTAAAATTGGCAAGGTTTTAGGATTTTAGGGCTGACTGTTAATAATGCATTAAGAACATCAATACACAGTAGCAACAGTAGTTCTAACAACTGTTGTAAACAGGAACTAGTCCAGATCATTACGGACAACTGATCTGAAGAGCATTATGAACTCAAGAAAGCAGTGAACTCAGTAAAAGTAAATGGAAACTACTAGCAGGTGGTTTCTATTACGGGCTTTGGGCTAGGAGACACACATCCCCGCTCCAAGGATGTACAATGAATAAGGAAAGAATAAGCTAAGAGGAAGGGCCTGTGCCCTTCTTCCTCTTGCATTTGTTGCACTTTTGGAGCTCAAAGCGTAAACATGAATATTTGCTGCTATTGCTGGGTTTTCATACTGTATCCTCAAACTCACTTGGACACAAGAGATTTGGATTTTTCCATTTTCTCTTTCAGCAAGTTGTACAGCTGTAAGATAGACCAGTTGAATCCCTGATTGCCCTTTAAACATTTGTTAAAAATCAACAATACCCAGTGCTCTTTGTCTTTGTCATGGGAGTTTACACAGCTTGAGATGTGTGCTTGCAAGGAGATTCTTTGGAGTACATTTGGTGCCTACTTCTTATAGCTATATTTGCTTTTTTGTAATGATTCTGTGAACATTTCTCAATTATCTGCTTCTGCATCCTTATGCCTGAGATACATGTCCTGATTGGAGAACACATCTGTAAAAATATCTCAGGACCTACAAATATTCTGAGCTGTTATACAGTTTAGCCACTGAACTTGTGAAGGACTACAGTTCTTCAGCTCCATATTAATGAACATTACCATCTGTTTATTTGATTGGAGAACACAATAGACTAAAAGCAGGTAATAACAGGAACATGATGGGAAAGAGTTATATTGGTCAGTATTGCAAAATCTGCATATTGCTCACATGTCATGTAGGTTGCAGATAGGCAGTGCCAGCATGCAAGAAGGCAGAAACAATTTTGCAGAAATAGAAGAGGTACATTATAAATATATCCAGAATTATTTGAAGATTAAAGTGAGTTGCCCTTAATGCCCACAGCTATCCTCCTGCAAAAAAGAAAAGAAAAGAAACACATCTTACAGCTATAAAAGAAAGTGGAACACTTTGCAAGATGGATGCCAGAACAGACATCTTTTATTTCATCTTTTATGTACACATTAATGAATGTAATTAAAAAATTCTTCACTTGTCCCATTTCCATGGAATGTTGTAATGTTATCTGATGATTTCTAGTTAGTGGTGTTAGTGGGGCCTTCCAGTCCTGGCACACCATATTAGAAGGAGGAGGACTTTTTTAGTTTTATTATTATATTTAACTTTTGAGATGGCAGCTAAGCTGGGAATTCCTATTAAGGTATAGTACTAAGCAAATGGAGAAAGCTTCACAAAGTAGATTTACGAGATAGGTATTTATAATGCTCAAAAATATGTAAATATCTGATACTGCCTCTAACATGCAAAGAAGAATCTATCAGCATATTACATGAAGACACATATATACTGAACATGGATTACTTTATTATGGGGAAATGAACTTTGGAAAGGGATGATACTGAATAATGTAGAAGGCATTTCTTACTGACTACATTTCACTTGAAATCACTATCTCCAAAAGAAGCTTTTCAGAGGATTAAAATGAGGTAGAAATGGAACTGAAAAAGAAAGCTCCTTCTCCTACCCCTAATTTCGAACCTAATCCATCATAATGAGAAAAGGGGTTCCATCCCAACTGAGATCAACATCCGAAGTAATATCAAGAGGCAAAGAATATAAAAGTCTACTAGGACAGTTTATGTTAATAAATGGTTTCCCCTCCTGATGAAATGCAAAATGTACTTGTCTTCAAAATTACCAACTGCTAAAATTTAATAGAGCTCCATGCATTTGGGATTGTTGAGTTGCTTCCTCAAGACTGGAGTACAATTAATTATCAATATTAAAAATAAGATCTTTGCATATTACTCCCGAAGAAGAATCCCAGCATTTCAAAATGTTAAGGTGGATCAAGATAAATCTTGGTAGCTGCCACTATGAAGGACAAGTTTCATCCTTTGTCTGCTTTCTGGCTCCTACAACTCCTTCCTAGTTTCTCTTCCATTCCTGGTGCTAATGAAGTCCAAACTAGGGAAAAAGAGAGAGTGAAAACAAAGACCTTCAAAAGAGTGGTAGAAATGCCTTTAGCACATCCTCTTAGCAGTTGAAGGCTTCCTGCCCCCCCCCCACCAAAAAAAAAAGAAAAATGAATGGTGATTCTGTTCCAGCCAGTTCCATCTCTTTACCTTTGTAGGCAATTCAGTTGAACACTCTGAGAAGAACTGAGTTTCCACAAGGCTGACCTGTTCTCTTTGGTTACTGTCAGTTCGACAAAGGAAAGGCAATTTATATGCTGAATTAGGCCAGTTTGTAACATTTCTGAAATGGGGCCCTTGTTCTTTCGCAGTGGAGGCCAACATTTTGTAAACTGGCCAGACTGTGAGAATCATGGTCAGTATAGGCCACACCCATTCCATTGATTTAAACTTGTGGGACTCATTGATTGCAGGGCTCTTTGATGCCTATTTTAGCTTTATTGAATAAACAGAAATGGTGGTGCCAGTTTCTCATGTAGTTCATCCCTGCACTGACAAAATGGCTCCCATTCTTAGCTTGTATTTGGGGAACTTAGTTGGGGAAATTCTAGCCAAGCTGATCAAACCACTTTGATGGAAGCAGTAGCTATAACTCAGGGCCATGCTGATAGTTGGTTTACCTTCCTAAAGGGGAAAGTTTCAGATTGTGTTAATGTGAATGCATGCTGCAGGATTTCTACTCCCACAATCCTATGTTAATTGGAAGTAACTCAGTTTGTTTAATGCTGCCAGGCTGCTTGGTTTCTCCTGACAAGTGACCACATCCAAATTAAGTGTAACAGTATTATTTTCCTTGCATATGTATAAATACATGGCTAATGCCAGAAGAAAGACTTTTACTTTCTCTGATTCCACATTTGCTGGTTCACAATGTTTTTGCAGCATATGGCTGGCTCTTTTTTGAGTCCAGATAAGTGTTGAAACCCAAGTCAGCCTCAGGCTTTGCACCAAGGATTACAAGAATCTCTGGTAAATAGCAAGTGCTGTGCTAAAATCCTTACCTGATGTGAATTCTATCAAAGCTACACTTTCACTTCACTGCTGCCACCAACAGGACAATCCATAAAATAGAGCACTTTTCTTACCTTCTATAATGATAAAAAATTTAAATGGGACGGAGAAATCACTGGAATATCAACTCAGGTATCGGTTTTAGGGATGCAAAGTACCTACTTTTATATACCCTTATTTTGCAGCATCAGGAAATTCTTCCTCTCCCCATATTTGCAATCCATTCCTGGTTATTCTGACTGATTGACTGACAGGCAAACAGACAGACAGAGAGCTGCTATGGACAGAGAGAGGCTGTGCAAATCTGCAAGAAGGTATCCAGCTTCTAAGAGGGAAGTGGAGTAGTGCAAATGCTGTCTGAGTCATGCAAAGGGAAGTGAAATACCTGGTCCAGGGACATTGGAGTAAAGAGCACTGTCTATGGCACAAAGCTCTTACTCAAGATAAACCCAAGCAACCTCACATTGGTTAAAGAGATATCATAGATATTAATTTCATCACTCTTATATGTAGTACTGTCTTGTGAACATGGTGACCAGCTGGAAACTTTTCTTTAAACTCCACTCAGAAAAGGCTGTGGCAAGCACACGTACTTGTGTGTCCATGAATACTCTGCAAAGTGTAATATGGAAAACACATATGTGTAAACATGTATTAATATGGTGAATTTGGACAGGGATAATACAAGGTTTTTTGCATCAGTTCCTTAACACTTCTTACTGATTGGTTTCAAGTATCTTCTTCCCTTTACTGAGTATTTTGGAACCTCCACTAACCTCTTTCCTTATTTCTCAGATTAATCCCATTCAGCTTTCTCTTTTTCATCAGAGTCATATTTCATCAGCTGGTTCTAATAGTGATACGAATGTTCAGGTTTTCTTCACCCTTGAGCAGCATCTGCAGGAGTGTTAGAACAGGCAAGAGGATAGTTGTGTGATGAAATCCTGCCTCTTTGTATGTGCAGATTGCCTTGATACAGCTACAAAAGGGATGGGCTTCAATCTTGCTGCCATGACTTCCATCTTTTTTTTTTAGATTTTTTTTATCCTACCTTTATTATTTTTATAAATAATACAAGGCAGTGAACATGCCTAACACTTCTTCCTCCTCCTATTTGCCCCACAACAACAACCCTGTGAGGTGAGTTGGGCTGAGAGAGAGAGAAGGACTGGCCCAAAGTCACCCAGCCAGCTTTCATGCCTAAGGCAGGACTAGAACTCACCGTCTCCTGCTTTCTAGCCTGGTGCCTTCACCACTAGACCAAACCATAGCAAGTCTTCATCTTGCTTCATCTGATCATATTGTCAGAAATGGAACACAACATGCTCTTGATGGCCTGAAGGGAAAAAGACTGATGGTGGCATCTGCAGGAAAGTCCTCATCTTGCTGTGATGACCCTCCCACAGATGCCAACATTGGTCTTTCTCCCTTCAGGCCACCAAATGCATGTTGTGACCCATTTCTGACCACATGATCAGGTGAAGTGACAGCATACTCCAAAATGGTTTTTCCCATTATAGATTCCATGATGGGAATTCCAACCTGATGTGTCTTTTACAACATTATTATATTATGTTTTTCCTTTTTCGCTGCTGTTTATTTCATTGCTAGGTTTCTTTTTAACTTAATAATTTATTGTAAGCCACTTTATTGAAAATAATGGTGGTGATTATTACAGAAGCAGGAGTTCTCAGACATAGGATCCTTTTATTAAACAAGACGACTGAAACACTTCACTGTTTGTGTCCCTGCAGTGTTTTATGAGTCATGTGCATCCTCTCTGTGTCCTTTCTGCTGCCCCAAATCTTCTATCTGGTTCCACTTATATTAATACAATCTTTCTACACATGTAAGATGGGATTTGCATTTTCAGATAAGGAAATACATAATAAGCAGAACTTTTCTACTATTCTTTCTACCTGTTCTCATTCAATCTACAGAAACAAAACTCATTGGAAACTCTTTCAAAGAAGAAATTAATTCTGGGCAAATTCTTAGGAGTTAACTGTGATGGTCTTCAACTTAACTGGTTGTGTGATGGCCAATGGGTATGTCTGGTGGTCCTGACTTTCACCTTTCAATCTTTCTAGAAGTCTGTAGACTTGCTGGATTCCCACCCTTCAGTTTAATTCCCACAAAATATGTTATGGGGGAATGCCTTCCAGGGGATCTTGTAAGAAGCAGTGCTCCTGTCACTGTTAAAAGGGAGTTCTACTCGAGAAATTGTTGGAAAATTTCTCCAACCAATTTGCAATCATCCACTCAATTTCTGTGCTCACAAATTTAGGAGAGAAATTCTGAAGGACTTTTGTGGCAATTTCTAGTTCATTTCACCTAGTTAACGACATGAAGAATTACAATATACTGATTAACAGCCATGGAGGTATGAAACCTGTGTGCCTTTTTTTTGGCATCTCCTCTGCCACTCCTTCAGAATATTAATAGCAGTAAACCCTCCTATCCATATTTGCCATCTCACATTTATCTAATTTTTGTTTACCCTCAGTTCATTTCCTTCAGCTTGATGACTTGGTCCCATACACTAGTACCTCTTCTACTAAACACTTTCACTCCAACAGATTAAAATCATTAAGTATTTAGGAGAATATGGTAAATGTTATAGAATGTAGAACTTCTTCAGATAATGGAAGATATGCATAGTTCATTTCAATGGGAAAATAAAAAATCGAGTCCATTGACTAGAAGTCAATTTTCTCCCATCCAAATCCTATTTTCTTTCTTTCCCTCTTCATGTTTTGCAAACTCTTGGTTAATACTGATTATGTGTCACCGGAAAACACACATTCTATATCACATGCTCTGAAAATTATCCATTGCACATTATACCTCTAAGCAGTTTGCCTATAATGCAATCATTTTCTGATAATCATTGCACAAAAACTTCTAAAGCAGTTGGGTCCCCCCCCCCCCCGCTTCCTCTTCAACATATAAGTAAAAAGCAGAGAAAAACCCTGTACTGCTGAACAGTGGGATGATGATGAATTCCCATCTCTTCCTTCATAAAACACTTGATTGGTTGATAAATAATGAATAATTAGTAACTGGATACATACCAATATATTTGTGGCTGTGATCCTGTGGTTTGGTAAAATAAAATCTGACTTGAGTCAGTTTAGAGCCCCCTTCTGGTACTATTGTAGGAGAAGAGCTATGTTAATCTATGGTAGCCAAAAGGTAGAAGGAATGTGGTATAATTTTATTAAAAGGCATAAGCTTTCATGAGCTACAGCTTCACTTCATGCAATTTAAATTCCACCTTAGTTTAGCCACTCTGTGCATCTGATGAAATATGTAGTTCATAAAAGCTTATGTCTTTAATACAATGTATTAGTCTAAAAAAATGCTACTACACTCTTTCTGACTTCTGGTATTATGTGGACTGACATTCTATTCATGCCCAAAGAAGGGAGGAAGAACAGGTTAGTCCTTTCCTTGGCATTGTCCTCCACTGGTCCTCAAGTGCATTGGAGAACCTCCATCTATAGAGGATGTTTTCCTCTGTTCATAGTCACCTTTTCTATATGGAGATTATTCCAAGAGAAAGTCACTACTCCCCCTGGAAATAAGGAGACCATTTCTGGCTTTGCACAAGACTTGAAGAGAACCGAAGACCACAACCAGTCCATGTGGCTTATATTGTAAGTTTTCTGCTCAATTCCTAGCATCTCTAAGTAGAGCTGAACACTGTCCTTCCTGAAATGCTGAAGCTGTGCTGCCAGTCACTCTCAGAACTGGACCAAAGATCAGACTCAAGATATGACAAGATCTGGCCCAGGGCTTTGACTTAATATAAGCAGTTTATTCTGCTCCTGTGACTACTAAAGAGTGAGGAAAGCCAGTGCAGTGTGGTGATTAAGGGTTCTAGCACAATGGATTGGGTGTGTGTAGGCTCTTGCCATGTTATTCTGCCGCTTGCCAGCATCAAATTTCCCATTTCAGCCAATGACTGACTGAGGGCTTCTGCTTTCTGTCAGTGCTTCGGTGCAATGACACATATTCTCCAGTGATTAGATTAACGCTGGCAAAGCCAATATGAAAAACCCACACAGATTACCACTGTCACCCACAGTAATTACATTTATTCATTTCCACTTACCTGAGCTTTTACAAGCTAAGCAAGGGGCCAAATAAGCAATAAACACAGAAGCAAGAAATTAAAATGCTGCTCTGTTTGCTGTGAAAACAATCAAACCATCATCTTTCTTTAGGCAGCTCATTCATCATCTGGGAGGGCCGTGCTGTGATGATATGCAGGGATGGAAACCTAATGTTATTACATGTAAATTCACTAACATGAAATTACTGCCCCTGATGTGATTTCACTAATAAATTAGTTCATTTCCACCTTTTCGCAAGAGACTTTAGGGACTGTGGAGAATTGCACATCTGTCTTGTAATCTCCCTTGATTTCTTCCTAGCCAAGGTGGCGACTCTGGTTCGTTTTGCTCTTTATCTTCCACATCTGCTCACTTCTGCTATTCCATTAACAAGAGGCAGCCATCAGAACTGCAGGACTTGTTAGAGTAGGCTGAAGTCCACTCAGTCTTTCCAATGCCCCTTTCTGCAGCCATCTGTAACTGCCATCATTTGTTAAATAACAATAGATCCATCTGCTAATGCTCACACTTGCCTGGCAGTCAAAAAACTGACCTATGGGAAGGGAAAGATGTATGCAGTTAAGTGCAGGGATCCAAATTTGTTACCAGGTCTGGTAAAGGTAGCCCAGCCAATGACATTTGAAGGTTGCACCTGCCACTTAGCACAGGTCAGTCCTACGCATAGAACAACTCTACTGCTCTTTGAAAATGGCACTGGGTGGGTTTTTAATTGTTTTAGTTGTAGCTAAATGGGGTTTACGGAAACTGGGTTTGGATTCAAGCTTAAATCAAGAGAATGTGTAAACCATCTAGAGTCTGTCTGGATTGAGGCAGTGTATATATTTCATAAATAGAATAAACTGAATGTTTGTTGAATGAATGAAACTTGAGATTATTTTCCTCTGTATAATAAAGATTTCCAAATGTGTATTAGGTCAATGCCTTTTCTGACCAACTGAAAGATCACAAAACTGTGCACAAGTCTTCCCAAACTCTTCATCAGGCAAGTAACTAAACAAAGCAATGCTCTCCACTTTTTTTTTTTGGGGGGGGGGTTACTTATCATCTTGCCTGCCAATGACTTTGACAACAGTAATTTTGGGGAACTTTTTAGTACTTGGCAAGATGTGATGACACTTTCTCCTCCTCCTCCTCTTCCTCCTCCTCCTTTTAAGCCAGCGATCCTACTTCCTGCACTGCAGTTGACTGAAAGGTGTGTGACTTTGTCACAGTAGTATCCTAAAATATGCTGGTGTTTGAGAAGAATTAAGGGGAACCCTTGAGAGATTTATTACACGCCACTGTGTTTATTTTGTTTTATTCCCAGTATAAATCCAGGAGCTTCTCCTTTGCTGACTGGTTATATCATGCTTTTGAAGCAACGCTGAAGCAGATCAAACACCTAGTGACAGAAGGGCTGTTGTTTTCTGTTTGAGTATTTGGAGGCCTCAGGTTGCTTATACAGCAGATGAAGCATGGCTGGCCTTCTCCCTTCTCTTTTCAAGATCTATTAGGAATTTCAGCCTAGGCAAGAAACTCTTTCTTTTACTAATCAGTCAGCCTTATCCAGTATTCAGAATCACTCCATGTGGATAAATAAGAAATACTATACGAAACCAAATAACACCCCACCATGGTTTGTTTAATAACATGACAGTATCTTGCTGAACAACTGTATTTTGTATGTAGTTATTGATTGTAATTTATAATGCCCATTAGCTCTCTAAATTGCTGCTAAGTAATGGTAGGCACTGGAGGTTTAACAGCTCTTTCTGATCCTTTGGTGACAAGATGAGCGGCCAACAGCCTTTGCCAAAAAGGGGAATGATGGATCCCCATTGGGGAGGCAGTAAATTAGGTTATAGTCTTCATGATGAAACAATGGTGGAAGGAAAATTAACTATCAATAAAAATCTATAAAGCCACTCTGATTATTCCCAGTCAATTATATCAATTAGAGATCAAACAGTGAGCCCCTGCAGGACTTTAAATAGGACTAAGCAGGGGCCAAAGGAGGCCAAATTGTGTTACAAAATGCAACACCCTGGGCAGCTGCAGGAGATAATCATTGCTGTCATTGACAAAGGGGCTGCTTTATTAGAAAGCTGGATATGGCCTGCGGGCAGGCTGGCTTCTGGCAAAGAGGACAAAAGCTCAGCAGTGAGAGAGAGGCTGGCTCCAACCTGGGGAGGGGAGGGGAGGGGAGGGGAGGGGAGGGGAGGGGAGGGGAGGGGAGGGGGGGGGGAAGAAAGGCTCCTTGATTGGTTCTTGCTGATGTCTGCCCCTTGCAACCTCTTTGTCATTCAAAATAGATCATACTGAATGCTATTCTTCATCTACCTCTAAGACATGGTTTCCCTATTTGGAAAAAAAAAGTCAGTATGGAACAAAGTGGTTCCCCGGGTGCATATGCATTCACCTAGGTCAGTGAATTTTACATGCAGGTTTTGTTTCTGTTACTTTTGAAATATCTGATTGGTTAATTAAATGCAAGTCTTCCCCCCACCCCAGAAGGAAGCATGTACCTTAATCCAAGTCAAACTATCCTTAGGGAAGGGGTACTTGTTACTTGTATTAAAACCCCTGAAAAGAAGTGGTGCTGTGGGCCCTTTAAACTGAGACAGAGTTGCCATCTAAGGTTCTGCCTTAGATATTATGAACTTCTAAATACTATGATATTGTCATGACCATCATTACCTTTCTGCTAACAGATGATGATTACTAATTAAAGATGACTTATTCATCGGAGGGACCCTGTTAGGTGATCTTTTTATTTTGGCCCAGAAAAGTTATATAACATTTATCTTGTTTCAAGTTTCAATGCAGTGAAGCTGGAATGGTGCTCCCTAGAACAGCAATAGCTCAGATGACTGCTCCCAATACCCAAGATCTCAGCTATTCATGCAAGCTGCCAGCATAGAAGGGACAAGTGGGAAGAAGGCCTTGATAACTCCTATAGACTTCACATATACCACCTTCACTGATTTTGCTTATTGAAATATTTAGAGATGGGGGTGAATTTCCAAATGGAGGATTTTGAAGTACAAGTGGGAAATATTAGGACAACAGATGAAAAACTCCAGATGATCACTAGAGGACATCTCTTTGCTGACAACTAGTAGTTCTTTGGATTTTTGTAATCCAGATCCTGTAGCCTTAGAAATGTGAACTCCAAAAACTTCCTTTCACTTTGACATGGGATCTAACTTTTTAAAAAACAACCTTATCGCACTGTGTGCCATCCCTGATTTTACAAGTCTTGGCTCTGAGACTACCTATCCATCTTGGCCAGCCCTTCTACTTTGTCAGCAGCTCTTCTGAGTCTCAGATGAGGTGTGGAGCTTGGAAACTTCCTCATGCAATGCATATGAGCTACATCTCCTCTCCTATGAATAACCAAGAAAATGCTTTCAGGTGGACTGCTCCTAGCATTACTGATCCAAAGGCACTGAGCAGTCATTCTATTCTTCCTGCCTTAATATGTTTTGTGGGTAGCAAAAAAGAGAGTAGACAAACACGGGACTGTTAGAAATAGAAGACCATCTAGGTCAAGACTGTCGATTACTAGTTCTGGCTTTCCAGGTTTCATAGTAGAATCTTTCTAGTCTTACCTAGAAATCTGAGGATTTAACCTGGAACTCCTTGTCCATAAAGCAGGTGATCTATCTGAGCTCTTCCATCTTTATTTGCACATCAATCAGCTATATTAATGCCTCTGTTACTTAGCTTATGGGAAGCATTCAAGTGACCAGAGTGATTTAATATCCATTAAAATGTACAGTACAATTTACATGTTTTTTTTTAAATATTTGTTTATTTATTCCATTACATTTGTTATGGCTGCCCACTCCCCGTACAGTATACTATATCTAATTATTGTTAGTGGTTAAAATGCTGGCCTGGCCTCAGGAAAACCCAGGTTCAAGTTCACCCTGAAAGCTCTGTGGGTGACTTTGAATCAGTGTTCTCTCCCTCTTTCTCTCTCTCTCTCTCCATCTCTCTCTCTCACTCTTTCTCTCAACCTACTTCACAGGACTGCTGTTGGTGGGGAGAAATAGGAGGGAACACAGTATAAGCCACCTAAAGTTCCTTGAAGAGGTAGGATATAAATCTAACAAATACATTTCAAATAAATATCAATAAAAATCATAAAAATGAAATAAAGTATCATTTTATGAGATAGTAAATTCCATGCATTAAATGAGTAGTTATTATATTTTATATGTTGCCCAAATCCATAGTACCCTATTGATGTATTATACTAAACATAATTAATACTATGTTCACCATCACCTTGTCCATTTCATCTGATTTATTCTTACAGTTATATTTTTAATCCATACATTCCAAAATAGCTTTCAATGATTAAAAGATAACCAAGTTTAATTTCAATTTTGTGCAGGTACATACTTTTCTCATTAAACCTTTCAATCTCTCTAAAATCTAGATGATGATGTATGCAAGTTTCCAAATTACTACTGAATTCAAATTTTAGCATTATAAATAGAGGATACCATTAATGAAATGTTAGGACTAATTATCTTCCTTAAATTATCCTAATTTTCCAATAAGGCTACTACACTCAGATTATTTTCTTCTCGAATAATAGGTTTTTGAGCTAATTGTAACCAAAGAAATAAAAAGTAATTGGCGCTTTAATACTTGCCCCAGATAAAATGAAGTGCAGGTATTTCAACTGGGGAAAAAAAAAAAAAGCATTCCCTCCTATACTAAGATGGAGAGATTAAGCGGTTCAAATGTGGTCCCAGCAGAACTCCCTTAGTGGCTTCATATTTATCTGAGTTGTTGGCCTGAAAGCCTCCAAGACTGAATGCTGGAAGATCATCTAAATTTCTCTTCTATATGGATCATTTGCAGAGATCCTGTCTGTATCTTTAGACATGAGCTTAGGCTCTGTCCTATACAAATGGCTCCAGAAATGCAAGAAGCATGGCCAACAGAAATGGGGTGAACCAAGTTTTGGAGACAATCAAGACCTACAGAAAAATCTGCATATATCTTGCATTTGCTGTATTTTTCAACATGCAGCCATTGTATGCATAAGTGCTTGAGCTGATATAAGTGTTCGTGGAAAAGGTCCTATCCTGCTGTTCTATCATCATGTTACAAATCTCCTTCCTTAGCATTTTCCATCTCTTCTCAATGGCTTTTGTAGAAAGACTAATGGAAAATACTCGGAAATAACTGATGATATAAGAAGTTTCTGGGCTAACTCTCCCCAAAACAGCCCTAGGGTTGAGATTTCCTGATGCATAAAGCTTAGCCCACTTGTCTTTCCCCCTTAAATGGATTCCCATTGCAATTTGATTAAAGGATCCTTTCTGAGCACAGAAATATTGGCATTAAGCAAGAAAATGTACTTATGAAAGAACGAAAAATGGAAAGGGGTGGGGGAAGAGGAGAAAGTAATTTAACATTTGATGAAACAGAACATGAGCTTCCAGAGGATGCTCCACGTTTAAGGGTTTTTTCCCTCCATTGCTGTCCTTCGCTCTCTCTTATTAAAGGCCCAAGCAATTTAGAAATTGAGACAGTGTTTCCCACTTAATAGTGTGGCTGTTAATCTTCTTGCCACTCAGCTCTGAGTATTGAACACAAGAGGGAGGGAGACAGAGGAAGAAGAGCTCCTCCTGTCACCAGCTGTGGGTGGGGAAGGACTGCCCTGAGGGGGTTTGAGCTTGAGGGAAAAAAATCCACCACTGAGAAAAGGCAATAACTGAACTCTTTTGCTGCCATATAAATGAAACAATCAAGGAAGATTGACAAAGGAAATTCCACTCACCCCAGAGGCAAGAGGAGTTTACTGTAATATGTCCGGGCTAAGACAACTGTTTTTAGCCAACTCCTCTTCCAAGCATCTCCCTCGTTAATTTCTATTAAGGAGAAACAAATCATGGCAAAGGGCTAGCAGAATGATGGGGTGAGAGGGCGCTGGAGTCATCCGTTGCATGGATGTTCAGCATGTCTCAGTGGCTGACCTGACATTTCAGTGCCCAGAGTTTTTTGTTGCAGCCTCATTTTTAAGGTCTCAATGGCAGGTATTGAATCTCAAAATAAGGGGCTGGTATTTTTTCCCTTCCACTGGAAAACCCCTCCCCAGTCTCTCTTTCCCCACCTAATAATTTAAGATACCCCATTTACCATCCTTCCATTCCGAATTGTTTTTACTTTTTTGATGAAAAAGACAGGCAGCGTATATCAGTCCAGCTCATGCATATCATTAAAAAATTATAGCGCAAGAACGGAGGGAGTATTGTCTACAGCTGGGCATGCTTCAGAAATTGTTTGAAAGAAGTATTTTGGATCTTGTGCAAGCCTGAGCACACCATTCCTCTGCTATTCATTAAACCAGCTAGAGATTAAAAAAAATGTTTGCACCAGATTGAAAAAAAAAGTGTGGCTACTATAAGAGTCACATTAATTAAATTAGCCAATATTCGAAGAACATGCATACAAGAAGCTCTGTCCAGTTACTAGGGATTGAGAAGATGGGTTTCTAATCAGGGGTAGGCAATCTGGTCCCCTCCAAACATTTTGAATTTTAATTCCCATCAGCCTCTACCAACATGGATCATGGAAAGGAATTGTGGGAGTGGTAGTCCCAAATATCTGCAGGGTGTGAGATTGTGGATTTCTAATAGATCAGCCCCACAAATGACCTGTTATGTTCCTAAGAATCCATGGAGACATTTACTGTAGCAACTGTGCTTAAACCCATGACTGTTATAACAGATTTAACTTTATAACCCTGCTTGTTAAGAAGTTAGGGTGTTCCGCTCCTGAACATCAAGGGGTTTATGGCTGAACAAAGACTATAATTGAATTCAAACTATAGCTGTCATAACTGGAGTGGCACCAGAATGCAAGGAGTTGGTGTTTCTGCATCTCTTTGCTGCCCTCTAGTGGTCATCCAGAGGTTTGCAGCCCAGATATGGTAGGCCAATCCAAATTAAGATGGTAGTTTATAGGTTTAAGAGCATTTGTTTGGTGGCTGGATCATTATTTCCAAGATCAAGGTCTTGGCATCCTCCCTAGGGTTGTCATGCTGCATTTAAGCACCATTCTACAAGGTGCAGGCTGTTTGTTGTTGTTTAATTTCAAGGCCTAATGACAAAACCCTGCTTCTAGTCCATACCCTTTGGGAACCGAGATGCAGCTCTCACTCAGAGATCCTAGGCAGCCGAGTAACGTTAAAGGGACTCCCTCCTTCCCTAGCCAGGCTCGCTGCGAAATGTTATTAGCATTAGGTAATGATCTGTAAATGTGTCAGAACTATGCCACCTAGTGACATCAACACCAGTTTCCTTTGGTGAAGTCACATTGATTGCACAACAGCAAGCCACAATACAATTAATGCTAATTTGGTTTCTTGGTGGATAACTGCTGCACAGCACTTTGAGCGTCTCAGGAAGGCTCCTGAAAGAGTTTCATGCTCTAGCTTTTCTGATGGTTGTTATTTTTATTCTTCCTTTTCTTCAGGCAAAATAGAATTTGGGTACCATGGATTTGAGAGGGAGACTTCTGAAATAGCTGTGTTTTGATATCTGATATTTATTTTCTCTTTTCAGCATATATGAATTGTCTCTGAAGTCTGACCAAGTCAAAGGATCCACATTAAATTATAGGATTTTTCCCCCCACATGTACATGATTTTGTTTTAATTAAGCCTTTGAAGAAAATGTTCTTAATATTGTATTCTTTATTATTTATATCTGTTTTGCTCTAAGTTCCGTTAAAATTAAGGTGCAAATATAAGGCAATCAATAAAAGTATATCCACTATTTTACAATACAAAAACCTATGAGTGTACAAAATATATACTTTTTTGTTTTATTTTGTTTCTCTTATTCCCCTGCACTACTAGTATTTGTCATAACATGTATTAGGGTGAACATCCATTTTCAAACTGTGATGTTCAAGGGGGGGAAATCAATTAGTTTCTGTAAACTTTTGAAATGAAGGTAAACCCATTTTTGAAACTTTATAATTGGAAGAAAAGTACAGTCAGGGCTAGGTTCCTAATATTTAGAACCATGTTTTAGCGGAGAGAAAGACCACTAATTGAATTCACTAAAAACCACATAATCAGTCAATCATCTTTTCAATAGTGTGTTATCTATCCAGAAGAGGAATGAATTGTTTAGTGAAGAATAATATTACATTAGTGATATAATGAAAAAAATTGAGAATAAAGAAAAAAACCCAGTATTTAAAGAACCAAAAAGTTTACAGATTTACCAGAAGAATAGGAAAGAGATCTGGACCAGATAAATAGTAAGCAAATTCTTTATATTTTCATTATATAGGCATTTGCTTATTCATTGCACTTATACTCTGCCTTTTCTATAAGTTGTGAAGACAGTGTACATCTCTTTTAATTTTCTCCCCTCAGCTGCTCTGAGAGAGGGTGACTGTTCAAGTCACCCAGTGACCCAGTGAGCAACACAATCAAATGGAGACTTGAAACTGGGGCTCCATAGTTCAAGTCTAACATCAACTATAGCAGTACACTGGCTTTCTATCACATTTGAAACTGGGTGGAAAATAAAATCACATACTTTGGCCATGCCTTCTACATCCTCCTTTCTCTCCAGATTTGAAGGAGTTGATTCAAACATGGGTGTTGCTCTCTGCATGATCTTGGATCATGCTGTCTTAGCATCTCATAGTAAGATTCCCATCTACAAAGCAATCAGCAGTGCAAGAGACATGATGCAGAAGCAGACCTTATTAAGGTAAACTAAAATTCATGAACCAATCTATCATTAGGGGCAAAAAGTGGCAGGAGAAGATAACTTTGGTCCCTAAATCCAAGCAGAATTTTATGGAAAAAGCAGAAGTATAGTAAATTCTTGGGGAAATGAGGGTAAATTGGTTACTGAGAAAATAACAACCTCCTCTCTACATTTGCTGATCCAAAATTCCAAAATGGGGGTGGGGGGGTGGAGAGAAGAGCTACATAATTTGGTAAGGATGATAAAAAAACAGAAGAGTTCCCCCACTCCTTCTACTGCTGCTTCATTCTAAGTGCAAAATTTGAAGCATCGCTGAATTGTTTTCCAAAAGGCAGACTTTGAACTGGTCAATGTGTACAATTGGATTTAGCATTAACATTCTGACTTTTTAAGATTGCGTAACATAACTTTGAAGAAGATGGATAAGATCTGCATAATATATTCAACACCACACAATTATATCTTAGAAAGTAAACATGTCCACCTAGTCAATGTAGTAGCCCTACTTTTTCAGAAAAATGCATTGTGTCAGAGTCCTGAAATGGTTCAACAAGTTGCACCATTTAAGATTGGGGATGATACTATTCTTGGTGGCTGTCCTAAATAAAACCTTCCTAGCAGACCACTTTTTTTTCCTTCTCTGCCAGCTTTCTGCTTGTAAGAAAATAATATGCTTTTTTTTTTTTAACATGCAGAAATACTTTAAAATGTGGCATGCCCCTCTCCAGCCTTCAATCTTGAAGCAGCACTTCATTTCCTCAGAACTCTTAGGATCTCATTTTCACTTCATTTTGCCACGTATAACTTGTTCTAGTTTATTCAGAAAAAATTACACTTTGCATGAAAGGGACACTTCAGCATTGGTTAGAGTCTTTGGTCTCAGCAGATGGCTAACCTTGTCTGAGTTTGAAAGCTAAGCAGAATGGGGATGGTTTAGTGTTTGGATAGGAGACTAACAGAAAATCCTGCAGCAGGAGATTAAACTAGAAAGTCAAGCGATATCCATGAAAGAAGGCAATGGTAAATTACTCCTATATGATTGCTAAGAAACCTGTATGGACTCGCCCATGTAGCTACCAAAAGTTGACCTTGACTCAAGGGCATCTTTAACTTTATAAATCTGTATCGTTGTGTCCGCAGAATTTCTAATTAAATTTTAAAAGTGAATACTACATACTTTTGTGTCTCTGAAGATAAACAAGGAAGTTATTTATAAAAGAGTACAGGTATACAAAATGTGTAGGATTTTCATATGAACAAAATGCTTGCCATTTATTACGTATTTTTTACAAATCTATTTGCTAGCTCTCAAGAGTTGCCTGGCACCACTTAACTTTAATTGAAGTAGCCACCCTTGGAGAAAATTTAAAATCAATTGAAGGCATGTTCTCAAGTAAAGTCAGAAAGATTACATTTGCTTGACACCATTTCCAGTATGGCTTAATCATGTATAATTTAACTGGGGAAAAGGTTTAACATTTGAATTTATCCACACACTCATTGTAATGCTAAAACATAGGCTTCCCAATTTCAGTTGTAACACGTTTATTATGTGTGGTCCAAGATATAGGGGATATTGAGTTTTGGGATGTTATGTCTACACAGCATGATTCAACTCACAATAAGTAAGTATACCCTCAAAAGACATAACTAGCTTTAGTTGGGTGGAGAAATACTTTACAACCTTTGTTTTTATGGTGGTGTCATTTGTATTTTCTCCAAAGCCTCAACCTGGGTTTGTGTGTGTGTGTGTGTGTGTGTGTGTGTGTGTTTTATGTTTCTTGATTTATTTTTTTTTACTTTTATTCCCCATCCAGAGTTACATTGGGTAGATGGGCAGCCTTATAAATTGGATAAATAAAACAAAACTATATATTTCTTGTTAGCATGGTCTTTGTCCATGGGAAGAAAGAATAAACATAATTATTTACAGCAGAGCAGAAAGTAGCTTCTCACCTTGTTTTCACTCTCCCTTTGGAGCAGAGGGGTCAGTGACACTGACTGTTGCACCACCTGCCTGGGGTCTTCAGTGGGCCCTCAGGAAACCATGGGCCTTCATGAAAATCCCCAGCCATGCCCTGCTTCTTCTTTCCAATGACTGCCAAATGGGTGATGTCTCATGAGCATAGAGAGTGGGGTAATGCTTGCTGACTAAGGTAAGGGACAAATCTGTAGCATTAAAAAACAGCTTTAAATTCCAAGCAATTGTTTTGAAAAGTTAAACCATGTGGTAGTTTGTTGATTTCTCTAGCACCATCTGTGTAGTACGTAGGACTCCATCCCAGGAGATATATAATATTAAACTCCCCCCCACCCCCCGGCCCATATAAATGAACAGGAGAAAAAGAGGGAAATGGAAGGAAGAATTAGAAGAAAAGGGAATCATAGGATATTGGAAGGTGGGAATTGTTGAAGTGATTCCTGGGGAAGGTGAATTTTGAAGAGAAACTTTGAGGAAACAAAGGAGATGGAAGAATGAAGATGTTTTCTAAAGCAGTTTGAAGTACAGAATAATGAGAAGCAAGGAAGAAGGCAGAGCTGTTCAGTAAGCAGGAGACCTTTAGATAACTGAAACTGGGGAAATGAGGGAAAGTCACTCAAAATAGGCTTATTACATTAGTAAGAAAAGGGGGTAAAGATATGGACAGTTTTGAAGGTAAGGAAGAGAAAATTGTGCTGCTTCTCGGAACAAAAAGCTTATATAGACAGTTCAGGCAGGGGTGTTACACAGTCAGGATGAGAGAAAGAATGAATGATTTTGCAGCAGTATACCAGATGCCAAAGAGTAGATGGTGAAACAACAAACGATCAGGGAATTGCCTTCTGCCTGAAAAGATGAAACTTCTAATGGAAAAAACCACATACTTTGGATATCAATTGAACATTGAGGGTTGGAGAAGTCGGAGGAAAGAAAGAGAAGAACAGGGGTACAGAGCTAATAAATAGGGCAAATAGTGGTGTTCAATGGGGAAGGGTGAGAAGAAGAGTTCCTAGCAGGAAATATGTGAAGTTTGGTCTTGAATAATTAAAGTCAGAAAATTGTGAAGCAAACAGCACTAAAGGAGTTGCTAAAGACATGAGAAAGCTTTAAAGGACATTTCAAGTTATCTCCTGAATTTAGGCTTGGTGCCCCATTTCAGTCACGTATTATGAATGTGTGATACCTCTATCACAAACTGGAAATGCCTAAAGTAAAGGGGAAATTGGGTGAAGGTGTTTACTTCACTATTAGAATTAGGATCTGATTCTGTTAGCAGGTATATCCTTTCTCTTTGTATGACTTTCAGTTTTAAACAATGAAAGCTTGATAATAGTTATAGGTCTTAAAGGTCTCGGTCTAGCTTATGGTTCAGCTCAGACCATTTATTCAGGGGACAATCAAAGGAGTACCAACATTAAAAGGAGAGTTGTTTCAGCCCTGATTCAGATCCTTTTTCTCGCAGTCCCTCTAAATGCTTTTTCCATTCCAGACGTGCCATCATGACACAAAGAGGAAGGGCTGTTATGTACAAAAAGCCTTGTTATATATGTACTAAGGGCCAACTTTGCAACCAATGAATACTGACATTTGATTGCTTAAAATAATAATAAAAAGAACCATAGAGACAATTACCATCTGCATTCTTCTTATTGCTGTGTCTCATAATTAACATCTGTTTATAACTAACAGTCTGAAATGCAGTTCTGCTGCCCTTGCTTTCTGATACAGTGTCGTGCCTGTCCTTCTCCTTCTCCTGCCCAAAGAAAGGAGGATTTGGTTACAAAGAACACCTTTCATTCATCAAAATAGATATCCAGGGGTGGGTAGTGGCAAACCACACAGATACTCAAGCAACTGGATCTCATCAGTGCAAAGACCCTCAAATACTTGGATCTAAAAAAGGAATTACGATTGAACACTGAATATGCATTCAACTCATTGTTTGTCCTTTTTTTAATGCATTTATTTCTATATTTATTAGATGTATATCCCACCTTTCATTCAAGAACTCAAGGCAGTGATATGAATGAAAAGAGAAGCAGGTAGTAATGTGAAGAGTGCAATATGCAGCGTCAGTGTTTCCTGCTACAGGAGCTTGCGTGCCCACTGTAATTTCTGAAAAAGAGACCCCTGAATGGTGTAGATTTTGAAAAGAAAAATAGACCTATGATTCCATCAAAAACTTCAGCATGATCAACGTAGATGTTCTGATCAGGAGGAACTTCTTGAAACTGCTTTTTTGTTAGCCTGCTTATTGTGTTTGATATGCAAGCTCTTCAAAGCACTGAAAATTGAAACGTAACAGTACTTTATTTGTTTATCAAATTTACAGGACTGCCCATCTCACGCAAAGTGACTCTGGATGGCATATAATAAAACCAACAATTAAAACATTCTCCAGAGACCACTTAAAAACAATTAAACATAAATAAAAACAAGATCACAAGAGGGAATGCATCGGAATGTTACACATGATACAGCCAGCGTTGAAGGGTTAGTGACAGGCCGCAAACAAGGACAAGTGTTTGATCTGAAACTAAGAGCCAATTATTGAATAAATATGTCAAATTACTGCTTAACAGCTCCATGTCAAGCAGCTAGTGTTAAAAAAGCACATATTAGCCCAGCAAATCAGAGAAAATTGCCTTATGATGCATTTCATTGTTCAGTTATATATTTAACAAATTAGGTGAGGATGAGCAGAAATATTAATTATAAGGATATGGTTTTTTTAATATGGTCAAAGTTTTTGATTTATATCCATAATGAAGTTGGGAATTTCCTTTCCGTTACAAATCATGGTGATTTATGGGTTGATTTGTCAGGGTAGTTTTGAGTAAGGGGCAGATTAGTAACAATCAGTGGTTTTCTATACAGCTTTAGTGTGTTGCTAATTCTTTTCTTTTCTTTTTCCTAGGATCATGGAACGTGTGCTATTTCAATATATTATTCTGATTTTCTTTTATTTTTTAGTGTTTAAAATCTGAATAAATAAATACATGATACCTATACACTGGGACATATGAGGTTGCAATATAACACGATGCACATGAGTCAAAAGATATGATTAAAAATGACCTTTTGTCAGAGTTCATCACATCAGGCTTATTGATCTTTACGTTGCTGTTTTTCTCCAAACTGTCCTATGTTGTCTTAGCAATTATTATGGAAAAATGGTATAAAGGTATTATACTAAATAGTTAATACATATAAATTATGATTGAGTCAGTTTGCCTGTCAGTAAACTTGATTAAGGAAGAGAGGACAACTAATGACTGTTTCTGGAGAAATCAATGATGTGCACTGGAACTGGATTCTTATGACGGTATCTACACAGTGCATCTCAACAACATCCTTAGGAGGCATCCCATATCTTATACCTTTTCCCCCCATTCTTTTATCTTTTAATGAGAATATGTTATTTAGCAAGAATTTTTTAGAGCAAAAGTACAATTTGACAAAGACATGGGAGGCAGCATTACTAGTTGCTGAGACATTCATTGTCTTCCTTCTTCCCTCCCGCCCATCTGGAATGGGATTGAAAAGGGTTTCAAGAATCCCTCCAAATATGTTTGTCCAGCCATCACCTTCTTTCCCTCTTTATCTAAGAAAGTCATGTTTGCAACTGCATCGAAAAACTCAGGCACCTGGAAGTGCCTTTTAAGGTGAGTTTGTGCCACTAGCACTTTGAGAGTGAGGGATATAATTTCCTCTTATGAGAAGTACTAATGCTTCTTGGAGCCTCCCAGTTTATTCCTTTCTGCTAGATCTGACTAGTCATAAGTGGCAAGAATCCAATGAATACTTGACTGCCTAACACATTACACATCTGTGTCATGGGCTACTTAGTGGTGAGTTGAGTTTTATCCTCAGAGCAGCTTTGAACAACCTATGGATCACCTGAGACACTCTGCTGGGTAATTCCCTAACTATATAACAACAGTGGAGAGTAAGTCTTCTTTGCCTTTGTCAGCATGACCACCACATGATGGCATTCACTTGCTGTCTGCATCAAGGCTGTCTGTTAGTGTCAGGCCCAGCCCAAGAACAATGGTGAAACAGTCCGGTTGAGTTAAGTTCCTTTATTTGCTTACACCAAATAGAATCTTGACAGACTCAATCTATACTACAGCAACTAGTGGCTATACCCTGGGAGATTCTAGGGAGTGGCTATCCTGAATCTCTTACTCTTCTCACGCTTTCCCTGCGGACTGTGTTGTCTTTTGTCTTCTTTCCCTTCCTGGAATGCACCCCCTCCTTCCTAATACCCTTGCTCTCTGTCGCTCTCCACTACATCACCCTCCTTTTCATAGATACATTCCAACACAATTAGCCTGCCTACAACTCTTAAAAAGCAAGGAGTCTCCTGAGTTTTCCCGAAAAGCTGGAGAGATTTGGAGGTATATTGGGGATGGCACAGACTTTCGTTTGATTTGGATGTTTGTGCAAAGACACCCAATTTCTGCTTTCTGAACTATACATGAACTAGAATGTACTTATACCCTGAAATATATGCTTTTCAGAATTTTCCAGTAGATTTTGCATGAAAACATGGATTTATTAAATCTTAATATGGACATATTTGTGCAGGACAGAAAAGTGTGCACCAAATTGTATGCATTATAGGAGAATTGCTTATTTGTATATGAAGAGAAATATGCCTCAAGATTTTTAAACAAATTTAGTATAACCAATATTGATTATATCACTAAACGTATGCAAGTGATAGCTAATTAACAGCCATAGCTTTATTTAAAAAGCTCTCTCAATCTATGCCACAAAAGATAAAACTTTTAGATATTCAACAATTTCCCTTTGAAGTGTACCTGCTCAAAAATAGCCACTTTAAGTTCAGGACTGCAGAACATAAAGTGAGTGATGTGTTTTACTGGCTCCTGTATATTGCAAAGTTTCATATCAGATTTCTGTTTGTTTATTCCTTTGCCTGGAGAGTATGCACATTATATAGAAAATGTGTGTTTGTGTGTTTGCATGTATGTGGTTTTTTAAAAAAATATTAGTAGTAGTAATAGTAGTAGTAGTAGCAGTAGTAGTATTTAGCCTGAATCAATCAACTGCAATATGAAGGCCTCTTCACTGAACTATAATTTACCATGCTGATCCAATGTGGACTGATAGATGCTTTTCAACAGTCTATGGCTGAGAGAGGGTGATTGCCCCAAAGTCACCAAGCTGGCTTCTGTGCCTAAGGGATGACAAGGACCTGGTCTACCCACTCCCAATCCAGCACTTTAACCACTTGATATTACAGGTGGTCCTCGTTCAATGACCCTAATTAGGACCAGAATTTCTGTTGCTAAGTGAAAGGCAAAATATCACGTCACCACACCACTTAGCGACGGCAGTTCTGGTAGTCCCAGTTGCAGTCATTAGGCCAGGACCATGCTGTTGTTAGATGAGAACCTCATGCTTCTCCTGCCCTGCTGCACTCACCCCTGCTTCAACTCCCCCCGCCCACCTATCTCCCCCAACTCTGCTGTTTTGACTGCCCTGCACTCCACCGCCTACCCCTACTGCCCTCCCCCTGCCCCCAGCTAGCCTTCTTTATCTTCTTCCTCCTGCTGCTGCTGAGGCATGCCCAGCTGAGGCAGCTGCTGGCCCTTCACAGGGTCCTTGCATGGCCTCCCTAAAGCTTTGCAAGGCCTCCGCATGGCGTTGGGGAGGCCGTGCAAGGCCCTTGCGAAGGGCCAGCAGCTGCCTCAGCATCCTGTAAATTAACATCCTGTAAATTAGTTTATAATGCTATGTTTTAATAGTATGATTGTAGTGGAAAAAAAAATAAGTCTAACAAACAAAATGGAGAGTACACCCTCCCCCCACATCACTCTATTTTGGATATGACCAGGGTCAAACCCAGCTCATCTCTTTATCTAATCCCATTAGGCCCATATTGACCCTCCCTGCCCCAGGCAAAGCCCCTGTAATCCCATCTAAACCAAAGAATAGAAGCCTCCACACCAGCTCACAGCATGGCCCAAAGGCAGCCCTTACAAGGAAATTGCAACCTAGAGAAACCCCAACCTTCCATCCTCTCTCAGCTGATGACCTCAACCTTCTGTCTCCTTCACAATGAACCTCCTCAGCTCTGCTGCCCTCCCAAAAGGCCCATTTTGTCTAACAACAGAACTCACCCCAGGTACACTGACAAGGATCTCCCTAGCTTCCCCAGACTGGCCAGCCAATCAGATCCTCAGATCTCCTGCCTTGTAGCCTTCAACTTTTATAAAAATATTTGGTTTTCCATTGTTCGGGGTCCCTCTTTCTTGTAAATCAGGCACCCAACAATCTTCTCTTCAGTGTTGTGCTCCTTATTTGGGCAAAATTCCACGACAGTTCAGCATATATATTGTCAGCCAATCAGTTAACATTATTTGGTGGTGTTATATAAATATAGCAAGTTAATAAAAGTGTCACATTAGAGGATAAAAAGCCAAATAAACTGAGGCTGATGTTATCAAGTCTTGTAACAGCGATGCCTAAGATGATATGGAAGTAGATATAATATCTGGGCTTTCAAGAGCATCCAGTTGCTGGAACTTCTGATGTGGCCTCCAGGAACTGGTGATAAGTTGCTTAGACTAAGTAGCTGCCTATGAGTAGACAGGCCTTAAAACCCAAGGTCTGTGACAGGGAAGTATCTGTATCTAGAATAAAACAGAAATGAAGAAGGAATGTTGGAAAATGATTGGTAACATGAAACAATATGAGCTGCAAAAGCAGAGCCAACTCTAGCAAGAATGATGTGTAGATCACAGAATCTACTCAAAACTTGTTTATAAAAATGCATATTTTTGTGGAAACTGTGTACACCATGTTAGAGAAAGCTGTGTACCAAAACAAATGCAACTTTTCTTTTCTTAAATTCACAGAAAGTGAACTTTGATTAAAACAATTAACTAACAAATCCACATGATACTAATACAATACAGATATAAATGGATCCACAGATTATCTGATTGGTTTTAGCTGGAAGCTATATGTAACAAGTGTTGTTTGTCACATGTTTAGATATGGTGGCACTTGACACTGAATATAAACTGATCTTATATGCTGATGAACACCATAATATTTGGTGTGATTACCAAAGCTTGTTGAATTCATATAGCAATACAGTATGGTTTATACTCTGCTTACACCACTAATGGGAACAAGTACATTTTGTTGCCTTTGGGATCTACTACTATGTCTATAGATTACTATAAGATATTAGAATTTACAATTTGTACAGGCTCTATAAAGTACTTTCTTTATGCATTCTCAGAATGCATCAAAATACGTTGAATTAAATATGTGCAAAAGTATAGATGCAATTTCAGTAAGCAATTGTCAAAACTCCCATAGACTTTGGGGCAAGAGTAATGTTATCAAAACGAACATTATATCAATATATCCTAAGAGAGATTCTAATGTTAATACCTATTAGATATTTTACACAGATAGATAAATTAATCAGAACATTTCTATGGCAGGCTAAAACCCTTCAGATATCTTTAGCCAACTTATCATGATGGCAGCTTTAATTACCAGTTTTCAACTATATCATTGGGCTTTTATTTTAATGTCTACATTTTTGAAATTATACTTTTTACCACTATTCTCCTCTTTTGGCTTAACTGGAGAGCAAGTTTGTAATACCTCTGAAATCTTGGCAGGATTTAATGTCCTGGTATACTAAATACAGACCTTTGCTTCCAACCTTAAAGGCTGCCAGGCACATCTGGATTTTTAATAGGTAAGCAGTTATGTTTTTATCCCAAATCATATGACAAATTGATGCTGTGGAATTTAAAAAATATCAGGGAGGATGTTTCATTGGAATGCTTGAGCTAAGCTAGTAATCAACTCTTTAAATCAGTTGATTTCTAAGAGCTGCTTTAAAGATTTTGAGAGATGATGTGTTGAGTACAACTTAACTACAATATTTATTTAGCAATGTATACTAATTGAACAGCATGGCCCAGATGCCCCAGCAGCCTCAAGATACCTGCAATTTTATGTTCCTCAAGAGATGGAGTGCTTGAATAAAAAGAAATAATTCAATTTCATAAGAAATTTAAAAGTAAAATGAAAGTTAGTATAAATTATATCTCTGAATTGTGGAAGGAAAAACTAGAATACCCAATTCTGGAGAATAAATGATAACAAATGTGAAATATACTTGTTATAATTTAAAAATGAAATTTGTTCATCAGAAAATAGTATTTTGTGATTATTGGACCCCTCAAAGAATATTTAAAAAGGGATTACTATTAGATTTCTTATGTTGGTGTTGTAAGAAAATTGAAGGTTCTTCAACTCATAGGTTTTGGTCTTGTCCAGCTACAGCCTTGTTTTTGGTTTTGAATTACTATGTATATCAGTACAATTTTGGGAAGAAATATTATAGTTAAGGATCTCAATGTGATGTGGAACTATATTCCTAAACAATGGAATTTGCCATCTCATGAAGAGGTGTAGCTCTATTGAGCCTGGGGCATGGCAAAAAGAATAATTCTTTATACCTGGAAAGGCACTTTTGAGAATCTGTGGCCACAATCTAAAGGATAAATTTTCAAAGAAGTATGGTTTACTTCACATTTCTGGCACCAGACTACTGAATGATGAAATCTTATTTGTTGCATCTCCCAAGATTATTTTGCAGCTGTCTTCTATTAGACTCATTCCATTACCTGCCAGCCATGGAAATGCTCCTTTGCACTATAGCTCTGTCACAAAGCCTAGTGCATGAAGCAGTGCAAAACCAACTGTATGGGGATGGCAGAGAGGCATGTGTGCCAAAGTTTTTGCTAGACGTGCCTTAAGACTATGAACAGACTGACAGGAGTCTTAGCTAAAAGGATTGAAACAACAATTTTCAATTATAAGGGGCAGGCATTCCATAAGGAGTTAAGGAAACATCCTCTTCCCCTCTTCTTCTCAACGTTTTTGAGCCCATAAACAAATTGTGTAATAAATGACAGACTTCAACAAATTGTCAAAGGCTAGGTCAAAGTGGTGATGGCCCAGCTTCTGTTCACAATAGGCGAGGGCAGGTGCTTTTCCTTGGTTCCTCTCTGCCAGGAAACACTGCTGGAATGCATGACCAATTGGATTTCAGCAAAAAACCCGCTCCCTTTAATGGACAGAAAACACTAACCTTTTATTTCCACTTTTTTTCCCTGCCCCTGCTCCTTTCAACATTGCCTTGACTTAACCCTTTGGGTAAAGAAGAAAAAAACTATTTCAGGTTGATTTTGTCATCTTCAAAACAGAGGCTTATGTTAGTTTTCAAGGCAAATATTTACTTTAGTGGAAAAAACTAATCTGGAACTAAACCTGGATGCTTAGAAAGAGGAAAGATATTATCTATTTTATAAATAAATAAACAAATCAGAGGTGTAATTATTCCAGGTCATGCTGGTCTAAAATATGCAGACTCCTGCAGTGTTAATAGGTGTACAATTTTTTAGTTCCTAAAGTAACAGTTATCAGTCCTTTCTCAGTTGGGATAAATCTGACAGGCATGCCACATTTACACCCTTCATGGTAGATCCTGTATTAAGCAGAGGGTACATTGCATTTTCAAATGCTATGATGTTCTAGACCAGTGGTTCTCAATGTGGGCCCTATGACCACCTTCAGGTGGCCACACCATATTTCTAGGGGGCCACAGTAAGTTTCTGCAAGGGCCATTCAAACTTAATTGCCAGGCATATGGTCAATGTCTCAAACTCCTCACATCTCATTCTCTGTGATAATTTCAAATATTGAAATGTACTATAATTTACAATAAATATCTTAATGAAAAAGGTAATTTATAATGACAATGAGAGGGGTCACAGAGGCAAATGAAGCTCCAAAGGGGGCCATAAGCAAAAAAAGGTTGAGAACCACTGGTCTAGACCATGTCTCTTAACCTATTTGAAGACATGTTATAAGCATGTTCATGACTCCAGTTCTAAATTTGCATCCACAGGTGATTTTTTTTTTTTTTTTTTTTTTGCAGAAAGGCAACGTATGTGAAGGCTAGCAGTGTGTTCAAGGTGAATGCAAACAGGCAATGTCCATCTCCAGTTTTCCTGCAGAGCTTTCTCTTGTGAACATGAAGGTTTGCAGGTTTTTTGTAGTGTTGAACCAGAGTTTACAAACTGCTCAGTGATTAGGAGCACATGTCCAAGGAAAGAGTCCTTGGACATAAGAAGATGTTCAACCAATGGCTGCTTTCTATAGACTACAGTAGATAAAGATCTATGGAGGTTTCAGGAAAAAAATGGGAAATAGGTTTATATACACATCATGCCATCCAAAAGATTTTTAACTGTTGTGGATGCAGATAGTCCCTGCAGAATAAATTTGATCTACACATTAGATTTGATGATGGCACTTACACTCTAAGTGTTCCACAAACAGGGCAAAAATTAATGCAGAACGTCTGTGGCTGTATTACAATTTTTAAAACATCTGGAAGTCCAATGACAGATTTCCTTTGTACCTTATGGGCTACAATTCTCTGCAGAATAAGCCTTAACAAACTTACCAGAATTGATTTCAGTGTCAGTATTGGATCAGGCTCCCAGGCATCTAAAATGGCTTAGATGTTTTGTGGCATATATTTGTGGGTTATCTAGGTAGAACATAGAGTAGCTCACACTGAACCGTACTTGGGGACTGCACACATTTCTCTCATATTCATGTCTCATCCATCTAGGAAAATATTCCTAAAACAAACTCATGCACGGTAATGGTGTCCTCTGACCTACCACTGAAACTGAATCATGACCCAGAAAATATGATTGCATGCATCCCCTATTGAGCAAAATTACATGTTACACATATGCAGATAGAATTGGTATGTAGAGAGAATAAATCACCCTTTATCATGAATGAATAATTAGCTTCGCAAAATGGAATATTCAAATTTTAACTACAAGTCTGTGTAATCTATAATACAACACTCCATATACATATCTTTGAGTGCCTCCAGTAATACTTAATGGGAGAATTAAAAGAAAACTTCTTTCCAGAATTTTAACAGACTAAATTTAAAAGAGGAAATGCTTTCTCTATACCTGCCTTAAGCCTTGTAAAGAGATTTCCAATAGCTGAGGCACAGAAATATTAGTTTGCAGAAAAACAGATTGATTTTCTGAGTTAGTAATTTGAATGATAGCTTATACCAAAGCCCAATTATTTGAAAAAGTGGGCAAAAAGATCTACTCATTTGGATTTTTTTTTTTTTTCCTTAGCAAAGGGAGGGGAGGAACCTACTCTCTTACATAGCCTGTTTTTCAGACAGAGTTGTATATATATTATCACCCAGGTCTGGCAAGAAGAACAGACATATGAAAATGCGTTTGTGATGATTATATAATTTGAACATTTTACATATCTGTCCCCACTGGGTAGAAGATGCATAGTAATGTTGATGATTTTTAAACTGAGTCACATACAAAAATGTTTTTTCTCATGAAAAAATGTGGCTAATGAAATTAAGAGACTGTTTATATCAGCAGCAACTGAGTGTATGCACAGATTTCATAAGATACTTGGCTGTACATAATACGCATGGTCTGCCTGTAGGAGAAATAATTTAATGGGCTTTGTAATTTGGTACTAAAAGCATTAAAAAAATTTACAGCTGAATCCTCGTCTTGTCTCTAAATGTATGCATATGCTGTATGTATGTAACAAAACATTTTACAAACCAGTTTCCAAATTCCAGACAATTGTGGGTAATTATATTTAAGGAAAGAAGGAATCAAGCAACTTCATTCCTTTCATTTGTTTACTTATTATGCAAAAGCAACGACAAAAAAGGCAAAACAAAGCATGTCTCTTCACTTTTTGTGTACTTTTTTGTAGTATAGTATACTCCTACCAGCACTGGCAACAAGAAAGAATAATAATCAGGATTATTTCCAATATTCAGGACATATAGGCCTAAATTTGATTGGAAGCAGTAACATGTTGTGTTCTGATGACCTGAGAGATTTAACAAATGAGCTTTGGGTAGCTGCACATCTGTTTCTGAATGATAGGACAGAGACATCCAATTGAGAGCCCAATTGCCCACGAAATGTTTGAGTATCCTCATAGGAAGGAAATCTGCCATTTGCTTGTTTGTTTGTTTATTAAAAAGGCCTGTCTTGAACCTCTCTTCGCTTTTAAGGCAGTCGTGGATTTCATGTGCCCAGCTAGAAGATGCAACAGTGTATTCTTATCCAGCTAAGGTGTGATCATGGTACAGCTGCAAGAAAACTTAACCAGGGAGAATTGGTCTCTCCAGATGGAAGAGCTTGGCTATTCCAATGATGCATCATGCCTTCAGTCAAAATTGGCATGTAACATGCTGCTCTTCTGCTGAATCATTATAGCCAGCTCTTCTTAAATTTTGAAGCAATCCTTCTGGGAGAAAAAAATAAAAACTTTCCTGAAGATGAAATAATTGCTTCCATGATAAAATCTATAGCATAGTCCTGCAGCAACCAGCCAACAGTTACTCAGTTCTGACCTCCTTGGTTCTTTGGGCAGCCAATATAATGATCTCTATTGATTCACATCTCAGCAGCAAAGAAAAGGGAAAGTATCTCATTTCAGCTACAGTGAAGCCTTCCAGATCCCTGAACATTAAAAGAATTTTATATAAGATCCAGATTGTTGTCCTCCTGTTGCTCATAACGTACTCCAAAAGTAACTTATGTTGAACATCTCATTTGTGAAAAGCAGTGTTTAGCCTTTGAATAACTCTTGTTACCACCAGGAAAAAAAAACAACTTTAAAATATTTAAAGGTGAATTGATATGCCTGGATTGATTGCTGGTGATTGAGACATAGTCCTTCTCTAACAGAATTTTCCATATCATTTGCAGAACAATGCTGTTTAATAAAAGTAATTTACACAGGATATTTGCAATTATTAACTCTGGAAGAAGGCTTCATGTCTTCTCATACACCCAGACTAAGGATAAGCTATCAAGTCCTCCCCCCTCCCCTCTTTAATATTTTGTACTCCCAACTACCCTCCACTAAAAATTCTGGAAAATTTATGCAGGGCAAACATTTAGACAGACTTACCCAATTGACACCTCCTGAACTACGTGAACAGGATTAAAACTACATACATAAAATCAACTCTTTTCAATAGATTTTGCATAGAAAACTAAACATAAAAGTAAGTGCATATTTTGTGGATTCCTCCTTCCTTTCCTGAATTTACAAACTGATGAAAACAACAAACTGTAAGTCAGGAACATCAGAAGTGCAACAAAACCAGAATCAACAGATTTGCCTGGTCTAACTTCATGAAGTGAACATCTGCAAGGATGGAGCCTTTACAAATACAGTTTATATACAAAGATGACATCCTTGTAGACAAGTGCTCTGTATGCACAGAGCCAGATGGTGTAACTTCTTACAATGGATGATGTCATGGCTGGGGCTCACCAGGGCTTCCCCACTCAGATACTGATAGAAGGAGGTTGGAATCTGAGCTGGCAGTGACTGAGTAGGAGAGGAATCTTGGAGCTCAATGAAAAAATTGTCCCAGCATGTAGCTACTGTAAAACAGGCAAATTCCACACTTGGAATCCATAGGAATAGAACTGCAAATAAAAGAACCAATATTGTAATGCTGTGATACATAATTACACCTTTAAAGAATATGGTAGACCTGGAAAGCATGCAATAAAGAGTGCAACCAAAATCATTAGGGACCTGGAACAGCTCCCTGTGAGGAAAAACTACAGCTGTAGTTTTCAACTTAGACCAAAGGTGAGTAAAAATAACATTATAAAGATATATTTAAAAAAAATACGGTGGAAAAAGTAAACGGAAGTTTCTCCTCATCCTTTCACATTATTGGAATGCTGAATCATTGATTGAAATTAAATGCAGGGAAATTCATGACTGACAGAAGAGTTTTAGAAGGACAAAAATTCAAGACTGATAGGCTTGCGAAGGCCACAAGTTACTACAGTTTTAAAAAGAAACCATATACATTCCACATAGGCTGTCCTCTTGATGGCTGCATTTCACCTGTGGAATTGGCAGCAGCATGCCTTAAATGTTACTGCCAGGACCCTAGCTTGAGTAAAGGTGTGTTCAAAGTCAAAATAAAGCCTTGAAGCCAACCCCAGGCCTCTTCTTCTGTACAGAATAATAATGTGTTGAGTTGTATGCTGTACTGGAATATGCCCATTTCCTAAAAGTTTTCTTCCTTATTTTTCTGCCTTATTCTCTGATGTGGTATTTTTGAGATTACTTTACCTTGGTGAAAGGGTTGAGGTGCAGTGCATTTTTTCTTTTTCCAGTGCTCTGCAGTCCCTGTAAACTAGATCTGAAAAAGTCCCATATAATGAGTTATCTCACAACATACAATCTTAACTTTTAATTGAATTGTGGAAAATTGGGCAGCTATTGACCACTCACTGACTGTACAAAAAAAGAGAAGAAATACACTTAACCATCTTATATGAGTACAAGAATTCTTCACCCTTCAATATTTGACTAATTTTTTTTTCTTCTCCTTTTACTCTTTGTCCTCCCTCACAAACAAGGAAGGAATTGCCTTTCCATCAAATTGAATGCAATTTTTAAAAATAAGACATTTTAGCATAGCATTAATATGCACATGTGTTAATGTTCCTTAAGTGTGTTATCTTGAGTGTGGTCATTTTTCCATCATATTCAAAGCTCCAGATTACACAGTGCATAGAAAGTGATATTAACCATTCTCCAGGACCTCCCAGGACCCCAGATTCTGACCCGTATCTCTGGCCTTGAATGGAATAGGTTGCTGGGATGAGATGACAAGTGAAAAAGAAAATTGAGAGCAGTATTTGATTTTCCAAGTAAAACCTTAAGCATGTTCTCCTTCAATCTGCATCTGCTTCCAAAAAGTGGGCTTTGGGTTACCAGAACAAGGGTATTTTACAGACACTATCTGTCCTTGTTATTGTATGCTGGGTGGAAGAAGAAACAAACGTGCAGAAACTGAGCAGCACTACATTACTATCAAAAGGCAATAAAAAATAACAAGCCATTGTCAAATAGTTTTATTTTCCACTGAAGCAGAAGGAATGGAGTTGAATGCATTGCAAGATGCTTTTTATCTGAGTTTTGATTTCTTTGTTTACCTCTGTAGACCCTCCATCACAAGATTATATCTATCTCAGTAACTAACTCAGAAAAACAGCAAATAACAGAAATAAAAACATAACATATATATACAAAGATGGAGCACCCACAATTAATTGAGTAGGACCCAAGGCCCAGTGATTGTTTTTACTGATTTACAGAATGCAAAGAAGGAGGGTGCAACACATACCTCTCCTGGGGAACATATTCCGCTGCATGGTGGCCACTACAGAGGAGACCTGCCGCCTGACCCAAGTCCCATGCACTTCCCACAGAGTAGAGGAAACTCCCAGTATGCCCTCTTGAGATATTTGGACCAGGCAGGCAGAACCAGTTTTGGCAAGGTGGTGGATGATCTGGATGGGAGGACTTGTCCAAGAGGGATCTGCCACTTCCAAAAAGGAGGGAAGCAGAGATACAGTTGAGAATGTCTGTTCTGTTCAGTGTCCTGGGAGAAGATGAATGAATCACCATCTCCTTTTGTAACACTGGCATTTCATCATTGCCTAGGTAAATATTATTAGGATTGCAAAAGGAGGAGGACAAAAGGATGATCTGGCAAAAAATCCAGCAACAATACAGCCCTCTGGCGCTGTGTGATCCTGTTCTCATTGTTATTCTGTTTCTGGTAATATTATCCAAGATCATTCCTAAGAAATACAGGACTGCTTTTCTTGTCTGGAGGTTTCAAGACGAAATAGAATATTTTAAAACTGCCAGGTCACATACTGCAGATATTCAATTGCATGATCCTTTCAGCCAGGATGAATTGATGTTTCACCTCGCTCCTCTTTCGCCACAACGCTTGGAATCCAGAACTAATGGACTTCAAGAGAACAGTCTTCCAAGGCAAACATGGGTAGTTTGCATACATCAAATAACAATTGTTATTAGCCATAGCATAACCATTGTAGATTCTGAAAGGAGAACAAATATTGGCAATAAGCCATTTGGCTGGTGCTTTCATGAGCAAGTTGAGCCATTTAGCATGGTGGGTGGTAGACTGGAGCATGTCCTGAACTTCATCTGGAAAGTAAGGTTTCACACGCCAGCTAACTACAGGAACAATTTCTGATGTTATGAAGAGTTTAGTAGCAGTGTAAAGGGCTACAGCATTATGAGCTTGAGGTTGGAAAATGGTCTGGTCTAATTTGCTGTGTGTAACTCCAGGAAATAGTATTAATGATGTGTCTTGACTTTGAATGAGAGAAGGTCCTATTTGCTGTTCTACCTCAGACAGCAGCATGTCTTGGGCTAGCGCTGCAGGTCTCTTCCACACTGCAAAGGAAAATTAATCATTGTCTGACATAACCATTATTTGTTAACACATTTCTTCACCCACTATGGAGTACACTCAAAAATGGTCTAGAAGTTATCATTTGTGTAGAATGAGACTGCAAGATACTAACTAGTGCAAGTTACACAACAAGGTATAGTCTTTGTATTGAAAGATCTGCATTCAGTCCAGTTGTTTGCTGAGCGCAATTTAAGGTGTTGGTATTAATCTTTGAAATACTAAATGACTTCAGATCTGACTATCCAAGCATAGTTCCAGAGGCCTTTCCATCTGGAGCACAGGAGACAACCTTCTCCTGCACTACTGCAAGACTATAGAACGTACTCCCTTTGGAGTTGCATTGGGCCCCCATTCTCTTAGTATTTTAGAAATCTGTAAGGATGCATCTTTTTCACCAAGCTTTTAATAGTTGACTGACTTTAGCATTGATATCATTTTATTTGTATTGTGTTTTAACGTTTGTTAGCTGCCTTGAACAACAAGGAGGACTCAGATCAAATGAATGTAGTCTCTTTGATGATAGTATAGGACTCCCAAAATCTTAACCCGGTTTTTTATGGATATACCCTCATATCCAAAAGGCTTGATGTTACTGCCAGGTATAGCTGGCAAATTCAGCATAAATCATCTAAAAGAGCAGCTGGCAGAAACAGTGATGCAAAAGAGCACCAGGTTTTGTCCTTAAATACCCGACTCACCAGCAAGATTCTATTCTTGTTTCAATAGTGATCTTGACTTAAGTAAAATACTTTTTTTTTTCAGTTTCTTCTCCCTATTCCCTCCAAGAGTTGATGTCTTAATCACAATTTTACAAACTTCTGCTTAAATATTAGAATCAGAAAATGGACAAAGCAAGTGGTAAATGATTCCCTATAGGTGCTATGCTATTACTGTAAGCAAGTCAGGAGGAGGAGTTGCATATTGCTAAACTGCTATACTGCTAAAAGCAGGGACAAATATAGGAATTTGCTAGGTGATCAATGGGGAGAGGGGATGCATTGACAGATGTTCCTCATTTACTGTATGGCAATCCAGATGTATTTCTTCCAGGCATTTCTTATCTTGTAAAGTTATCGGATTTTCCACTCAAATTGTAATTTTTTTCTTTTAAAAATATTTTATTTGGTTTTGGGAAATCATGGTTGTCTTCTTCCTCAACTGGTGCATCGTTGCAATTTTGAGTACTACAACTAGTGTCAATTCAATTGTGGTACATAATACAATTCTCCTATGCTTATGTCATTTACTGAATGGTTTAAGTTTGCCTTTATAAAAAGCATTTATTAAAAAAATTATAGATAAAGATAGCCCCACCCACACATTGCATGAAAAAGACTATAACATTATAGTTCCTAGGTCAGTGCTAGAGATTCCATGAATTTCATTTTCACCACATTTCTCCACATCTTGACTATAAATTACTTTGACCCCACTGCTTATGAATTGACAGGTAAAGCTGATACAAATGTTCATGTATCCTCCTGTCCAATGGATATTTATGTACTTTTCTTCCTACATGCACTATTTATAAGTACAACAATGCATTTTTCTCAAATATTTATGCATCTGTACCTACTGAGCATATTTTTGTTTTGTTTTGTTTTTTGTTCTGGTCATGAAGCATGCTGTACCATTTTGAAAACGGCAACTTTCAAGGAGCATATGCATTTCAATATTGCCTATATATTTGAGTTCGATGGATTTCAAGCCTCATTTCCTATTCATCCCTCATCAGTGCATAAAAACATCATTAAGGAGAAACTGTTGTTCTTCTAAATATCTGAAAAAGCTGAAAATGTAATACCCTCCTAATAGTAATTGTACTATTGGGTAACATTGCAAGGTAATTAGAATACAAACGGCACATGAAAATATAGCTTGTTTGGATTTGTAGTAAATAATGGGTTGTATCCAAATTGACTTTGTGCAAGAGAAGGCATCTTCTTGCTGCTGATCCAGCTGTGTGGGAAGCTACAATAGGTAAAGGAAGAAACAGGAGAGCTGTGTGCCTCTCTTGTTCTAGAGGAAGTGCTTGTCACCAGCCAAAAGCCATTTGTCTTTCACTGGACATTCTGCTATAGCATTCAAATGACACACTATATGCCAAATAGCAGAGCATGCAGGTATGTAGAACTATTCTGTAGTCGGGGAATTCATTGCCAACTTTGCATTCTAAAAGTCATTTGGGAGAATTGAACAGTGATCATATTAGTAAGATTCCAGACAGTTGTTACTTATGACTGATAAGAGATCCATATCACGGGCTCTGGAGACCATCTAGATCAGTGTTTCTCAACCTTGGCAACTTTAAGATGTGTGGGCTTCAAGTCCCAGAATTCTGGGAGTTGAAGTCCACATATCTTAAAAGTTGCCAAGGTTGAGAAACACTGATCTAGACTGAAGAAAGAAAAAAGAGGAAGGCAGAGAAGGAGTGAGGGGTCAAAGAGTAAAAGAGTGGGAAAGGAAGATTTCAATATGTAATCATATTTGGTTTCATTGTGGTGGGGGGAGGGTGCTGCTGCTGCTTGGAAAGCATCTCCTTGAGGTGAAGAATGTATTTGCTTGCTTGCTTGCTTCATGCTTATTATTGTTGACTTGATTGTTGTTATAAACTTCCTTGGAAATTATTATGGAGGGGTGGGGGAATGTTTATGTGTGTGTCTTAAGGTTGGGCAGGGCTTAGGATTTAAAGGTAAAAAGATGTCTTGGAGTTTGCAGGGGTGTGCGCATAGGATTGGCTTAACTCCTGGAACCACGTGCGTTTTTTCTTGGGATGGCAGGGCCACTGCAGAGGGCAGCCATATGATCCCAGGAAAAGACAAGCTACTTTAAGGAGGTCCAGGTATCAGCTCATCCCCTTAGTGCTCTAAAGCAACTTTTTGCCTATGAATCTGAAATGCTGATAGACCTAATATGGGTGTATTTGGGAAGAAGTCCTGGAGAAGACAGTTATATTTTTTATATGTGTGGTTAGTGGTGACTAATCAAACAGAAGCCAACAGTGACAGATTCAGGGTATTCTATAAGTATATTCTGATTCAATTACGTTCATCCACCAGAGGTCATTAGATGATCAAATGACACTTTTCTGATGCATTTTTAAAAAAGAATATGTGCTAGGCTGGTTTGATGAACAGCTGAAATCAGAGAGTGGCCACCCTTTCTTTTCCCTTTCCAAGGTTAGAGTTCTGGTAACTTTATTTGTCCTATGGATTAAAATGATCCATGTTGACTAATTATTATTAAAGGCAGCTATTGACTTGTTAGTTCCACAAGTATATGAAGTTAGATACGGTAGGATGAGATACCTTTTTCCACTAATGTATCCATAAGGTTTTGAATCACACCAAGTCCTTTATTAGGCAATATATGGCCCAACACTGCATCATATTTTTGTCCTAGATTTTAGTTAGTTAGTTTTGTATTTGAAAACTGTAAACAAGTACCTTAAAATTCAATAGAGGATTTGCCTCGGAAAATCAATAGAAACAAAAAATAACATGTGCTAACTAGTAACTAGGGATGGAAAAGAATTCAGCCACGAATTCTGTTTTGAGTGGATTTGGTATTTCTGTTCCTAGGGCATCCATGACATGATAAATGCTAGCAGAAACTAAATCCAACTAGCATTCATTGTCCTCTAAATGAATATTTAAATAAATCTGACCAAATCCTTTATGAGGCAATAATGACTTTTTCTTTATCTTACATCTGAAATGTCAATCCAGCCCTCTCCCTGTCCCTTAAAGACCTGCAAATTACTCTTGTATTTGGGAATTAAAAAGAAAAAAGAAGAGGAAATCTGCTCTGAGAGTAATGCCTATCTACACCATCCTACTCATAGCAGATAAGAATTCCCAGTCATTTACACTAAAGGTAAGTTACAATAGAGGTAAATGACTTCTGATCATACACTCCAAGTTTCCCTCTTCTTCTCAACCTTGTATCCTGCTTCCTAACTGCTCCAGTTAGGCTTGATAAAAGTTTTCAATTAAAATCAACAAGAGAGCTTTTTCAAAATTTATAGTTACCCAGAAGTCGTTTTGGGGAGATGCAATACATGGGCAGAGAAGGGTTAAGCTTCCCCCAACTGTTATAATTAGGCTGGGGGGGGGGGAATGCCTCCACTATTTCCAACAGAAGGTTTTGTTTAAATCTAATGAAAGTATTTAGGGAATAGGAAGCCATGGGGAGCCTATGGGTCACCAGTTTCCCACTCCCAATCTGGCTTATCTTTATCTCTCAACTTTGCATATTATGAATGCCAACAGTGGATTTTTTTTTTTTTTTTACAAAACTGTAGCTCCTTCTTCTCAAAATCTAAAAAAGATTGAGCAAGGATACATACATAAATACATCTACAGGCAATATATATTTTTATGTAGAATGTATACACATGTACTGGGTTTAAATAAAGCACCACACATACACATGTGTATGATTGTCAAGTGAAATAAAATTTTCTCTAGGTGTTCGTAAAACCATGTTTCCTTGGACTAATACTGATATCTCAAACTGCCCCCTCCCATACCCCACACAAACACAATAAGCATTGCTGGCTTTTTATCACTGGTGGCTCCTAGCATGTTAAAGAACAAAGTAGTTTGCAATCAATCCTAAACCAGCAAAATCTTAGAGGATGTAGGCGACTAACAAAGAAAGGTACTTGCTGATAGCATGTTATAATTTCAGGGGAATTATGCCCTAGTCTCAAAAAAAAAAAAAAAAAAGGAAACTTTAAGACAAAATGCAGCTTTTAAGTTGTCAATTAAGATGTGATATATTTTACTAGATCTTAATCTAGCATTCCTAAGCGCTATTTAAAGCTCTGAACAGTCTGGGATCTGACTATCTGAAAGATCTCCTTCTACTACACAAATCTAAAGTTGTATTCTGGATCAACCCAATTCCCAACTGAAAGTGTGTGTGTGTGTATGCACTGGGGGCAGGGGTACGTGGGTAGAATTGGGTGAAACCTCTACAGGAGTTCAGTTCAGCCTTATCACCTTTTTGTGAATTTCTCTCCCAGTTAGGCTGGCCTGGGAGCCAACTCTGATGCCAACATTCAAATCTCTCATCTGTCTGTCCGTCTGTCCATCTGTCCGTCCATCCATCCATCCATCCGTCCGTCCGTCCGTCCATCCCTCCATCCCTCCATCTCTCTCTCTCTCTCTCTCTCTCTCTCTCTCTCTCTCTCTCTCTCATCTACCTATCAGGCTCCATCAATGCTTTTAAGAGGCAATGTAATTTTTTTCTTTTCTTTAATTTGTTTCACCAAAGTATTATGCTGAAATTTTACACCATTGCTCTGTAACCCAGGGCTTACATTGTTAACCAGTATAGACATGATTTTATATTTTTCATCCTCACTGGACACCTTTCTGAGACTGTAGTTTTCACTGAAGAGCTGCCTAAAAATATTTGAAATTAATCTCCAGTTTGTGTCCTCTTGGTGAGGAAGCAGACTTCACTCCCTGCAGCAAAACACTAGGTATCTGGAGAAGAAATTTGGTTTGTCCTTTCCCTGGATATATTTTCAAAGTAGAACTTTGAGATCTGAAGAAATTACCCTATGGGGTGACCTCTCTGGTTCCGATTTAGAGGGGTCAGTGGCATGGGTAACTCTGCTCCTGTTGGGGAAGCCGATATGGAAATCCCAGCCCAAAGACAGAGAACAACATGTGCCGTCCATCAGAGTCATTCAGGGCATTTCTTTATTTTAAAAGGCAGCCTTGTTCCAGGAGACAGTGTGTTTCTCAAAGCAATGTGTGTGTGTGTGTTGCTGTCTTGGGCTGCCCTGCTCTGTTCAAGCTGTTGATCCATTATTGGAGCAACCAGAAGAGTGCGGTATATTTATTTCAAAAAGCTATAAAGGATTTCATATGGGGCTGGACTGTAAGCAGAAGGGAAGTTGAGAAGGTGGGAGCAAAAAGGAGACTTCCTCCAAATCCTAAGTTAGCTCTGCTGTTCTTGCCATGAAAAAAAAGAAGAAAACGGAGAGGCTGAGTGTGTATTTTCTCTACCAGTAGGTGAGAGTTGTACCATGTGTCTCATCCCCCCTGCAGTTTGGGGCTCTGAAGTTCATAAGAGAACAAAAAGGAATTAGAAAGCAAGTCGCACGTGGGCTGCAGCTGATTCAAAGTGATCAAACCCCGAGCCATTTGTTCCATTGTGGAAAGATACACCGGAGACAGGCAGATGGGTAGGTGTCTGTATGTGAGCCCCGAGATGGGTATTAAGAACAATGCAGCAATTCTGATTGTGACATCAAAGAGAGTACAAAGAACCAGAGTTAAAGCCCTTTGTAGTGCTATTGTAAGGGGAAGAGTGCTACAGTTTGACTCTATGTTTATTTGCTCAGAAATAGTTTCTCCAAGGAAAATAGGCACAGGATTGACTCTTCAACTCATACACAATATTTGTGTTGATGTCAATGGGGCTTAAATTTGCAGCGCTTCTGTTTGGCTGAATAATACCCATAAAGTTCAGCTCCAAGATACTTGGTTTTTTAAATACAGAAATGATTGTGCCCTATATTTAAAGCATTAAATATAAGCCATTAAGTGGCAATGTAGCTTTCTGTATGCACTTTTACTCTTTTAAAAAGAAAAACGTAAATGAGAGATACATAATTAAATCATGCACATTTTAACTTGGAGTGCTCTTCTGAGCAAGGAACTACCTATATATGTAGAAAAACATAAAATATCTGATTAAAAAAAAATTAAGAATGAGGTGGAATACTTTTGCTATTATATCTGTTGAGCATATTTTGGAGCTCCAAGGCTATAATGAAAAGTCATATACGTGACCAAGTTTCTCCCAGAGCAGGTCTGCACTATAATCTCTCTTATTGCACAGCGGTTGTTTTTCTCGTGATACTTCTGTAATTCAGTGTTGCCTTAACCCCACATTGAGCAAAGTTGCATTGGTGAGAAGTTGCATTTGATTTCAATGGAATTTACTGCCACGGAAAAAGTCTGCATAAAAGAGCAGCTACAGTACATCAGTTGTTTATTTTGAATTCTTTGGTTTAAATTCCCAGTGCGGGTTGGATATGTGACATTCTATGACGGATAAAACAACAAATTGTCATGGTTTTCCTTCTGCACACCCTACCCAAATGTAGCTCTTCCTGGAATAGGCAGATGATTTAGTAAGTTAGGTGAGATGCAGAGGTGGGTGACCATTTTGGCTGATCGTGCAGTAATTTTTTAAAATAAAATTACAAGTGTCTTTTAAAATAGACAAGTTTAAGATTTTAAAAATCTGAATGTGGAAGGAAGGAAAAACCAACAGTACCCCGAGTAGTCCTAGTTTTTAAAAGTCTGGTTTTAAATCTATGTCTGCTACTGGCACGTGTCTGTCACATCTTTGGGGTGGGACTGGCCCTTCTCCTTATGTTCAGCAGTTGCATGTCAGCTGGGTAACAGCTTAGACCTCTCCAGACAAGGAAGAACTATTGAGTCCAGTCAGTGTTGGTCAATGACAATTTCTTTGACAAGAATTTATTTTAAAAATAATGTATTTAAAAATAAAAAATGTTTCTCTTTAAAAAGGCAGAATTCTTTGAGATATGTAAAATACGGGCAAAGTTTTAAGTTTCAAATTTTATTTATTAAGGATGTGTAGCCATAGGCTATTATATCAGTAAGGACACCAACAAACTGATAGAAACTTCCCACCTTTATTAGCCATAGTTCCCCATTAAATGTAAGATTGTTCCTTTGTAGATTAATAATGATGCAACAAGAAGGAATAAATTTACTCCAGTGACTCGGAAGTAAGTTCCAGCAAACTTTTTTCAGAGTCTGTCACATCTTCCTCATGAAACAATCAAGAAAGCTTGTTCCTTCTCCAAAGAAAAGGTTTGCTAAATAATGGTACTGTTAATACTTATTTGAAGGATGCAGCAATGAGGCTCAAACAAATGATCTTCTCCTCCTTGAAATGAAGGTTTATCCTGGAACATTTGCTACAATCCTTGACAGTTTGTTAATTTCCACGACGATGTCTCTCAGCAAATAAGGTAAAGAAGTTAAAAATAAATCCATGAAACTCATGAGGCACATCTCCATCCCATCTCTGAATATTAGAGAATATTAGGACGCAGATTAAAAAATAATAATACAAACTATCTAATGTTCATACTCTCAGCATTGGATATTTTCAATATAAAGTGATATAAAGAAAACACCAATCAATACATGTATGTAAAATCTATTGTAAGGTGTACACTGGGGGAAATGATTATTTCAGTTAATATTAGAAGCCCTGAAACTATAAATGGACCAACTTAAAAAAAAAAAAATCTGAGTCTGGAGTTAAACTTCTGGTAGTTCTTTTCCTCTTCAAATGGTTTGAGTTTATTATTTTAACTGCAGTGCTGCCTTTCTGCTTCTCAGCATTAGGTGGTAGTGAATGTCTGCCATAAGGGGCTTTATTGTTAATCAGCGTTGCAGGCTGAGAGTTAGTAAATTTGTATTTACCGTACCCAGGGACCATCTCTGTAGTGTTGCTTCAGGGCTATTCAGTGAGGGTTGATTGGTTGATAAGTAGTAATTGGGTGACTACATGAGATTACATCTTCCTGGGACATCATATTTTCACCTATTAATAAATTAATAGTAATAATAATAATATCAGTATTTTATGTTTACTTCTCTTTTTAGCATTTATGGCAATAAGAATGGTAGTTGAGATCGGCTGTATTAGAAAATTGTTTACCACTATTATGTAAATTGTCTGAGAAGTAACACATTGAGTTGAAGGCTGTGTTTGGGTAAGATGTGTCATAGTATTGTATGCTTATATTATGCAGTATAGTTCATATTACAATATGGCATAATTTGCTCAAGGAAAGAAATCTGGATTTTAAAAAACTCATTATAATTTTAGTGGTGAAGATTTGAATCCTATGCAATTCTTTGAAACACATAGAATTTTAATGTTAATTAGTCTCTGTTTGCGTCCACTTGCAACAAAATGCTCAATTATTCCTTTTTGCCAAACATAAAAGATTATGTTTATAAAAGGTCAGCATAAAAGGCTGTACAGTGTACACTTTAAAGAAAAGAAGAAACAAGATGTTCATGAATGTATGACTTAAGCTGCAATTCTATGCAGACTTAATTGAGTAGAAGCCCTATTTAACACAGAGTCATTACTTCTGAGTAGATCAATACAGAGTTGTGCTATTGCTGGTTTCTTTGAGTCTGCAATTTTAAATTACATATGGAATGTTCACTCCATGCATGTTTTTGAAACATATTCATGGTAAAAAAAAGTTGCTGTTAATCTGATGAGTTCAAATCACTTTATTATGATATGATAAACAAGTCCATCTATTCAATTTTCCCTTGTAGGAAAAAAAGACGGTTCAACCATATACAGTATCTGCCTTTTGGCTACCTAATTTCTAAGTATCAGAGCAGACTTCTTTGTCAGCCATTTGAAGAGAAATTCGAAAATTGTCTCAGCTTTCCTCAAAACTTCTAAAAAAGGGGGAATAGAGAACTGCAGATGGGAAGCTTTATCTTTTAGTGATGTCCTCTGTAGTTAAATCTCAATTTTGTCTTTATGACTATTGGAACTTTTTCAGTGTGGTTATAATATTCCACCCATGCAGTTCCCAGGGCTGGTGCAGCTGCTTGCAATCAACTACCCTGCAGATTAACTGGATTGTGGTCCACTTTTCAGACTGCTTTAAAGGATAGACAAGGGATGGCAAAGTATAGCCCACCTGATGTTGCTGATACGGCCTTCAGCATTTATTAGAAGTTCTCACTGGCCCTATTAGGAGTTGTGGCTCAGTAACTAGAAGGTATTATGATATTCCCACCCCTGCATGACACAAAAACAATGTTCTTTCATGACTACATGGACAGATCCTACAAATCCATATTCTGCCATGGATTTGCGAGGCAAATTCCTTTCTTTGCCTGTAAAGTGTATCATAAAGGCCACAGGTGGATCTGGTCAGAATACACTGTATTAAAGTCCTTTTCATATGAGAATGGCTTCATATTTGAAATCATCTGTTGTGACTATAAACCACTTCTGCTCACTTTCACTTAAGGGGAATGTTTTTCAAGCAGTGTATTTTTTGATGAATTTTTCTCTCTTGGAATTTCTGACCTCACAACTGACGTTTCAGATGTTCCTCCCTTTCTCCCTTTGTTGCAAGTTCATAAGTCCACTGACTTCCCTGCAGCCTCTAGATCTGCCCTCCCACTGCAGGCAGTCAATCATATCAAACTGAGCAAAAGCCTCAAAGCAAAGAGACTGGAGACGGTGAAGAAAATACCATGAACTGTAAATCCAAGATGATGTCTACTTTATGAAAAAAAATGCCTAAAGACACATTTTTATTCCCTACAGCATCTTTGCAGAAGCATTTATTACTGATCCTAATTCCTCTTGCAAACTTAGTTAATACTTATGGATATCTTCTGCATACAGAACAGCACATGTGCTGTTTGGATGACGTGACTTGCTGACTGATGTATAGCTGAGCTGTGAAAGCTACCAAGTGGAAGGAAGAAAAGCCCAAAGGGATATTCAGTCTAAAATAAAATTATATGATACCTTTTAAAAAATGTTATGGTCAATGAATATTCCATTGTTTTAATTAAGCTGTAACATATCCCTAATGAAACATGACACATCGTGCAAGAAGATTTTTGCCTTTGCTTGCCCAATTATCTTTCTTTCATGAGTAAGCAGGGGGAATCATTCTTCTGTTGGGATGGTAAAGAATCATTTATGTAATTCACGATTCTGGGATTATATCTATTTGCTTTAATAATGAAGTGGCAAAACTAGCCCCAACACCACCTTGGATCATTTAGTTTGTCAGGTAAAGTCTCTGGACTATACCCCTATTTTGGAAGGTCCCCACCCCCCGCCCCCCCCATGCCTATGACTTTACTGGAAATATGGTACAATTGTTTGAAAAAATCTGAAGGCCTTGATGCATGCTTTGCTACAATGGAAAAATGACTTGCTTTTGGAATTTGTGCCTTCAAAAAGATATATTTTTGAAGCATGTTTTACATGTTGTTATTGTGTTTTGTAAATCCACAAAGCCTCTTTGTCTAAAAATGAGGGAGGCATGTATAACAGATGGGCACCACCTTGTGCTTCCTTAAAAAAAGTGTTTTTTGTCTCCAGCTTAAATCAATACAACCATGCCTTTCTCTAGAAAGAAGTGAAAAAAACTGTACGGTTAAGACAATCAACTCTTGCCTTGGAGGGAAATGATTGCTACTTAGCATGGACAGAGTATTATCTCCACTAAATAAAATGGAATACTTAACTAGACTAGGTTAACCTGTAACAAGTCTGTAGCTCTTTAAAACAGGGATAGGTGACCTATGGACTTTCAGACATTGATGAATTTAAATTCTCAATAGCTCCTGACTACATGGCCAATGAGGATGGATGCTGGGGATTGAGATCTGACCTTCTGAGGGGCTGCCCCTCCAACTACAAACCTGTCCAGCATATAAATTTGCAGAAGAGGCCTTTCTGAAGGTGTCCCCTTTCCAACTGGGTACATGGGAGAATGCCTTCTTCAGCATTACTCCCAGGTTGTAAAATGAAATGCAATAGATGGATGCATCTACTTCTCTAGAATTAACAATAGCAGACTCCCATACACAACGACTATTTTCTGAAGTAATTATATTGCCACCTAATGTTCCTAAAAACTAACAAATATAATCTTGAATGAAATGTCTCAATCAAGAGGCATACAGTGATAATTTCTGGTGCCCTTAGCATATAGAACCCTTTCATGGGGGATGGCTCCAATTAGAATCCAATTAAAAATCCATGCTTTTAATGTGCAATTTACAAATGTACCAATTCATTCAATTAATAGCTTCAGCCCTTGAAGGTTCTTGTTCTTTTACTTGGGAAAGTTGAAAGGAACGACTCTGGCAAAGCAGGATGTTACACTAGCTGCTCTGATTTGTATTTAAGCTCTACAAAATCAAATTATTTAGAGAAATAAGCTGTAGTGATGCTGATGGGGAAAACCTACCTTGCAAGTAAATTCAATCAGATTGAGATGATTCAGCAGAGGAGTCCTTTTGTTCTTTGATTAAATTTCAGCACTTATAGGGATCCAGAAATAGATAAGAGACTAATCACTAGATTACATTTATCAAATACTAGAATGCATAGCAGTGAGGTGAGGATGAACTGAAGCTCCCGGTCCAAAAACTTAGAAATCGTATTGAAAGGAATACTTCCCAAATTCAACCACCACTTCCATTTTTATTTTGCAAGCCCTGAATATGAAATTCAAAACTGAAACTGGCATTTGAAACCTGAAGTGAAGATTAAATCTATTATCAATCAAATATTCAGTACTACTGAGTTTCTGCTTTACTTCCAGCTGAAATTACTCATTTCATAGAAATTACATATTCAGGAGGAGGGTTTTTGTGTATCCCACAATGGGTGGAGGGAGAGATACATCAGTGCCCCATAAAGACTGACCCTCAGATTTAGCTCTGCCTGTTATATCTCAAAAGCTTCTACTTCTCTTATTTATTTTGGAACTTCATCAATTGTCCCATTCCTTCTCTATCATTTAAATACATCACTAACTCTTTTTAAAAATAAGTGAAATTAATCCACCTTTGGAAAAGCCCTGAGATGGCTCCTTCCTTCACAAGTTTGTGTCTTTGCAGTACTGTAATGACTGAGCATTTATTGTCTATTTATTGTCAGAAATTCTTAACTGCTGTGATTTCTGGAATCAGACTCAAATGTCAATTATCAGATTAGTAGATGCCAGCATCTGTCTGTTCTTACTTGTGCCCAGAAACTAAGCAGGACTGGGCTGGACTAGTACTTGGATGGAAGACTACCAGGAACATGAAGGTTCTAGGCTAGACTAGGCTATCAAAATAATGCCCCAGGAGAAGGCAATAACAAACCACATCTATGGTGTTTCCAAGAAATCTGTACTGAGATGTCCATAAAGTCACCAGGAGACAAGTTCAACCTAAAGGATGCTTTTTTTTTTTTACTAGTCACTTTATCTGCATGAAGCTTTATCACTCTTTGCTGTGTGTATGGAATTACCTCAAATCCCTAACTCAATTTAACAAGGACAAAAAGAGCATTTCTACATCCCTTTTGAATTTAGGAAAGGGATTTCTCCTTTCTGCTGAAGAATTTCATGAGTTGCAAGGCAGGAGAAAAATTTTAAGAATCTATAAATCTTATGAGTTGGAAATAATATTTTATAAGAATTGATTGATTGATTGACTATGGGCCATTAAGTCATTTTCAACTCCTAGTGACGACTTAAATAGTTTTTTTCCATGACAATCTATCCCTAACCTGTTCTTTCAGGTCTCCCAATGGTGCACTCATCGCTACTGTAACTGAGTCCATCCAACTTGCTGCTGGTTGTCCTCTTCTTCTCTTTCCTTCCACTTTTCCCAACATTTTTCAGAGAGCTGGGTCTTTTCATAATGTGTCCAAAGTAGGATAATTTAAGCCTGGTCATTTGTGCCTTCAGTGAAAACTCTGGGTTGATTTATTTGATGATTTTTGTTTTCTTGGCTATCCATGATATATGAGAAATAATACTTAGGGTTTTATTTGAAGGAATATGGCCAAAATCAGTCTCCATTACATGGAATCTGATGGCTCTTCAAGCATGTTCAAAGTAATAGAGGATTATAAATCTATGGAGTCATCCTTTACACTTTTGAAGCTGAGGACAGGTTTTGGTGGGGGCCTCTCCACAGTCACACAATGCTGTCGTGGATGCTTGGGAATCATGGGAACTTGGAAGATTCCATGATCCCCAGATGAATTTTCATTTAAAGAAAACTAATCAGTCTCCATCAGGAGTCCTGGATTTTTCTTGGTGATGGGACCACCATAACCCCTAGCAGGAATGAGTGAGAGGCCCATTCACTCTCTGATTTGCTGTGAATGTCCTATCAAACATTCCAAGATATGCAATTTATTTATGCCTAAAATAAAAGGCTCAATTTTATCCCTGCTAAGCAGTATGAGCTGCATTAAAAAGCACTAGGAAGACAGTATTAATAACAAAATAAAGATTGTAATAATAACAAAACAAAGTCATTTTGCCTGCAAAGACATTGCTATCTGCTTCAATTGGTTAGCAATTAGTACAAGAAGTGAATGATGGTCTTGTGATTCTTGTGTGGTATGTTGGCATTATAAAGAAATAAAAAGAAATAAAAATAACTTAAAAAGCATACAGTAGTGTTTCATTCTAACAGTTTCTTTCTGATGTCTATTTGTTAATTTGTCTGCAAAGAAGGAAACCATTTTGAGGTTTTGGTAAAATAGGTGTGTTTTTAAATGTGGTTGAAGGACAAATTATGAACCAACTGTACATTGTTTTAATTGGTTGTCATTTTAGTTGATTCTATTTATGTGGTAACACCATACAATAAAAATACATGATAGTGTTGGAACCCTGTGGATAATCTGCCTGTAAGGATCATCTCTTTCAATCCTTAATTACCCAATGCACATTTTCAAAGATCTGGCCATTGCATGTAGAAACTCTAGCTCATTTTGCATAGCTTCATAACTACCTGCCATTGCCAAAGCCATAAAAAAAAAAAAAAAAATTAACAATGCTGTATAACTGACACAGAGGTGATCTAAACATGGAAGAATTCTTCTTCAAGAGATAGGGAGGGATCTAACATTGCCTCCAGGATCCATTTAATTCCAAACTACAAATAGTTTGATTGCCTTTCAATCTAACAGCTGGTAGCACAAAGAGCCAAGAACAAATTTTGAACCAAGAAGTAATATTTGTGCCCTACTGGGAAGAAATGTGAGAGACAGTTCATTGATACCCGTAGCTTGGACATCGAATACACAAGGCAATGGTATTCCTGAATTATGTTGATCTCATGACCAAATTCTGAATTCACTCCCAGTTCTACTGTAGCCCACATCTAAATAACAGGGAAACTTTTTCTTTCTCAATATGCTTTATAACTTTTGGGAACATTTTTATATTTTTATGTTTTAAATATTAGCTGAAGTTTTGTCATCATAGTTTTATAACATCATTTGCATTGCAATTTCAGTATCTTTTATTTGGTAATCATGTTCTTATATTCTTGATATTCTGGGGGAACAAGGGGGGCAAATGCATATTGTCACAAATGTCATGATACAAGTACATAACTGCGTCATTTGTGCAATGACATCATGGTTTCTGTGCCATCATTTTGACATTATTATGGCTTGTTATGGGCATCTATATAGGTTCTAAAATTGCTAGGATAGGTAGATGCTAATTCTAAACTCACTCATTCGGGAATAAGTTCCTAATTTTTTTCAGTAAAATATTAAACATGAATAGGATTCTTAGAAGCACACTATAAGGGGGAAAGCATCACAATTTTCCAAAGGCCTGTGCTATATGAAAAAAGAATGGATGGGCTAGGAATTGAATTCAGACCTCTTAGGCTGACCACATTCTCACTTGTTTGGGCTAAAAAAATATTTCAGGCTGTGATTACATAGCATGGTAAGCCAAAAGGTATGGTTAAAGATCAAGCTTTTACCAGGTTCTTATCTCTGTAATGGGGAGTTTTTAACCAAGCTTTGGGACTTATGTGTTGTCTGGATCCAAATGGCCACCATGTGTAATGTCCAGAAACTGGGAATAATAAATCCCTCAAATCTGAGTTACAGACCCAGTTTTCAAAATTCTAATAGGTGGACTATCCTGGTCTATGACTAAAATAAAATTGATTGATTGATTGATTGATCTAATAGGTGGACATTTTTGTAATTAGGTCACACACTGAGCCACAAAACTTGATTAAACCATAATGCAAAATGATAGGCTGTTAATAAATTGGCATTCCTTTACCAAGCTCTTTAGCTTAGTGTGTCATATGGACACAGCCTCTGTGGAATGTGTGGTAGTCTAGTAATATAGCACAATATGTGTTGATATTGCAGATCGGGGAAAATAAGTAAGGACCAGTCTATTAGTGTCATGGTGAGCCCACTTTTCCAAAATTTGAAAGCTCCCTTCACAAATTCTCTTTGTTCTACCAGATTATCCATAGATGAAAACTGGTTATGCCAGAACCACCAAATGCGTAAAACAGAAAGAAATCTCTGATATGAGTGTAATGTTTTTCCAAGGTGTGCCATTCCACAAATAACTAGAGGAAACATCTAAAAGCCCTGAGTGCCTTCGAGAGGGAGTTTATGATCAGAAGTTAACTTCTGAATCCCACACAATTCCTAAAGCTCCTTTGACTGAGAATGTCTTCCTGCAATTTGGTGTATCATGTGCCCAGTCCTCTCTATATAAAAGATGTTAAATCTGACATCTTATAATATTTTCATATTAAGTAACTACAGAGAATATTTTGGCAAGAGTGTTTAATCTCAAATGTTCAATTTTAATCAGCTTGAACTATGGTCTGTCTTTCCCTGAACTGAAAACCACCAATCAATTCTGCTTTATCTTTCCCCCCCTGTTTTTCTTACCCAAGGCAATGCCTTTTGTAAAAGGGTATTTATTTTTAATGGATTTTTTAATGAATTTTTCAGTCAAGCTATTAATAATGCCATTAATTATAGGCAGCTTATATTAAAGTGCATGCTGGCCTCTTAATCCTGACCCCCAGCTATTGGCTTGTAGCTAATCCAGCCTGGTGTTTGGTAGTACAGGGCAGGCCTTAGCCAATGGCTGCTGGCAGACATGATTAGAAGACAGAAGTCAGGGATAAGAAGGTGCAGGGGAGGGAATAGAATTTTTCGGGACTAGGTGGCCAGAGGGAGGAAGTTTAAAACCAGATGATACGTTAGTGTTGTGGGGATAATCCCAGAGAAGCAGTGCCAGCACTTTCAGCAGGGACTTCCCCTGTGGAAGGTTTTTCTTTGCCTCCCAGCTCTGGCCTGCTTGATAACCCAAAGGAGTCCTGGGCTGATTTACCCAGGGCTGTTAGATGTGCCTGCTGCTCTCCTTCAACCGGCTCTAAACTGGCAGATGGACAACAGAGGCAGATCTCTCCCTTGCTCCTCTTCCCCGAGGGCTCCAAAAGGTGTTCCTTATCAGCAGGTTAAAGATAATGGGGCAATTTTCCTGTCAGAGAAAGTGACTCCCTGCCAAGGAGGACTGAAAGTCTACTGTACGGAGCTTTTGCTTCAATTATGACAACTATAATTGCTTTCTGCTAAGTGAATAAGGACTTTCTAGAATGGATTCCATAGGAGGAAGAGGTTGTGGCTGGACTTTCATAATTGTATTCTGGGACTCTTGTGAAAAAAATCTGATTTTCAGGATAATCGATTCTTTCACCATAGGAATATCAGTTCTTCAAGAGTCAGATCTATGTTTCTGTCTGTTTGGGAGGGCTATTTGCTGCTGCATCCTTGTTCCCCATCAAATAATCCTTGGGGGGGCAGAAACGCTGGACTGAAAAGTGGCAGTTACTTTTTAAAATATATTATTGTATGCAAATATACTGCATATACTGTATGCAAATATACTGCATATACTGTATGCAAATATGTTAATATAGTTATTATTACTTTAATATAATGTTAATTATTTTATAGACAATTTGATAATTGGCATTTGGAAAAGTTTTGTTCATAGATAGTATGTCTAGTAATCCAAAAGTCAGTAATTTCAGACCATTTCTTCAGTTTATTTTCTCTTTCTGAAAAGGTCCTTTCAACAGGTTCATATCAAAGCCACAGTGGGTCTTGAGTTAGCAGTCCATGATGGATCCCCTACTTCATACCCTTCCCCATTTTAAGCTCACACAAATCCTGCAAGCAAAATAAGAACAAAATCTCTTCTTCATCAGGCAAGATATTTACAGATTAAGAAAAGAAAAGAGGGGTCGGGAGACAAAGTCATGTCTAACAGTTCATATTCAAACTTTCAAATTAGGATCATTTTAAGTCTCTCCCCAAACGAGCAAATATCTGTAATTCCCCATTTTTGAAAATATAAATTCCAGCAGTTAGGTTCAGACTTGTTTCCATCCTAGGCAGGATATATAGATCCATTGGCTGGTGGAAAACGAAAGCATCACTTAGGAACTCTTTTGATTAATGTAACTAGAAATAATTTTAAAGCTTTTGCACATGAATTATGTAAATGGTCTCTTTGAGAACAAATGTTGATTCTAACCTGACATCATGTGTTGTATCGATCGCTCTTTCTGTCTGCCTCTTACACACTCACACACAACAAACACAAACACTTATAAACACATTTTTTCTGTCCACTAAAACAGTAAATAGTAAGAAGAGAGAGACATTGGTAAAATACAGCAGAACCAACATCCTAAGGTATAAAAATCAATCCATACACTGTATAATACTGAAGTGGGCCCTTTGAAATACTTGATTTCTGTACAATACAAAAACTCTGTGCCTTAATCTGTGCTTACATTTTTTAGTGTTTTATGCTATTTCACTGGTCTGATATCAGCTCTACCTTGGCTGGCTCACTGCTTGCTTTGATTCTAAAATATTCAGAGGTGAAGTGTTTATTGAGCTGAGACCAACTTCTGGTGACGTCATGGACTAGCAATTTATATATCACCATACCCAATATATATATTGTAATAACAAAGATTATTTTTGAGTACATGTGTATCTCATTTTTTTGGTACCAAACCAAAGGAGCACAAACAGGCCTGGTCCAGCCATTGACCAGACCCATACTAAAAACTTTAGGAGATTGCTGCATCATGGGCCTCAATCACAGATCATAAAATCATAATCTAGAGTACAGCTTTAATTTAAAAAATCATATTTGATCAATTAACATATGGATGTTGCTAGACCCTGACTGATCATTCTTGATATGGAATGTTTATTGCCTCTTATTTGCCCCTGCTTGTTTTTGTTGCAATTGTTCAGTCACTTCTAACTCTTTATGAGCTATTGGAACATGAGTTTGCTAGAATGGTCTTATCTGAGTTCTTATAACCTCATGTTTATGTGATAGTATCTAGCCACCTTGTCTTCAACTGTATGAGCTCCTTTTTTGTTGTCCTTGAATGTTTCTAAGCATTATGCTCTTCTCCAATAATTCTGGCTTTCATGTTATATGTCCAAAGTATATAAGCTTTAGCTTCCTTATTAGTGCTTCTAGTAAAGAGTCTGGTTTTACTTGTTATTCTTGAGGTTCAAAGTCTTCTCAACAATATTCTCCAGCACCACAATTCAAAGGTATCCACTTTTCTTCATTCAGCTTTTCTGATGGCCTAGCTACTACTGTCATATCTCAAGGTTGAATCCTCTTCTACTGCTTATCAGCTAGACAGAACAACTGGCTTCCTCTTTAGAGCCCTCTGTCTACAAGGGTATAAGAGGCAGCAGTTGCCTACTATATCTAATGCTACCTCACATGTTGAGCTTGACACCTTAACATTAGCCCAATGAGAGTTCACAAGATTAAAGTTGTTAATGAGAGCCAGACATCGTTTACAGTGTTGGACTAAGGCTGGGGAGACCCAGATTCATGTTTATCTTCAGCCAATTGCTCGCTCTCAGCTTGAGATATCTCATAGTGGAGAAAAAAATGAGGGGAGATCCCCATATAAACTACTTTTGCTATTAGAAAAAACCACAAGCAACAAATCTAACAAGATAGATAGAAAGACAGACAGCACTTCTGGGTGGAATTGCATTCTAGAAGATAACAGGTTATATGGAAAGGAATTTGTTCGAGGTTCAAAACAAAAATGTTTTGTCAGATATTTAAATATTTATTTTCTTCTTTATTATGGGGAACACAAGCTAAAGTCATATTTGGGGTGGTAGTTTTTGATGTTTAGTTATTTCTCCCAGAAGTCTGTAAATCACCTTCTTCCAAACTATTCTATTCTGCTATTCTACTTGCTGAGAGCAAACAGGATAGTACTGTAGAAGTCTAAATTAAATGCCTATAGTTTCTGTTGTCCTGCTTTATTCCTGCAGGCTTTTCATCAAAGATAGAGACAGTGAAAGTAGAAACTTTGGAAAAAGTTATGTCTCCTCCTCCTTCTCCTTCTCCTTCTCCTTCTCCTTCTCCTTCTCCTTCTCCTTCTCCTTCTCCTTCTCCTTCTCCTTCTTGCAGTGCCTTTTGTAGTACATTTGTTTTAGTCAGCTTCTGATAGTCTAGGTACACTCCTGAATGCTATCCAAACCAGTGTTAGGTATCCATTAACTTTCAAGTGTGGAAAGGCCAAACAGAAGGAAAGTCTGAAATCCTGCCTATTAGACTACTTTGAGACTGAGTATACTCAGTAGGCTGTTAGATCAGGAGAAAACTACAAGGGACTGATCATCACGACTTGGATATGGAAAAATTGATGCAACATATTCTAATCAGACCCATATCTGGATGGATATATAATATTCCAAGTTCCATTCTGATTATTTAATTATATTTACAGCATTCAAACCACCAACAATCATTTCTTGGGTCTGGCTGTAATAGGAATGATTGAGAGTACCATTCTGGGTTCAATTCAAACCCCCAAAATGCTTATTACTGTTATTCACATAGATAATTAGATAATTATTATTAATAATAATAATTAATAATTATGCTGTTATTCCTACAGATAATTCTTAATAATTACTATTATTTCTTTAAAAGAAATAATAAATATCCTTTCCACTATAGTGGACTTTTTTTTATGCAATTCTTGTGCTTTTGAACTCAAATCCAGAAGATTTATTGGGGCTACAAGACTGAGAAATGTCTTGATTAATGCTGGTTGCAGAAAAAAGGTTAAGCATTTGAGCTTTGTTCTCTGCTTCTGTCTGTCTGTCTCTCATTTATTTATTTGCTCATTGACTGTATTTTTGGTATTGTAATATTTTTAAAAGCTGTCTCTTCTTTATTGCTGGTGTGATTGTTCCATTTCTTAGTGCCATTTTTCTTTTGGATGTATCAATTGTTTTTAAATTTGTTTTAATATTGTATATAATTAATCACCAGGAATTACTGTCTGATAAGAATGACAAGATATAATTTTATTTGTGTTGTATCCAGCTGTGTCCCTTTGCTCAGAGTAGGCTATTTGATCCAACACAGACTTCTGTAAATAGAGGGAGAGGCCATTTTGCTAACTTCCCAGTTAATTCTGCACCCCTTGAACCTCCCAATCTGCCCCATAGATTTGGAGGGGGCTTTTTGGATCAGCCTGGGAGATCTTCCAAGTGACAGCTAGCAAAAAGAAGATTCTGCAGAAATCAGGTTTCCATTCATAGAAGTCAACAGCCTTCCATGCACAAAGGAAAAGAAATTTAGGGAAAGAGAGGCAACATTTCATGTCACCATTTGATCAATCTTGGATTGCCAATCCATTTCATCAACTGACCTGGATTTTAGTGTCATGAAATTAATATATATTTTTATATATAATTAATATTTTAATATAATTAAAATAATTAATTAATTAATATTAATATATATAACAAACCATACATGGACGAGACAAGAGAACTTGGAAATGATGGAATGCTACTACAACAGCAGACCTAATGAGAGGGGATATATGAAACGTATGAGGGAACTATGGATAGACAGAAGGCCTACATCCACACTAACTGAGAAACAACTAGTTACCCAGCGCTTCAACATAGTGAAGAGGAAGCTGCTCTCACAACTTGAGATAGACCAACTCCACATTACAACGCAGACTCAAGCAGACCTGGAAGAACAAGCAGATGCGCAGCCAACACCTGAAGCTGGAATGTCACTGCCACCCCTTCCATTACAGAGCACAGCAGCTGATATGAGGCATAAGATCATGGATAAACTAGCTACAGTCAACCCTCGAGTCCATTTACCAAGGCTCAGTGGAGAAGTACCATCAGATAGTATGCTAGAAGATGCCAACAGAGCCCTCCAGACAATCCCTACTACCACCATAACTGAAACCAATGAATTGGTATATGCTACAGCTGCTGTAATCCTGGAAATGCTTGGCTACATGATCAAGAAGAACAGCAGTACATACCCACCCTGGAAAATGAGATTGGAGGCTAAGATCAAGGCAACTTGGAGAGAAGTCAGTCAGCTGGTGGAACTACAGAAGCGTGTGGAGATTAAGGATAAGACTCGGCTACCGAAAAAATACATGGGCCTGACTCCATCTGAAGCCCTAGAGACTGCTAAACAAAGGCTCACAGCACTGGCTACCAGGCTAAGGAGATACACTAGAGAAGCAGAGGCCAAGAAGATAAATGCCCTATTCTCCAAAGAACAATCCAGAGTGTACTCCCAACTGCAGTGCAACCACAGAGTAGCAACTGAGCCACCAGCAGCGGAAACTGAACAGTAGTGGAAGAACATATGGGAGAAAGAGAAGACGCATAACACCAGTGCAAAGTGGCTGCAGGACCTGAAAGCAGACCACAGCAATCTCCCAGAACAGGAACCAGTCACCATCACAGTAGCAGACATCCAACAGTGGGTCAAGAACACGAAAAGCTGCACAGCACCTGGCCCAGACATGATCCACACCTACTGGCTAAAGAAACTAACAGCAGCGCATGAACACCTAGAAGCACAGATGAACCAACTGCTAGCAGCAGGCTCCCACCCAGACTGGCTAACACAAGGAAGGACAGTGCTGATCATGAAAGACCCTCACAAAGGAACAGCACCATCCAACTACCGGCCAATAACCTGCCTCCCCACAACATGGAAAGTTCTATCAGGCATCATAGCTGCCAAGCTAAAAGACCATATGGGCCAGTACATGAGCACAGCTCAGAAGGGCATTGGGAACAACACCAGAGGCTCAAAACACCAGTTACTCATAGATAGGGCAGTCATCCAAGACTCAAGGTCCAGGCAGACCAATCTGAGCACAGCCTGGATTGACTACAGGAAAGCCTATGACTCAATGCTGCACACATGGATCTGTGAATGCCTGGCACTATACAAAGTCAACAGGACACTAAGGACCTTCCTCAAGCACTCAATGGGACTGTGGAAGACAACATTGGAAGTGAACTCAAGACAGCTCGCACAAGTGGCCATCAAGTGCGGTATATACCAAGGTGATGCACTGTCCCCACTGCTGTTCTGCATAGGCTTAAACCCCCTCAGCCAGATAATCACAAGGTCTGGATATGGGTACAAGTTCAAGAGTGGAATCACCATCAGCCACCTCCTCTACATGGATGACATCAAGCTGTATGCTAAGAGTGAACGAGACATTGACTCACTGATCCACCTGACAGGGATCTACAGTGAGGACATTGGGATGTCATTCGGACTGGAGAAGTGTGGCAGGATGACAGTAAAGAGAGGGAAGGTAGTTAAGACCGATGGAGTGGAACTACCAGTGGGCCACATAGCAGACATAGAGACCAGCTATAAATACCTTGGTGTCCCACAGTCACACGGGAACCATGAGGAGGAAGCAAGGAAGACAGCAACATCCAAGTACCACCAAAGGTTAAGACAGGTCCTGAAGAGCCAGCTCAATGGGAAGAACAAGATCCATGCCATCAACATGTATGCCCTGCCAGTCATCAGATACCCTGCCAGGATAGTGAGCTGGCCAAAGGAAGACATGGAGGCTGCCGATGTGAAGACCCGGAGGCTCCTCACAATGTATGGAGGTTTCCACCCCAAGTCCAACACCCAGAGACTGTAACCAGGTGCAAAGAGGGCGGGCGGGGTCTGATGAGTGTCAAAGCCACTGTCCTGGATGAAACCCGAAGTATCCAGGAATACATCAGTAAGATGGCACCCAAAGATGAGCTGCTGAGAGAATGCCTCAGGCAGCAGCAGACAAGGCAGGAGGTTCAAGCAGAGGAAGTGCCATGGCAAGACAAGCCCCTGCATGGGATGTACCAACGACAGATAGCTAAGGTGGCTGACATTGGGAAATCCTATCAGTGGCTGGAAAGGGCCAGACTAAAAGACAGCACTGAGGCACTGATCATAGCAGCACAAGAACAGGCACTAAGCACCAGATCCATAGAAGCAGGGGTCTACCACACTAGACAGGATCCAAGGTGCAGATTGTGCAAAGAGGCCTCAGAGACAGTCCAACACATAGTGGCAGGGTGTAAGATGCAGGCAGGAACAGCATACACTGAACGGCACAACCAAGTAGCTGGCATTGTGTACAGGAACATCTGCACCGCGTATGGGCTAGACCCCCCCCAAGTCCAGATGGGAAATTCCACAGAAGGTCGTGGAGAATAACAGGGCTAAGATCCTGTGGGACTTCCAGATCCAGATGGACAGGCAGGTATTGGCTAATCAACCAGACATCGTGGTAGTAGACAAAGACCAGAAGACGGCGGTAGTGATAGATGTAGCAATGCCAAGTGACAGCAACATCAGGAAGAAGGAGCATGAGAAGCTGGAGAAGTACCAGGGCCTGAAGGAGGAAATCGAGAGGATGTGGAAAGTAAAGGCCAAAGTGGTCCCAGTGGTGGTAGGAGCACTCGGGGCCATGACTCCTAAGCTGGGAGAATGGCTCCAACAGATCCCAGGAACAACATCAGAGCTCTCTGTGCAGAAGAGTGCAGTGCTAGGAACAGCTAAGATACTACGCAGAACCCTCAAACTCCCAGGCCTCTGGTAGAGGACCCGAGATTGAGGAAGACACATACCACCCATAGGGGTGAGAGGGGAATTTTTTTATATATATATATTTCCCATAGAATTCACCTTTTGTATTTGGACTGGTTTGGTTTTGTACCCTGATTTATGAAACATGATGAAGAAACATTTTCTTATTCAGTAAAGAGAAAAGTCCTGGACTCTACTTTTTTGTTCAGTTGTCCTCTTGAAAGTTTTTGCTATGTGTGGAAAGGAGTTCCTGCATGGTGTGATGGCCATGAATCTTCCCACTCAACAGAAGGAACATGTCCAATTAGTGTCTCAGCCATTAGCCACCAAGTTAGTCTCTCCCTGGAAAACAGGGGAGAATTTCTTATTCTCCATTCAGTATGTTAATCATCGAACTGGTATCGCCATTTTCTAACTGTGTAATACCAGTCCCCTTTGGCAGATATATTTTATTTGGATAATGATGTGAAATTTAAGATCTACATTTCAATTGTACAAAGCCATAGGCAGTTGTCAATTTTAGTGGCAGACATAGACTTGGAGCTAAATTCCTGTGCACAAGCAAAAAATTCCAACAAGCACAGCACAATCCTAGTCCCTTAATAGAAATGCATTTTCTCCTGTTGAGAGGCTGTATTTTTGAGCTGTACGCCACAAATCATTCATGTTTTATTTATTTTCAGCTAGACGCTTTGTAATCTGAACTATCTTTGCAGAGAATTTTGGAGTGGGCTGAGAAGATGAAATATTTCAAATGATCAATGTGATAAAAATGTGGGAAGTATATATTGCTATAATACTATATTATACTATATTATATTATATTATATTATAGCATAGTATAGCATAGCATAGTATATTATATATTATATATTATATACAATACTATATTATGCTATATTATATTGTATACTATGTTATATTGTAATCTATATCAATAATATATGGATTATATTATTACCTATAATAATAGATTATAGATCTTCTTCCTTCTTCCTTTTCTTGGGGTTTTTAAGAGTGACATATGGGAGTTGTTTCTGTGTGCAAGAACTACCTGTCAGCAATATTATATTACAGATGCTATATTATATTACTGATATATTACATCACAGTGTAGATAGCTTTCATGCAGAAGATGTTAGTGTCAATTTTTCAAATCTCCAGTTTAAAAGTGCCTGATTCCTCTTCTAATGGATGGGAAAGAGCTCCTCTGCCAGGCAGAAAGGTTGATAAAGATACAGGTAGCTGCAATAATGTGATTTAACCACCTGTACTTTTAAAGTTCTAATCAGTTTGTAACCTAATAGAATGCATTCTTCCCCAGTCTTGCTTGGAAGCAATGGTCCAGTTTTAACCCTTCAGTTGGACTTCAGGTGAGAAAAGAGCCTTGTTGGTTATGGCACCTCAAGTTTGGAATCCCCATCCCCCGCCCCCCCAGAGGGGCTTCCCTAGTCTCCTGTCTGACTTCATTGCTTCAGCCTTTTCAAGTCAGAGTTTGTTTTCATGATGCTTTTATTGCTCAAGGATATCTCCTCTGCATTTATTGCCTTATTGATTTTTATTGGTTTTTATCGATGTTATGTAAATTGCTGGGCTGGTGAGTCTTCTGAAGAGCAGGGTGAAAATGTCTTAAATGGATCAATGAGAAGTGAGCCACTATTTCTATATTTGAATTCAGGAAATAATTAATTTGCAACAAGGGTTTTTTTTTTATGCTAGGTGTATTTTTGTTTTGGGAATTCCTGTTTTTTAAAGCAAAGCTTGGTTCATATGTTCAAACTATTCTTCAGCACCAGGCCAATTAACCCTTGAGAAGGCCAAATCAATAATAAAAGAAAGAATTAGGGATATTGATTTGCCAAAATGATATCACCACTGCTCCTGAATTCTATTGCCCAATGTCAGATAGCTACAAGCCCTCTACTGCAGGGTATCTGTACAATCTAACCCTAAGCAAATTAGATGGGCCTTTTCCAGAGCCCACTTTGATTCCCTCCCTTCAGCACTGCTGGCAGGAAAATTTCATGGGACTCCTTATTTACAGAGACTTTGTCCTTGTGGATCCAGGGAGGTAGAAACTCTTGCCCATGTTCTCATACAGTGTCCTTTTTGTGATGCCCCAAGACGTGCTTTGATCTCCCCACTCACCTCTAAATTTGAGGGCCATACTGATAATTTTTATGTTTATTACTTTTTAAGGGATGCTAATTCTACATTCACATGCCAGGTGGCCAAATATCTTCATCAAGTCATACAATTATGCAAAACTTTTAATTAGATACATTGTTTTATTGTCTTCTTGATTTCTTTTTTTTCCCTGATAATAAATTGCTGTACCAAACTATTTCTCTTTTCCTACTGTAAAGGTTGATAAAATACCTTAATAAAGATATTTGATTTGATTTGATTCTTCAACACCACAAGTGACCATCCTTTGGCCCCAGAGTTGCAGTTGGCTCCTGATCTCCCTTTTTGTAGCCCCCATAGCCCCATGATTGCTGAAAATTGATAGCAGGGTATCTTACCACTGTGAGGTGGAAAATATATGAAAACTGTAACATAAACCCTAAGATAGTCATAGTGGGGGGGGGGGACAAGTTCCAGATCTCCTCCAGTGTCCCCACCTATTTCTGTGATGCAAGCCCACCCATTTGCAGCCATTAACTCTCCCCAAGTGGCCTGTGGCTACCAAAGGGTAGCCAACCCTTTTTTTTTTCCAGATAATTTTCTTTTCCCTCCCTGTTCCAAGTTGCCAGAAGAATTATGATGGCCCAATGATTTCAGCAAACATAACTCACTAACTTTTCAGTGGTAACCTTCTAGTGTTTATTACAGCTAGCTTTTTTGTTTAAATTCTTTGTTTAATAACATATATCCCAACTTCAAAGATGCAATGTTTTGCAAGACAACTTAATAGTGATGTCAAACTATAAAAATGGCATTGCAGTGATATTGAAACAACTGGATCCTACCCATAAGGCTGTTCATCTTAGGTGACTTAGTAAGGAGACAGAAGGCACCATTCTTTTTGACTCACCTTCCTTCTCTCTTGGATGTGCCTTCTTTCCTTTCCTGTAGACCATGAATCCCACCATATGGGGATGGGATCAAGCAAATCTTTATTACAAGAAAGAGAAAGTGGGAGAAAATGAGAAGGCTAAATCTTCCATCTGTAACCTTTCCCTTCCAAATATATATTCAAGAGCTTCAAATCTTTCTCCTTGTATTCCTCACTTGGAGGAGCTGTCTCTCCCCTTTCATTGCCCCTCCAGTGATACCTCCATTAGGGACACATCCCACACATGAGAGAATTTCCCAAGAATTAAGGAGGTAGTCAGTTTCACCCGTATTTACCCTCTTTTCAAACTAAATTGTCCATTTTGGGTGTTAACATGCCAGTGCTACTCTATGTCACGTTGTGTGTGTGATGTGCTTCAGTGTACCGGGATTTGAAAACAGAAGCTGACTTATTGTTTTGCTCACATTTGTTTTGATATGTTCTTTCTTTGATTCTGTCTCTATTGATCTTTAATGGCTTCCAGATGGGATGTTTTATATAGCCTTTGCTCTGAGAGATTGAAAAGTACAAAGGAGTGCAAAGAGGCAGCCCATTAGCTAATAAAAAAAAGTTCACTGCATTATATTCTAATAAAATCTGAAATGTTGGATTATATTAATGACAACTGCACAGGAAATAGACCTGGTCCAGTGGCACTGAGCAATGTGAGCCTTTAAGCCATTTTACCATAGGAGCAACAGCTGTATGGTAAGAATCCCTCCCATTTTTTTCTTCTGTCTCTTTATTGTAGTTTAACATAATAAATAACCCGGACACCCTGCAATGGCCCTTGATTGCCAGTTAATTTAGTATGATTCCTTTGCAGAGAAACTTGCAATCTCCCATGGAGGGCACAGCTGAGTGTGTGCACTGCAGAAATATATTATTGGATTTATGTATTATTGCCTAACCCAGAATTAAGTTTGTTCTCTCTTCCTTAACATAAGCATCACAGGCCTTATACTTCTACACCACCACAATCAAAATTACTTTCAGTGGCTTATGTAGAGAAAAAAGTACAATTTAAAATAGACCTGGTACAGAAGAAAAAAAACACAGTAACAATAGAGCAAGACATGAAAATGAAAGGGAAACAAAGATAGGAAAGTTCAAGGATCAAAACAGGGAAAGGCTCTCTGAAGCATCTTGGTCTTCAAAGGTTTCTGAAAAATCAGCAAAGAGGGATCTAGCTTGATTTCCACAGGGAGGCTGTTCCCTAGTGTCGGCATGGCAATCAGAAAGAGCTCCTCCTTGTCTCAGCCCCCCCAACCCCCAAATTCCCAAAAGTGTGGAATTTGTAGCAGGTAGGTCCAATACTGACTGGAGTACACAGTCCTGAGATATCCAAGTGGCAAGCCATAAATATTAATATTTAATTAATATTAAATCTAATATTTTAAATTTGCTAATGAAAGTGTGATACATCAGTAGAAAACCCAGTTACATTAAGAAAGAATATAAAGTGTAATTGATTTTATTTATTTATTTCTTCCCTTTCAACAGATTCCTAGAGTATCTTAGAAAAAGTTGAACTTGTTACATTAAAATTAATTTTCTTTTGACAGTCTTGTAAGCAACAAAATCTTTGGTCAAATGGTCTGGAGATGTTTTTTTAATTCAATACATATTTCCAGGATTCCCCACTCCTCCCCCTCACCCCATAACCCTAACCCTAATATTTTATTATACACAGACTGTTTATGATACTTTCTTTGAATGATATGGTTGTCAATATTTATATAATACCAAAAGACAAATTTACTCTACTATCCTGTTTGTTCTTACAGCAAGTATTTTTTGCTTAGACCAATATTAGGCATTTGCTATTCATATGTTTTAAAATGTGGAAAGCAAAAAGTTAAAATAGCAATGCAACAAATGTAAACAACCTTTAGGACACTATAATAAAAAAGGAATCCCGTAAAATCTAGCATTAAGTAGCTGGGAGAATAAAAAAGAGTTTCTATTTATTTAAAGGTCCCCAAATTACATCAAGCTAGGTACAGGTATATTTATTTATTTATTTTCTTCTTCTTCTTCTTCTTCTTCTTCTTCTTCTTCTTCTTCTTCTTCTTCTTATTATTATTATTATTATTATTATTATTATTATTATTATTATATTTGTATGCCACCCATCTCCCCCAACAGGTGATTCTGGGCAGCTCACAATTAAAATCAAAAACCCATAAACAATTAAAACTACCCTATAAGTAATTAAAATTAATTAATCCATTAAAAATCAACTGTAAAAACAAATCCTATACCTAAATACTAAAAACAGTCAAGTATGTTATGGTATGGTAGGCTTCAGGTGATCCTCCTTAGGGAGGGTATTGCCTAGCTCGATGTTGCTACCTGTCTAGCCGCATCTCTGATGACAGAACTTTATGAGCATATATGAGCTGGCAGGCCCAGGTGAGCCCCAACCATCAGTTCTTCAGGTTCTCAGAACTCAAGCCATGAAGGCTTTAAAGGACTTGATACAAAGTGATACTGGAAGGGTTAAAAACAAACTTACGGCTAGAAAAAATTAAAAACAGAATGAAATTAAATCTTATCATTCATAGATAATAGACTAGCTTGGGAAAACCTGCCCCCTGGTTTTTCAGAGGCATCGCTGTGTTTCTGAAAAACTCAGTGTAGTTTTTAGCTACCAGAGCAACCTTGCCTCCCCCCACCCCCAAATCCACCGCCATTATATTGGCATCTGTTGACTAATTTAGTTTGTAAACTATTGCTGGAAGCAAATATACAGAAGCCATAAAACATGTCCTTATGATTTATACTGAAAATCTTATTTTGCTTTTGGGCCACACACATGCACGCATACACATATACACACATCGCACAACTTCTTTGAGAAGAATTATGAAATTGATTGGCTCATTCTAGCAGCTATCCAAGTGGTATATTACACTGTTGCTCAACCGGTGGTCTACAGATCAGAAGCAGAATACATCTTCCCTTCCCACATTGATAGAAAGGCCGTGATAATAGAAAGAGAATGGTAAAGAAGGAAGGCTGAGCAGCCAGTCTCCAGTGGGGTATGCCGAGGGAAAGGAAGCTGAGCATCGAACAGGAGCTGGGTTTTGGAGCAGCCTCTGAAAGGGTTGAGTTTAAAACCAATAAAAAATGAAATAACAAAATGAAATGAATAAAGTTTAACACTAGTTATTACTCTCACATTATTTAGAAATATTTGGGGGGTTTGAACTTAGGCAAACATTGTTTCAGCCTCAGTTAGTCTCATTATTTTACAGTTGTAGCATCAAAATTATTGTTATTGTACATTTTTCTCAGGAAAATGGGAGTTTTGTTTCTATTTTGGCAGGCCCCAGGTTCTTTGGTAAATTGTTGGGACAAGATATGAAAGGTAGTCCTGAAGGCTTTAAAGGAATTGATATAAAGTGATACTGGAAGGGTTAAAAACAAACTTAAAGCTAGAAAAAATTAAAAACAGAATGAAATTAAATCTTATCATTCATAGATTAGCTTCGGAAAACCTGGTAGCCTTTCATATCTTGTCCCAACAATGAAAAAGGTAACTATTCTATCAGACATTTGTTGTAAACAGATTCTATTCCTTCCAAACTCTCTCCCCTTCATCCCCCCTACACACACACACACACACACACACGAGGTATATGTTATTAATATTTTTCTGCTAAAGGCACCAAATTATAGTGCTAAAAATGCATTTTGTAATTAATGAAATACCTAAAACAATGTATTAATATACAGAGTAGTGGCCCAGAGAAGATCTTTGAGGATGGTATACCTTACAGCTTGCTGACATACACACATGCTTCATGACAATTCATGTCAATAGCACTAAAATATTCCTGAGACTTAGGAAGTTTTGTACAGTGAGAGCACGATGTCTCAATTCCTCATAGGGGATTGCTTTTGGCACATAATGGAGGTTCATATCACTTTTAGCTCTTTTTTTCCTGTAGTAGAAAAATGGAGAGATGTATATAACATTAATTGTTAAAAAAATAAGCAAGGTCAAGTTTCATAATATGTATTATGAAACAGTCACCCATATCCTGGTTACCCCACAGCTTGACTTCACTGCCTTTGACGACCACCCAGAAGCTTTAGCTGATCCAGAATGCAGTGGTGTGGGCAGTGATGGGCATGCCTCAGGTCTGCCCATGTAACACCACTGCTTCACAAGCTGCACCAGTTACCATTTTGCTTCCAGGTATGATTCAAGGTGCTGGTCATTACCTATGAAGCCCTGCAGGGCCTGGTTACTTGAGGGAATGCCTGTCTCCCACAGTATGTGCTTAGCCAAGGTGATCTTGCATGGTTGGCGTACTCTGGGTTCCACTGATTGAGCAACGCCATATCTCAGGACCCTGGAAGTGCACATTCTCTGTAGCATCACCTGCCCTCTGGATTAAGGTTCCCCTATCCTGCTGGTGTTCTGAAGGGTCTTGAAGACCTGGCTCTCCTCCCAGGCCTCTGGTGGGGGTGAGAGAAGCCTTATGGGTATGTTTCTTTTTGTTCCTATCTGATTTTTTTGTCATCCTTGACATCTTTACTCCTCATTTCTGTCTATCATTTTATTTTTTCTTGTTTGTAATGTTTTTATTTGTAACCACCCACTGGGAGCTGGGCAGCATATAAATTGATGAATGAATGAATGAATGAATGAATGAATGAATGAATGAATGAATGAATGAATGAATGATGCTATGGCCACAGTAGGTGATTTGATAACAGAAGAAGTTAATGTAAGTAGTGAGCTGTACATGAAGATATCCAACATTGGTTGCTGTCTATTTGCTCTGTCACCCAGCTAGTAGCAACACCTAGCTGACCTTGGTTCATCTCAGAAGAATCAGACCTGATTAGTACTGTACTTGAATGGGAAATTGCCCAGAAATTTCAGGACTGTAAGCTAGTCTGGGAAGTACTGTCACCAATGACCACATGGATGATGTCAAGGCCATTAGAAGAAGCCGACCTCTACTGGAGGAGGTCTTTATTTTATGGGATTTGTCTTTGGAATTTGCACATTGCTGCTAAACAGAAACACCTTAACTAGTTATTTGCATGAGATCTTGTTACTTATTCTTGTTTGGTGGTACCTTCCTAAAATGAAAGCATTCACAAAGTCTGACTCTATATCCAGACCAAGGAAGAACTTGACAAAGGATTTCCCTTCTGGGCATTTAATCTTTGAAAAGTTCTAGAATACTGCTGGCTGTGAAAACTCTCCCCCTGAAGCCATTGGTGTCCCAAGCGATCTTCCTGTCCAACCAATCAACTATAGAACAACCTTCATATTGTACAGCGACTCAGAACTGAATTCAGCTTTAAGATCCAGGTGCTCTGTGAGCACATGAATAACTAATTTTGGTGTGAAAATTAGTACTCTCTGAGCTCGATTGTTTGCTTACAGACATTTCAACTAGGCAACATCATCAGTTCGATATTGGTCCTTAATTTCCTCCTTTTGATGTTTCCTCCTCTTAGTGCTTCTTTCCTCCTCCAGTATTAACCAATCAAATTGAAGCCCTGCCTCTTTTGTAAATTAATTGATGCACAAATAGAGGGGCAAGGTTTCAGTTGCAATGTCACAGTCACCATCTTGCCTCTTTTGATTCCCCCCTACCCTCCATGGCTGCTGCTGTCTGTAGCAATCATTGATAGCATGACAGAGTAATATGTTTTTGAACAACTTGTCAGCATCTGGAAGAGGTTTTACATTATAAAAGTACAGAAAATATACTGGAAGTGTCATGTTCTCATGATATCTGTACATGGATTGCAAAGTCAATTAAAAAGGAAGGTCAGGGTTTGTGTCATCCACATGCTGTAAAATCTGAGATAGTACTACTGTCTGTACTGAATGTCATCAGTTTCACTGAATTTCACCGAACTTCATTTCATTTCACTTATTTATATATATTCTTATATTCTTATATTTTATGTTAGACTAACATGCAGTTTGTTACTTTGTATACTAAGGACCTTAGTTGTGATGTGACATCCTGACCTGTCTGCCATATGCACTTGCTTTTTTGGATTCAGGTCAGAGTACAGCTGATAGTAAAGTTATGCTAATTACCATTATGCTAAGTGCCATTAATACTTGGAACAGAGTTCATATGTCAGTATTTTCTCAAGGCAATGATTGGCATACATACATTGCATTAAGCTTTGGTTTGCTGGTGCCATGATTTGAATAAGACAAAACTGTCTGGGGTATACCTAACACTAAACCATAATCTAGGTTTACAAACAAGGGTTGGATTCACATTTCATGCTAAGCCAAACTAAACAATTATGACCTAGCATGCTACGTCAATCTGACTCTACTGGATTATTAGTTGCCTACACTGCTTTATATGTTGTAGCAAATTTGAAAGGCATTTCTTTCACCTATTTGTCCAAGTAATAATTACTGTATAATGTTGAAGAGCACTGGCCCAGAAACCAAATTGGCACCACCCCAGTTTGATGAGAAGGTGCTAAGTCCTCTGTTTGAGCATGGTTTTCAAGTCATATGTGAATCCACCTTGTAAACTTGCTCTCCAACTTTTCTAGCTGCCTAATCAGAATGTCACAGGGCACTTTGTTGTAATAAAGATATATTACTTCAGCAACATTCCCCCAATTTACTAAGGAAGGTACCTGATCAAACAGTGGAACATGATTAGTCTGGCAAAATTTATTCTTTAAAATCCCATGCTCACTTCTGGTAAATATTATATTGTTTTCAAGCTGCTTACTAAAATCTTCACACATGTCCATCCCATACTGACTTACACATAATTCCACAGATTTTCATTTTCTTTTCCATCTTTAGTCATCTGCTACCCATTCCCCAGGATTTCTCAAAGATTTATGAGGTACCATTCTGGCTGCTGAAGCTGGATGACCACTCAACAGCAGCAAAGAGATATGGAAAACTCTAACTCTTTGCTATTCATGTAGCGGTTGTCCAGATTTTTGTGGTCCAGATATTTTTATTTTATACATTCAAAGAACAATTTATTATACACTTTGGTACTTCCTATCTTGGTTTATAATTTATATTTGTTTTAAAAATACACAATTGTTTTGACATATTCCAAAGCCAATGTATTTCTATCTTAAAGCAGAAAGGAATCTGCAAAGTGTGAGTTTTTAATTGTAAATTATACTACAAAGTGAGACAAATATAGTATAAAATTATATGATAAAATAAAATTTAAGACATTCTGTATCAAGACATTTGTAAATATATTTACAGATATGTAAGTGCTGTTTATAAAATATGAAGCACTTTAAATCTACAGCTTCAAATACTAGCTTCCAGTGGGACTTTGAGAGAATATGGACTGGATTGCATTCTCAGTCATTACTTACTTCCAGATTAACAAACATTTGGCATAATCCTGTGTCAAAGAGACAATTTAGAATAAAACCTTGTTAATACTTTGGGGAACTAGACACAGAAGATGATGCCATAGTGTTTATGCATGGGTATATTTGTGAATGCATATGACATTGTTGAGGAGGATGCTTGTGATTCTTCATAACCATTTGAACATGTGAATGTTTGCAAGGGGGTAATCAGAGGAAAGATTTTCCACTGGTCAAGACAATTTATCTAATGCCCCTTCAGAGTTGTTTGTCTGGGACCTGTGGGTTGGTGGGAAAGCTTTGTACCCTGCCTTCTTTCAATGGGAGATGTGTTGGAAGGAGTGCCTGAATGAGAATTCCTATCTGCTTTCTGGCTCAGCTGTGTTGTATGTGAAGGAATGTGACATTTAGTTCTGGACACACAGCAAGCCACTACTGCAATGCCTATTTGGTATGCTATCTCAGAACACATGCAGATCATGTCTCTTAATCACAGCACACATCAGCTCTGGTAATATATTTTTCTGCCAAACCCCAATGACATGACCTTCCTTCTCTTCCCAGGTCCATGAGCGAGACAGCCTTAAGTTATCCTAAGATGGGATCAGAAAGGCTTTCACTGGCTGTTTCAGGCTGATGCAGACACGCCCCTCCCCTCCAGCCCCTGCTCAGCCTCCTCCACTGCTATTTAACTGTTGCTTTCCTAAAGAGCTGGACACTGCAGCCTTGTGTTGATGATGATCAGAATTGGGTGCTAGCGGTGCTAGCAGTACTGTGCGTACTTTAACTCTAGGGCCCTTACTGGTTTAGCAATAGACTGAAATAGCAAAGCAGTAAAATGGCCAAACCAATCTATGCCCCACACTTCCCAAACAGAGCACAGAGGAATATGGAAGTGGGCATTCGCTACCTATGTAAAGAATAGAAAGTGGGGGGAGGGACCTAAATAGAAGCGCTGTTCATGACTTCCATCTGCGTTGTTGTTCTTTAAACCATATCCAACTAGAATTATAAGAGTTTGGAGAATCAGACCCTTATTTCTGCTGCAATGCCATGACTGGTGGATGTTTTTCCAGCTGACCAGTGATGTGCTGGAGAGAGAGGCCAGCAAAGATGGAGGAATCAATCAAGCCTCATGTGCCACACATACATTATCAAGATAGCCTCATTCAGCGAAGAGTCAGGACAGAGGCAATAGACATAGATAGAGGGACTGGCAATGTGAACAGCAACTGTCCCACCAGTAGAGTTTCCTGCTGACTCAAAGATGATTAGATAGCTCATTCATTTGGTAGTGGAGGAAGGAATTGGAACTGGGTGTAAGCAACACATTTGCTAAGTAAGATATTCCAACATTTATCAGTGCTAATACTGAAAGGAGCAAGGTTTCATTGTCCCTGTCCATAGGACCTGTATCAGGACATGATCATACAAGCTGGTCTGATGCTTTGGCTTACCACCATCTGGAGAACTCCTCCACTGACCCAGCATGTGTGATAGAAGTTTGGACTGATCTTATCTGAATAGCAGTCCCCTTCAGTAGATGGTGAACTGTTCTGAATACTTGGAGTGATATTATAGAGAAGGGATACGCAGCATGAGTATAGATACATGCATCTGACCCACTCTCTCTTCTATGTGATGTTTACTCTGTTTAGATTTGTTTAATTAAAGAAAATTAAAGAGGCAGCTAACACCAAAGCCTAGCAATGACCCCCAGTACCATTTTTATTTCCAAGAATGCTTCTGACTCCCATATAAGCTTCATAGCACTTCTTAGAGAATAGAAATGGTTTAGAAATATGCAGAACAAAGTCAAATAAAACGGATGGGCGTGCATCACATCCTGGCTAGCTAAAGAAAGCATCAGGGAGCATTCGCATCCATGTGCATTCTCATATACTGTTATTTGTTACTTGCCACACTGCCAGGACAACTCTGAATAGAAGGCGGGGGGAAATCCCCATGGTAGTCATTTTGCAAAAGCACCCACAATTACCATCATATCCATGAGAAAATTTTTGCTTCTTTCTGTAGCATTATCCCTTTATTTCTCAGTTCAATATTTTAGGGTAACTGCCTGTGAATTTATCAATATATCCTCTGTTCATGAAATAATTAATAAAGGATTTGATTTCCTTCTTCTTCTTTTTTTCCCTCAGTGTCTGATGCTGGTAGCTTATGAATTTTCCATATTTTATATTTTCTTGTTATGGGGAAAATTAATATAAATGCATTGTGCAGTCCTATAATTCTGTGACCAAAAAGCAATGGTGAAAACAAGGATGAAGAGGACTTGATTATTAAAAAAAAAGAAAGGCGGGGGGAGATAACTTTTGCTAACCTATTTCTGCTTCCTGGGTATGCATTTGTAGAGACAAATATAATTGCTGGAGCCAATTTGTTGCTGCTTTGTTTTGAGCTGGAAAGCGGTGGGGAGGAGGGAGAGCTGAAGCCTGCATTAAAGTTGAAGAATTAAATATAGCACTGGGGCTAATTAATTATAGTTTGATCATTTTGACACCTTCCAAAATGACCCAGCCACATACCTTGAAGCTTTGTCAACTCAATTGCATCTTTATTTTTCTTGCCTTTAACCAACAATGAAGACGAATGCCACTCTTCCCTCGGTTTTCAATCACCTCTGCAGAAGTGCTCCCCTGGCAATGTGCATGGACAGACCTAATTAATCCCCCCTCCGCCCTGCCTTGGGTCTATACATCACCCTGGCAGTTGGAACTGCTGCTTGTTTTAAGGCGATCGCGCCAATGAAATGCTCATCTGTTTTGCCATAATTTTACCACAGGTGGTGATTTGTAATTAGAAAGTGCCAAGCCCAAATTCTGAATTTCCCCACAACTCTTCCTTCCCTCCTTCCACGTCCCTGTTGTGAAAGATGCAGGCCAACAGGATGATAAAACAGGGGAGCCACGGAGGGAGGGTGGAAGCTATTGGAGATCTGGGAGATGAGGAGGAGTGGGCTGTGGCCCAACTGGGGAGAAGAAAATAGGACATGCTGATAGAATCACCAGCATGTCCTGGAGAGGGTTCAAATGATTGGAGTTGCAGGGAGGGTGAGGTCGAACCATTAGTAGCTTTATTGAGGGTCAGTGCCCATTGCTTGGTTAGGGTCAGGAGGCAAATCAGTGCAATCCTTCTGGGAAACATGGCTCATTCCCTCCCCTTTCCCTCCCCTCCCCTCCCCTCCCCTCCCCTCCCCTCCCCTTCCCTTTGTAACAGTCCTGGGGGAAATGTACCGTATTAAAAGAAGTTAAGTAGTTTAACATTTAAGTAATGGACAAGCTGCAATATGTTAGATAAGATTTTTAAAAAGTAGATCCCAGTGTCTTCTAGAAACCCAAACCCTAACTAAGGTGCCCATTTTTCCTCCTCCTGTCTGAGAGACTCCCCACAGATGCCATAACTACTCTCTGCAGAGTGTTCGCCAAATCATTCCAGAAGACAGAAGAGCATTTCCTGACACAATGTCAGGATTTCAGTGTCATGAAAATATAAAATGTGACTTTCTTAATGGCATTCTTCATAGGAAGAACCCTAAATATGCATTATTTGTATATTAATAATCCAGTCTTGATTTTGTTTTTAAAATAACGATTATTACAAATAAACTCTTTGGGGAGTTTATAAGACCTGTCATGTGAATAACATTCTCCTGCACAGGTGTTGCAATTCCTAGCATTGGAGACTTTCAACCCTTCTGCAAGTCATGGAATAGGACTGTAAGCAATGAAGCATCTGCACGCATGCAGAGAAGATGCTCAAATGTGCTATAGAGACACTGTGCATATGTGAATTACAGAGGCATGTTTTAAAGCATCCCACCCACAAGTCAGGATGCAAAGCTGATTGTGATTTGTTGCTGCTAAATTCATTTGATTTGCTCCTCCAAAACCCTGAGAGCATCTCGGAAATGCAGCACAAATGGGTGAGTGAGATCAAGCCACAAGAATGGGAGGAAGCTTAAGGACCTCTGGCATGGTTGTGGAAAGTGCCCAGTAGTGACTTCTTGTGCAGGGCAGTAGTGATGAGATCCATTCATTCTCTAGCTTCTCTACCCCAAACTGGTGGAGAGGAGCAGGGTCTTGTTCCTGAACTCATCCTAGGTCTGAGGACATATTAAGAGCATGACATAAAGGGTGTTCTGTTCCCTCCATTAGGGGAAATGCAGGATTCTGGCAAGTGCACATTTTGGCTGGTACCTAAATTTGTGGAGCCCCAATGCAAGAATGCAGGGCTACCTTCTGCACAAAGAGCATTTCCTCACGGTTTGGCAACCTGATGCTTGGGCTGCCTCCCACATTTCTTTTTCTGGGCCCTCAACCACTGAGGTGCTTGTTTTAATTTTCATGTTTAAGTGAATTCAGTCCAGAGCTCTTGCATCTCCCTAATGAAAGAAACATTCGCTCAAAACAAACCACCAAGAGATGTTGATGGTTTTGGCTGCCAACCATGCCCTCAGCACCATTCTTGTTTTAATGAATATACATGGTTTTTCTTGGCGCTCTGCACTGTGGCCCATCTGTTATCATGGCACGGTGCCTGCTCACATGTAGGATCAGACCCTTGGCCTGAGGCTTCAGTTCTATGTAACATTGGGCTGTCGTTCTGCTGTTCTTCTTTTAAAGAGGAGCAGCGAGAATGGCAGGAAGACTTTCCCTGGTGTCATCATAGCAGCACTGGCAACACATGTCTCATTTCACATGAACACACCAGTTGGTGTCTACGCTCCACCAGTTAAGCAAGCAAGGCAAAGGAATTGCAGCAGCCAGTCATAAAATAAAACCAAGAGCTATCATTGTGAAACTTCCTAGAAATAAAAGGATGGTACGCCAGCAAATATTGCATGTGCTCTAAAACTCCCTGGATGTTCAGACTGGATTCCCACACCTTTTACATGAATGTAATGTTCACATTCATTCAAGGGTTAAATATTGAAAAAGAGAGAGTATCTGGGTGTGCATAGATAGGCAACAATCATTGCCACTTTGCTGATGGATAGCTACATTGAGAAAAGGGCAACCTTCCAGTACTTAATATTGCCAAATGTTGACTACTATAGCTTATTTGAGCATCAAACATAGTAGTACATGTACCACTACAACAACATTCTATAACATGCAGCCACTCTTGTTTAGTGCTGTCCAATTCAAGTTAATTGCAACTAAGTCCTGCACAAGGTATAACCACGTATTTGCAATGTCCTGAATTTGGGGGCAGAACAAAGAGGGGATCATTTGAAGCAGAAAAAGAGGGAGCAAGGTAAATATTTTATACAAGGGATACACTGAGCTGTAAACAAAAGCTAAGTACTGCCAGATGTGGCAGGTGACAAAATGGCTGTATCTGTCTAACAGCTGTTCATATGTCCCCCAACCAACATACTGAAGAGAATGTTTTCCACGGCAGCTAAAACCATGATGCTCTCCTACAGCTCCTGGGACACTGAACTGATGGCGTAGGTGGTGTTTATGAAAATCAAGTTTCCACTGGGATGTGTGTAGTATGTGTGTGGAAATAGAGTTATCTGCAATAGCATTTATGAATGTCTCATGCCAGCCATGGCAGTAACTTTGCTGGTGCTAATGTGGTCTCTAGGCCAAAGACGTGCTTCCCCTGAAGTAAAGGATCTGTGTATAGCTGATGCTTATTTTCAGTCTGTCAGCTCTCTCTGCATTCCTTCCTGTTTGGTGGCAAGGTGAAATAATATGTCGTGGAGGTCATGGTGGGCATTCTTGTCATGGACCTAAGCATACTTATGCCTGGCTTATTGCTGCCTCCATTACCACAAACAGTGCCAGATCCTTTCTTTTGCACTGCTTCTACTTGACGTCACAGTGAAGAGGTGGGACTTGGTGCCAGGTTTTGTATGGGCCAGCTTCACCAGCTTGGGATCTTCCATGATCTTCTCTTTGCAGGCTGTCCCTTCCTTCCCATGTGGGATTTTTCCTTTTTCCTTTTTCCTTTTTCCTTTTTCCTTTTTCCTTTCTCTCTCTCTCTCTCTCTCTCTCTCTCTCTCTCTCTCTCTCTCTCCCCCCCTAGTATGAAGAAAAACAAAACAAAACCCATTTTCTTTGGGGGGGGGGGGAGAAAGGAAAAGGCATGGTCCTCAGGGGAAAAAAAACCTTTATACCCAAAAGATGCTTTTGAAAAAGAGTGGCTTCCACTTGGCTTTGGTCAATGATACCACCAGCTGTTATCAACTTAATTTATGACTGAGAGATACTCTCATTTTCAGGTGTGCTGAAGTCAGCCAATGTCGCTTTTTATATAACTCAGACCTAAACATATTTATCCATAGAGAGTGTAAGGAAGTTCCTGGGAGCAGTGCTTGTGACAGCTGCAAGTTTTGAAACAGTCCACTTCCCTTTCAAAAAAGTGTCAGGATATACTTCATCATAGCATAGTTGAATATTTATTGGTTTGACTTTAATGAATAACCACTGGTTTCAAAAGTCAGGTTAAATTAGGAATTTCAGCCAGGTGGAAACTGCATCATCTCCCCACCCTTCATGCCCTTGACACCATCACTTTCCTCCTTGTTGCTGCTTCCTTCTTCCTCTTGAATTAGACAATGTGGTCAACCATATGAGAAATATGAGTCTCATTTGCTCTAACTGGATGCTGCTATCCAATAATGATCTCACTGTAGTTTCCTTCTTTTAGAAATGAAAGCCGGCCTGCCGGCCTGCCGGCCTTGAAAACAGGCATACTGGTCCCTGTGCTTTTCATTGTAGACATTGTAGGAGGAGAGCCATATTAGTCTATGGTAGCCAAAAATTAGAAGACATCTGGTAGCACCTTCTCAGCTAGCAAATTTTATTATGCCATTTAATAAAATGTGTTATTGTGAAAAGGTGCTACAAGACTAATTTTTGATCCCTGTATTTAATTCAGAACACTGGGAGAATAATAGAAGAGCTATGTTGGAAATACTTGCTTTTTCTTGCCTCTGGATCAAGGATATAAATGTGGTGAAGTCAGCCAATTCTATCAAGATTTTCCCCATTATTTTATTGCCCTCCAAAGAAGAATAAAAGGAAAAGAACTAAAATCCCAAGGGTTGCTTCTGCCAAATGCTTTGGACTTTAGAGCTTGTTTTATCATTAAGCTAAGTATGGGTAATCATTCTAATGTTCAATAGATCAATTAAAATTCTACATATAATGGGTAATAGAAAGGGGAGCAGCCAAATGAATGAGCTCTTTTAAAGTCCTTGGAAGTGTGATCTAATTTACCACTGCCACCTTACCATCATTACCCCACCATTTCTTCCTCCCTCCCTCCCCTAACATGCTTTCATTAATCTAACTTTCAACCATTTGGGATAGAGGAGAGTACAACAAACCTCTGTCAGTATTTTGGTCACACAGGAGACAAACAAATATTGGTGGGAGATGGGAGATGTAATAATGACATTAATACTAAACTGATTAATTTATTTGCAGCCTCTCCAGTCTTTAAGGTGCTATTGTTAATGTATAAATCAATGTTTCTCAAACTTGGCAACTTAAAGATGAGTGGACTTCAACTCCCAGAATTCCCCAGCTAGTATGGTTTGCTGGGGAATTCTGGCAGTTGAAGTCCACACTTCTTAAAAGTTGCCCAGGTTGAGAAACACTAGTATAAATATTATAGTTGAAGTAGTTGAAGGAGATAAAAACTGAAAGGTTTGGGGGGGGTTTTCTGTTCTGCTAGTTTCTCCAAAAAAGGATTAATCACTTCCTTCTTAGAACCAAAACTAAGCCAATGCTTTAAATATTCTCTCACTATCTAATATATATTTAAATGAATCAATGATTCCATACAATATTATACAGAAACAATATTGATACAACATTTTTAATCCAAAGCCTTCCTTTTTAAAGCAGACCCCATATGTCGACATTACGCCATAGGGTGTACATCCCTCCATCCATAGAAACCTGTATTCTTGTCCATATTTTTGGCTTCTGATGTAGAAGCTACATGGGTCATAATTACTACAGGATTTTTCAAAGTTTATGCTATGGGATCCTTTTTATAAAATGTAGGGACACAATGCTATGCCAGAATCTCTTTATAAATAAAGGTTGAAATGAAAGAGAGGGTAAAGAGAAACTTGGCTGATAACTCCCTGTCAAAAAATAATGAACCTGTGAAGTGCCCCCTTTTACAAAATAAAAGTACCAAGGTAGGAAGTGATTGTTGCCTGGGAAACCTGGGTGACCGTCCTGTTTTCTTCCCAGCTTTCCCATTACCTGTCAAGGTGATGCTAGGGTTACTTCAGTTTCATCATGGAGTCAAGCTAAACTGACAATAAGGTGCTATATTTTCACTGTATTCATACATGTCTGATTAGAAAAATTCTTTCAAGATAAGAAACAAGGCATCAGCTGAGTACTGTATTGTTAAATGCATTCCTCAGATGAAATTTTAATATTTGTATTGCGTGTTTACAGTCTTATTTTAATTTAGATTGCTTCAGCACTATCAGTTCAACTCACTGCATATTGACTGCTCCCAGTTCATTACAGGATTAGAGACATTTTGCATAAAAAACTGTGCTTCTGCATCCATTAAAAACAGAACTGTCTGAAAGTAATTTATGATTCTGATTCTTTCCATTTCTGGGGGCATTTTCAAATATCACATTCACTCAGCAATTGGCCTGAGAAAACATAGTGTCTGTACAAGATTGCCTCTATTTTTATCAAAACTTACAAGTATGTACCTGGACTTTGATCCTGGAGTAATTACTCCTGCTAGGTATATTGGCATATGTTTTTATAATATTTCCATGTCTGATCTCCCAGACAATTGCAGGGAAATAGATAGGGATACCTTAATAGGTAGCCTTTTCTTGCACATTTTTGTTCTTTGTGCCTCAGTGTTAGTGTTGTGCTACGTGCTGCTTGTGCTTCAACTTTGCTGTGTTCATTAAAGGGTTTGTGCTGCTGTATGAAATTGAAATGAAGTGAACAGAAGCTCTGAGTGCACTGAATCACCTTACCTTGCTGTGATTGGCTGGCTCTTTCCTTAAAAAAAGTTTATAAAAGCATGGTGTGCAACACACATAATTTTCTTCATCCTTCTTCCTTGTATTTACACTCATCTCTAACCTTTCTGTGAATATTCAAACCATCTGATCACAATGGTCACAAAGATCCTTGTATGGTCAGGTGGTAATTATAAATGTAACAAAGAAGAAGAAAAGGGACCACTTCTTTTACCAGGAATAACCTTTACCTTAAATGTCAGGCATCCAACTGAGCCTGACATTGCAATATATTCAATTAAAGATATGTTTGTAGAAAACAACATTTGGAGTAAGAGCCAGGCTGCATGCAATGATGATGATGATGATGATGATGATGATGATGATGATGATATCTTAGCTTCAGCAGAGCAAAAGGCAAAGTCTCTCATTATATTTTCTTGCAAAAATGGTAGAGTGTGAGCTGATGCCATAGGCATCTATTATAAGCCATGAAGATGTCAAAAAAAAAAAAGTGCATCATAATATCATCACACAAATTATGTACTTGTGTCATGATGTAAGTTGCATAATTTATGTCATTTGCACGCTCCTTACCTCCCTGGGGATGCCAGAGGTTGATGGAACTTGTCACTGGTGTTTTGTGTGAATTCTCAGGATTTGAAGAAAGACAGTGCAAAATCTCTTGATACATTTTTTTTTCTTTTTTATTAAGAGAAATAGTATTTACTTTCAGTTTCAATAACATTCGTTAGCAAAACTTAGCAAGGTTATTTAGAGTTAGAAAAGCCAAGTCTGGATTCTCCCATCTTTTCCAGCCCATTTTTAGTGATAGCCAGCAGGGAAGCAATAAAGCAAGTGCTTGAGATTTAAAAATACATTGCAAAGGGAAATTTTTCCTCCAGTGGACATTATGCAGCTTAAATTCATATGTATACATTCTATGAAGCTGATTTAACCGGTGTGTATATGGTTCTATTTCTAAAGACTCTGCCTCTGTTAAGAGTTAAGAAAAAGGCTAAAGATCCTGGCCAACTTATTCTGTGTCTCAGATTGGCAGTAGTACAATTCTGGCTAGTACTTTCTCCTTGATCCCCAAAAGATCCCTCTGGAGGTTCTACCTCAAGCAGATTCCTACTGTTCTATGCATAGTTCTCCAGATTGTGCCCTGCTGCAATTCAGGATTCTTCAGGACTCAGACTAACATTTCTGACATAGATCAAAACAGCTTAGCCCATCTCAAGATCATCAACCAACATTGCTTTTTTACTAAAATGTTCAGTCTTTAACAGCTAGTGCTGTCTAAATCTATCTTAGGTTTGCAAATCATTACAATTCCTCAAAATTCTCATTCTTCCCATAGTTTTTTTTTTAAGTTTTCACTTTCCTTTGCCAGTTCAGTAGCCTCCTTTCTCTCTCCCATGAAAGACTCTTCATATGGAAAACTAGATTATCTTTCCTACCCTGTTTCTACTTATCAGTTCACAAGCCAAAGTGTTTGGGGTATCTAGGCTGCCTCTGTGACAGATTCCTGCTCTTGGTGTTAAATGAAATATCTTCACATATGATGGCTGGCTGCCTGAGTTTCATGTGTGTGTGTAGGTGTGTGTGTACACACACAAACACAAACACAAATCCAATCTGTAAAATGTGTTCCTTCACCTACACATGGAGGAGTAGAGGAAGAAGCAGTCTTGAAAAATCACAGTGGCAAAGTTGCTGTTCTGCCTAGCTGGGCAACAGTTGCTGCATGACAGATCCTGTCAGAGACCTGGCCCAGCTTGCAACTGGAAGCCTGACCTATCAGTCTGAATGGAAACTGACAGAAGATGTTTCTGTCATGTGAAATGGAGAGCTGACAGGAAAATCATGACATGTAAGGCACCAGCCAAAGGACCGCAAGCTGAGCTGTCACCAGTGATGTCCTCAGAAATGACAGCGCAAGACTAACTTTAGCTGATGTCAATTTAGTTGTCCTTTATGTTAGAAAGAAGAGAAATATGATAGCACCAAGAAATGGACCAAAATGTCTCTTTGAGATATCTGCCATTTATTTCTTCACAGGGACTGTCATCCTCCATCACCCTTTCTATAGAAGGCTCTCAGGTAGCAACAGTAGGGGAGACCTCCATCTGGACAGGGGTGACCATGAAGAGCAAGGGGGATCTTGCTAAGCATCATAGTGGCACTGGAGAGATGAGCAAATATTCACAACCTCAAATAGATTGCAGGGTCCTGAAGAGAATTGCAAAACTTGAGGGGGGAATGGTAGACTTAAAGACTCTACAGAAAATGGGCAAATTTCTGTACAGTGAAAGAGTGGCCCATCTCACCTATGCCCTTTTCTGCTAGCATTTGCAACAGCTGCTGAGACTGGAGAGGGTTAGCACTTAGAAAGGCCAATGACCTCATTCCAGCCCCTTCCAAGCATACTTTCTACCTTACTGAAAATTCCTTCCTAGTCTCCATATTGTTGCTCAGCTTGAGTTATCTCTGCCAAAAGCTCTCCTGGTCTGCCCCCTGGTTCCTAGCAACTGCTTGAGACTAATGAAAAAAGTGAAAACATGGAAGCGTGGTGCTTGAACAGAGAAGCAGCAAAGCCATGTTGCTTTCTGCTGTACAATGCTGCATTCCTCCAAGGAGCACAATACGATGGCTTAAGGAATGCAGCCAAGAAGTGGCACTTCCCCTGACCACCAGCCCCCACTTCAGCTACTGACCTTGCTTGCATGATTGATCTTGGGCAAATTGTTTTATGGTTTCCTTCTGCATCTTTTCTCCTATGACATGTTTGTATGCCGCACAGCACAATGTGCACCCCCAGTCTTGGATGGTATTAGACCTTTAGGTGTTACTGTAATACAAATAATAAATCTAAAGCAGATCCAATTTTAGCATTTTGAGAGAGAAAGGGGAAAAAAACTTTCCTCCCCTTGAGCAAGAGTTTGAGGTTCAGGCAGTGGCAGATCAGATGATGGGTTCAACTAGAAGGCCCTAGAGGGAGGAAGAGGAAATTAGAACTGGTTAAAAAAAAGTAGGGGGAGGGGGAATGGAAAGAAATGAGAAAGGAGCATGAACATTTCAGAAATGTCCATTGTTCTTTAAAACTAGGATTGCTACCCTCCAACCCCCAGTGGCAAATTGTCATTGTTTGTTTGAACATTATTAGTTTGTTTCAGTCTATGCAAAGTAGATATTGTTGGATGGCATTTATGCTGACCTTTTATATTTGTTTTTGTTTTATTTCCCTCTCCCTCAAAAACTTTGAGTGGTTTGCTCAATAAATTATGTCTTCCATTTCTTTATCTATAACATGTGCTTACTGAACTGTGGGAAAGGGGAGATCAAAAAATTTTTATCAAGCCATCGAAAACATACCTCCTTAAGTGGGTACAATGGTCAATCTGCTTTCCTTGGATCAGGAAATTAAATCAGGTTGAAATCAAATGGAACTACACAAACTTCATCTGTGCATTCAATGAATCATTTTATTCCTCAGCTTTTAAATGATTCTTGTCCAAAACCTTTGAAATTATATTACAGTTATAATAGAATAAAGAAAAAAATCTCAACTTCCCATCCACCCACCACAATCAGTAAGTTTCCTATTGAACATTAAACAATAGGAAAGTTTGGGGAAAAGTTTTACAGACAGTTTACAGGCATAATCAAAGCTAGGTAATGCAAGAATAAGTGAGGATTTTTGCCCACTTAACTGTAAGGACTATTGAACTTAGTGGGACTTATTTTGGAGAACACATATACAGGACTGTGTTTTGAGACTAATTATTTCTTCCCTTCATTAAGAAATATGGAATTATAAGATGCATCACTGAATTGGTTTTAACTGTTCATAAATAATTTCCTTTGAAACATTGTTCAAAGCCCTATCACTTTAATTTTTTTTCCCTATTAACAGCAGGTAAGAAAAGGTGCTAGTTTAATAAGGTTCACAGGGAGGACAGAAATAATTTGAAGAGGATTCTTTTTCTATATGACAGTGGAATGTCACTAAATAAGAAACAACATGTCATCCCAATGAAATTAGTCTGCAATTTCTGCAAAAGATCACCCTTTTTTCCCCCAATATGGCGTCATTTCATATAGTTTGTCCTTGGCTATAAATTAAAACTTCCTTTGAAAGTGAGAAAGAGAAAGGAGGAAATTAATAACAGATTAACAACTTCAGGTGAAATCAAGGGAAGGCTCTGATTAACTAATTACATGAGAGAGAGAGAGAGAGAGAGAGAGAGAGAGGGAGAGAGAGGGAGAGAGAGGGAGAGAGATAGTATTGTAGGCGTAAAAGATAGAGCACAACTCTGAGGAAGAAGATCACACTTTATTGAAACAATGATCACTGGGTTCCAACTTAATAATAATTTTTAATTGTGGGGCAGGAAATTCTAGGGCTCCAATTTGCTGTCAGGATCTTGGGACCGTATAGGGAAATTGGATATATTTGATTGTGTAAGGAGAGCTGTTTTATTATTAAGAAACACTGGTTTTTAGAGGCAGCAGGGGTGCAGGAAATAGCCATTGTTTCATGTTAGCAAGCAGAGAAACATTGATGGAATTAGGTGCCTATCACCCAGTTGCTTCATTGCAATTTCCTTATTAGGTTTGCCTTAGTCAATTGCTTGGGGCTGGATCTTCTGCTTCTAGTCAATTTCATTCTGCCTTTGTTAATGGTAAACTATGCTGTCCTTCTTTTCAGCAAGGAAAGGACTAGAGGGGCTTTGTTTAGGGGCAGGAATAGTTCCTTTGGGTCTAACAGGATTATGTAAAGTGGAGAATTGAACCTGGTCCCTGTCATGTTTGCAAAGTCAAAGGGAAGTGCCCTGGAAATAAACTGTCATCTCATTTTGGCCATAACAATGGATAGATAGAAGGTAGGTAGGTAGTTAGGTAGGTAGGTACATATAGGTAGATATCATTTTTATCCTCCGTCTTCTCTCTATGCCTGTGCCGGTGCTCTTAATCTTCAGTGGATGCCTGCATGTTGTTGGGCACAAAACTAAATAGCTTAGTCAATATTTCCTACCGTTGTGCAGAGCTTCTGAGGGATGTTTCAGTTCAACAAAACCTCAGTCAAATAATTCCCCAGAAGCTGAAACAAGGATCCACTTTGAAGCAACAAACTGAACTAGTGGAAGTGAAGGGTTTCATTGCCCTTTGAAGTACATTGCTGATTTGGTGCTCCTCTGGGGCTGCTTCAGGCAATGTGTGGTATTGCAGCTTCACTTCCACCTATGAGTTTGCCAAATGGGAGTTCAGCTCCGCGTTGGGTTCTTTGACACTGACATGGGGCCAACTGCCTCTTTCAACTCTTTTGCCTGTTTGGGTGTTTGGGGAAGGCCTGGCTACGTTTGTGTTGCACTTTGTTCACATTCCCAGCTTCTTTCTTGGGACCTGCCTCAAGCCAGAACTCTGCTCTGCCAGAGTTTTAAATTTTTGATTGGGATAAGACACTTCCCATATTGATTCAGCACAACTTCAGCTCCTATGCTGGACAATTCAGAGACTGTGGTTGTGCTTTCCTTATACTGCTGTCTTTGCCTTAAAAGAGGTCCAGGGCAAATATGTAAAACATATATGGCTCTGAGACGGTTGACCATATCCAGTTGAAGCCACGATTAATCTCTTCAGAGGGCCCACCATTCCCGCTATTTTTATTCCATTCTATGAAAAGAGTGAAGCAACTGTAGGCATTTAGATATTTCTCTGTTGTAGCCTATGTATGTTTTTTTTTTTTCCCTGATTAAATCTCAGACTGGATTAACTCCCTTTGCCCTCTTTGAATCTCAGATCTCCAGTTCAGATCAGATCAGGGCTCCTCCTCAGAGGCATTTATATTGACTTTATGAGCTACTTCATATTCCTTCCAGCTTCCTAGCAGTTCCCTTGTTGCTTGGCAGTCTGTACGCTCTCGTATGCTGGATAATAGTTCTTTTCCAACCAGGCCCTGCTTCTTCAGAAACTTGCTGGATTGGCTAATCCATTCCCTTGCCCAGCTCAGAAGACAGAGTCTCAAACAGGAATGAGGCTAGACTTCTCCCTCTGTCCTAGGGATCTTCCATGCAGAAGCGGAAGGTTAGAATACAGAGTAAAACCCAGTATGCATGTCACATCAGCAGTCTTTGCGGGACGCTGTATAACAGATCTTTATGTTTCCCTAGTCAATTATAAAATCCACAGGTGGATATTTAGTGGGGCTGGCACAGTAACGGATGGAGCTGGGAAAACATATTCCCCACTGCTTGCCAAATCCATGCGTTAAAAAGAGAATTATAGAATATGACATAGTTAACATTAGTTTTTCATTAGTAGGGAGCTAACAGACATTGGTTTTGGTCTATCACTAGTCTAATGCTACCCATTTTTAAAAACCTGTTTTATGTATGCATACATATATGCATGTATGCATTGCTCCTAGTTGTCTAAGCAGAGATCATAGATGAAAAAGCCTGTAGCTCAATCCATTTGTATGGAGAAACAGATTTATGTCCAAATCTCTAGTAAGAGAGAAATGGGATGTACAAATGGATTCTGTATGGATTTTCCAGGGGGACGCGGTGGCGCAGTGGCTTAATGATGCTGGAAGTTGCCGGCCAGAAATGGTTGACACTTCAGCGGTTTGAGCCCAGCTCCGTGCAGCAGAGTGAGCTCCTGTCTCATCCCTAGCTTCTGCCAACCCAGCAGCTCAAAAGCAACTGCGAGTAGATAAATGGGCACTCTCACCCCGGTGGAAGGAAAAATGCTGGCGGCGCCTTGCACAGGAGACGGGACCAGTTGCCAGTAACACGGAAGTCACGTACGTTCAAAACAAAAAAAGGCGCAAAGCAACAGAAACGCTGCCTTCCTGCGCCTGCCAGCTGGTCTCCACTCTAGGAAGGAGGCCATGGCAAACCATTTCCGAAACACCTTGCCATGAAAACTGCAGGGACTCATCCAGGCAGTCACCGCAGAATCGGTCATGACTGAGTGCGGATTAAAAAAAAAAAGGATTTTCCATGGCATAGTGCAATGACTGTTATAGAGGTATGCCCCATTTAGATATCATCAGCTTTAGGGCTAGTTTACAGTAAGAAAATCAATCAGCAGGGGATGCACAATGTGGAAATTTTAGCCCATATATCATGGGATATAATTGCAATGTAGGATTATCTATTGAATTGACAATTATGCCAAATAATATTTTAGGATATATGATGGTTTAATATTAAAGTAAAAGTAAAATAAAATATTTTGAGTTTGTTTCCTGGTGAATTCATGGACACATCTATATAGTTTTCTTTGCAACAGTGTGGAAGTGCTTTGTCATTACCTTTTCTGGGAATGGTTTCTCAATTTTGCAGTCAGATCTATAGCCTTGGTACTTCTTGGAGGCCTCCCATCCAAATACTAACTAGGCCTGACCCTGCTTAGCTTTCCATCCTAGACACAGTTGGCTAGGTGCTTCAGCATGTTAGGAAAATGAAGCAAACTGCCTTTTTCAAGTGTCTTTATATTGCTTTATTGTCTTATAAAAAACACATTCTAATTGTGATTTATTATTGTTTTCCTGAATGTTTTAAAACAGTAACAAGCTACCCAGAGTTGTTTGGGAGTCAGGTGACCTATAAATAAAATAAAATAAAATGTAAGGTAAAAACTCAAGCCTTTGCATTTCAAGATAGAAATTATAGTGAGGGCTAAGAAGGGACTCTCTGCACATCTCCCAGAGTGCAGATGCACTCAGTTGCATGACTAACTTGCAGGTTCCTTGTTGCCTCTTCGGGAGGTCGCTAGATGAGAACAGTTTTTATACTATTATATCTGACTTTAACAAGAAATGGAATATGTTGCAGCATCTCAGATTTCACTGCTGAATGTGTTATGAGACAATACTGAATAAGTGTTGTTGTTTTTTAAATCTTGTTTACCACATATAGTTACATTACTAAAAATGTCTCAGTTTTGCAAGACACCAAGAAGAATTATGCACACTAGTAGGTTTCAATGCTTCAGGAATAATTTTTCCAACACAGAAAAACCATGTTCACCAACCTTAATTACATTCTAAGGAGGCTCCCTGAAAATGGGGCCAGGACCCCTCTGTCCTCACTGTAATTTCAGCAGAGAGATGTTTAATATTTTAGTGTGCCTTAAAGCAAGTGTAAGCTGAAGTGTAACCATCCAAATCAAACGTCCAGGTCTCCTGTTGATATTCTTTTCTTGCTAGCTTGCTATCAGACTCTTTCTCTCTGTCTTCTGCACACCAGCACACACAACTCAAAAGAGGGGAACTGCTTCATAAAACTATAGATTAGAAGAATATTACATTCATCTAATGTGTATATCCAGTTGTTGGTAAATCACAGATTCCGCTGTGCTGTTTAGAGTGGCTTTGATGATGATTATGTACTGTCAAGTTGTTGTTGACTCTTAGTAACCACATAGATTTTCTCCAAGATGATCTGTCCTGAACCTGGTCCTTCAGCTCTTCCAGCGGTGCACCCATCACCACTGTAACTGAGTCCATCCACCTTGCTGCTGGTCATTTTTTTTCTTTTTCCTTCCATCTTTCCCAGCATTACAGCCTTCTCCAAACAGCTGAGTCTTCGCTCAATAAGTCCAAAGTAGAATAGATTGGCTTTAGCCCTTCCTATATGGTACGATACTTTGTAAAGTTGCCACTCTTTCATTTGTATCCCCCATGTCTCAGGAGTGGAGTGAATCTTAACTATGGTACACACACACATGTAAGTGCACTCACTACTACCTAAGGGGAGCTTCTCTGGTAAGGAATGTTTCCTTACAAATTTTATACTGTAGAAATGCTATTAGTATGACATCCTTGTTGAGATACTGTTTTAAGGGTAGTGTTTTTTTTTTTTAAAGGAAATAGTTACACTCTTTTAATTAATACACTCTGATTCACAACAGGATATTGTGGGGTAGATGAATAGCAGCTCCAAAGAGCCTTCAGCAATATGTAAGGATGGAAGCTCTGGCACAGATCCTCCATGTGAGAGAATAGAGCTATTGCAACTCTATATTCCTGCGTATTCATTTGTGAAATGTGGTTACACAATAATTTCTTTTATCAGGAAAAGGAAAGGAAAGGAAACAGGCTCAGTAGGCAAGAAACTATCCAAAATGTACTCCTAAACTAGTCAAAACTGCAGGGAAGAATTAGAGCCATCGTTTAAAAGCGACTAGCATTTGTATTCCTTTGTGAACGCAAGAATTATGTTCACTGAGAAATTGGTCAGGAGATGGAGTCTCTCTCTATCCTCTAGCTCTGGACATGCATCCCATTCCAATCCAAGTAATGCTGGGGGGAAAGAAATCGGTCCAAATGGGAAACTCATACAGCATGGGCTAAGGATTTCCTCTAGATGTCTTGGAGCTGAAAATATGCTGCTGTGCAGCTTGATTGAAAGTAGTTTTGAAAACTGGCAACACACTGAGATTTATAAAAAATCACCCAGAGCTTTATTTGAACTCTTTCTTTCTTTCTTTCTTTCTTTCTTTCTTTCTTTCTTTCTTTCTTTCTTTCTTTCTTTCTTTCTTTCTTTCTTTCTTTCTCTCTGAAAGGCAAGCAAAAACAGGTGTGAATAAGTAAACAAATAAGAAAATGAGTAATGTATGAGAAAATAATCATAATCAATATGGTTCAAAATACACCCTACAGCATTTTGAACATTCAGACATTAATTTTCATCTCTCCTACCTCTGATTCTCACAGAAAGATTCAACCCTCTTAAAGTCACAAAGCTGAACCTTTTATCACTGTGGATTTTAAGTTTAGATTTATAAACTTGCAGCCACCAACTAACCTAAGCAGTTCTGTCTGTACAACTGATTATCCTGGTTCAGACTAATTGCTAAGAAATATTTTTCCAAGGCCAGTGATGACAAAATAATTATAACTTGCTCATTTACAAGCAGCTTCAACAAACTCAGTGAAATTCATTTAGCATGAGCCCAGATATTTTTGGCAGTAAGTCAAAGCTTGGTTAAAAAGGTAAATTGAAGCATGTCCAATCACATATTCCAAGATGTCCAATCTGCCTGACTCAGTCTATCTAGAGGTGAGACAGAGAAGTTGGTCACAAACATGAAACAGATCTTGTCCCAAGAAATGTGGTTCCCTGAACAATTGCTGCTCTCAGTATGTGAGCTGATGATCACTGAGGGTGTCCACATTCCCAATTCTCCATTTTGGAGGAGGACAAAGAAGCCCAGGATTCTGTCACCTGCACAGATGTTTTAGAGGACTACAGAGATGACCTTAGAGAAACTATGTAGAAACAGTTGCAAAAACAAAAGCATGTTTTAAGCCTAAGAAAGAGAGAAGGTGTGAGAAAGAAGCTCAGGCTGGCTTGACTTTAATTCATTGGGTTTTAAGAGGGTGGCAAGGGAAAACACAATCAGGTTTCCAAGATTCTTTTACTATAGTCTAGATCAACAAAGTATAGTTCCAGTCCAACTTGTGGACTCTGTTTCCTGACTTGGCCTAACTTGAATGGCTGACACCCATGGATATCTATGAAAAGATCACCTATGATGCCCAGGGAACATGGCTCAGTAGAATATTTCTCTATCTCAACTATAGAAGCAGAACTTTAGGATGAAAACCAAACTTAGGAATAAGAAGCATCAGCTGGAGGCAGCTGAAGATTTCCTTTCACTTCCTTGAACTAAAAGTAAAGCTGGAAAAGAGGCTGAAGGTTATAAGAGTATACAGTTTACCTGTTATTGACTGGATATTGATTGATGTAGCAGAACAGGAAGATGGTTTGAGCATCTTCCTACATACATTGTTCATTCTGGAAAAGCAGGTGGTAGCCCAGGAAGAAAAATATTTTTGTGTCGTGTTGGATAGGTTAACTATTGGTGTTTTTGTTTTCTGTAAACAATAATGACATCACAACAGTAATGCTAGGGCTATACTCAGGTTGGTTCAGAACTGCAGTGAATGTCAAAAACCACTTCATCCTACAGTATCTGCAGCTTCAGAATCTGCTGAAAAGCAGGAATACATGGAGCTTTTGAGCTCAATCAAAACACGCTGAAGTTGAAATACCATCACATCCTAGCACCAATATATCTTACAGAATCCTAATTCTACCAGGGCAGCCAATTATCTCTTAAGGCTTAAGAATCTGTTCAAGATCACTAAGTACCTTCTTCTTAAGGTATTAAAGTATCAACAAGCCTTCCTTGAGTTTGCCCCAGCTTCGTGAAATTAGTTCTGTTAAGAATATATATACTCTGCATTGAGATATATATGTATGTATGTATGTATGTATGTATGTATGTATGTATAAAATCAGAAACAACATGCATTCACTATACCACTCTTTTCAATAGACCCAAGAATATTTTCTAAAAACAGCTTGAGCTGTATGTAATGTCATGGGTTGGGATGTCTTGCAACAAAATGAAGCTGAACAGCTAAATGGAGTCATGAACCTTGTGCACAGAGTAGTCAATTTATCCAGTAATGCCTCTGTTGCTGTCTTAACCATTTTATTTGTTGATAATTTCCAATCTTAATGAGCCCCATTGGTATCAGGATATTTATGTCTAATAGTGCAGTGCAATTTACATTAATAAGTCTCATTAATTTTCAGATGGTTCCTACCACTGGAAAGGAGAAAGCTTTGGAGACAAGCATCTCTAATGTGATTTTCCTTGCCGGGTACATCTTGGACCTGCTAAGTAGATTTCTACACAACAATCAATGACCTCTTGTTGCTATTATTGATTATTTGTTTCCTTGCCAAAAGGAAGGAAGGTTTGTTCTTAGAAGAACTTCCTCCCTCACATTAAGCTTTTTCTTCTTCCTGGGCTGTTCTTGTCATTTCAGATGAAACTGGAAGCTGATTGAGTTTCAGGCTCCCATTTCCTCCCTCCTCTTTGTCTGCACTTATGATGATCAGAGAAATGGGGATGTTAAAATTACGCCCAGCATTAAAAAAGAGAACTTTAAGAGAAACAACAGTCCCTCTTTTGAACATGATACAAATGACTCAGCCCTTCAGTCATGTCCACTTTTTATAACAGGAAATAGAAAACTAATTACTGGCTATTTTGGTCTTTCTAAAACTCTTCTTTTTTATTGGCAGGACAATGAACAGTTGCTCTGTATAGGAAGAGAGGCCACAAAGCAAATAATTTATTGGACTTGATTTCCATAATGACTTTTCAGGCCACAGACTAGCGGGCGCTGGCAGATCTGCACAGCTGTCCTGACCTGGCATCAAAATATTTTTTGTTTTTGTTTTTCTCTATCAATCTGAGTTAGCATTTTACTCCTTTTAAGGCCATGGGAGAAATTGGGAGCTAAATATGTATGCGTAGAATCAAATAATTCCGTTTTGCTAAATTAATCCAGTCCTGTTAAATTAACTGCATACCAAGAGGCTTCTGGAATATTTGTGTATGTATTTCTTTGTGCAAATGAATGTGAGGAATACAAAAGCTAACTTTTGTATCGAGCCCTGTGGTAACTAGGTCTGTTCAGTGCTTGGAGGTACTCACATAACACCTTTCTGCAATTCCTTACAGCAGATGTTGCTGTAGGGTTTTGAAAAACATAGTTGGGTTCAAGGAGAAGACAGGTGCTACATTTGTGCTCCCGAATGCTCAATGCCTTCAGTTCCAAAGTGGTTCAGAGCCACAAAGTGAAAGTTACAATGCTGCATAACTGATTTGTGTTAGGTTGTATACTGACGGAGCCTCTTTCCTTTACTAAGTGTTTTATTGTGATTTTGGTCAATTGTAGTTTGAAAATTTCAGAAAGGAGGAGGAGGAGGAGGGAAAAGGAGGAGGAAGAGGAGGAGGAGGAGGGGGATATATGTGTAATAAAAGGCCAAATAACATGGGACTCCTAGGATGGGATGTCTGAAAAAATGGCCAGCACATGACTGATCCAATTATCCAGATTGTGTGCTTCAGGCACACATGAGCAAGTCAGTTGACCAAGGGAGAAGTCTGGGTCGTTCAAAACAGGATCACCTTAATCTTACACTGAGCTGTTAGAAAAAGTGGTCTTATCAAAAAACCACTATTTTCAGCAACAATTTATAAAAATGCTACTTTAGATTCTCGAATAAAGAATACTTCAGTAAACCATATTAGGTGATATCACTTTCTTCTTTCAGCATTATTTCTCAGTTCAAATCAGATGCATAATGCAGAATACAGTGGTTCAGATTTTCAGATACAACCTGCATTTCCAGTTTGATTGAGGGGAAAATTCAATTCACCCATTACCGGTTATTGCTCAGTTATAACAAAGATCATCTTCTTCTCCTCCTCCCCCCCCCCCCATTAGGTTCTGTATACCTATAGAGGAAATCTGATGGAGTTCACTGACTCCACCCTTTTACTTCTAATACCCTTTTAGAAAACTCCTTTCCTGCAAGAAAGGGAGAAAAAGGTCATACCAGGGGTCTGATTTCTGAAATTAGACCAAAGGCCATTTGGGGATTTAGGTCTGCAGGTTGCCCACCTTTGATTTATATGGACCCAGCACAAGATAAAATTCAGTGTAAAACTTTTATAAGAGTTTCAACGGCTCTTATGACATCCCACAAATTTGGCCATTATCAATGAACCCTCTAAATACCTAAAGAGGTAGTCCCGTTGCCATGGAAGTAGAATTAGTGGACTAAGAAGATGTGCATCAGCCTGTACGAGGAGATATGGCCATGGCCTGGGAATACATTACAATTCTGCATTACAAATAAATCTCATTTTCACTTGCTGCTTCAGTCTTCCTTTCCCTTTCCTCCTCTTTTAACATTTAAGTAGATTGCTATTAAATGGGTAAGTACAAGTCTTGCAATAAATAACCTTTCCTTTTTTATCTCCAGAATATTGGGAAAGACATACAGTACCAATGAATATGTATACAATTTAGATAAGTTGCAGGGAACCATAAGCATTAACAAGGTATCTTTAAGGATATGCAGTCTTTGCACCTGAGTTTCTCTGTGATTTTATCTAATTTGTACTTGTCAAACTAAAGATGAACCAGAATGCTGAAATCTGAACTTTGGAGAATTTTGCAATGTGAACTCGAGTTCAAACATTCGAAAATTTATGTATTAAGGAAAACTTTACACAAAAATGTATCAAGGCAAAATATGCAGTAAAGCAGAGCTTATCAAATGTCGTGCTACTATGACCCACTAAAATGACTGAATCTGTATAACCCTCTCCCCATGAGTCACTGAGGTTAGGTGTGGCAAGAAATAAGTACATCACTTTAAATAATTAAATTTTAATCTATATATTACAAGGTTCTTCAAACTTTGTGGGCTTGTGCAGACAAAATAGAAAGAGAAGCTCAGAATATTCAAGCTTTGCCTATGGAATGCTGATCACAATTTTTTTTAAATTGTGACCCCCTCCTCACTGCCCCAAGTTGCTCATGACCCTTCAGAGGATCACAACCAACAGATGGAGAATCTCTGCACCAAGAATTTAGAAACCATTTACAAAGATAAAACTGCGTACAGAACAGTGTTCCCAATGCAAGTGAATGAGAAAAATTGTGCATATAGGTAAAGAAAAAGAAGACATGAAATAGTGTACAAATTTTCAAGCTGACTTTTTTTTTTTTATCAGACTTATAAATTAATGCAGAAAACGAATATTCTAAATTTGCCAGGAGCAAAATAAGGAGCTGAATGAAAGCAAAAGTGTTTTTTGTGTGAAATTCCCTTAAAAGGCAGACTCTAAAGGAGTGACAAATGTCATCCCCCCCCCCCCCCCCCAAATTCTGGAATAGCTAAAGGGTAATAAAGCATCAGAAAGTTGGTGCCAGGAGCTACTAATGAAAAGGTGCACACCAAAATTATGTCATACAAAATGCTCAAAAAAACAGTGGCCACCATTCAACCTTTTCACTTCACCAGAGCAACACAGCATATCACAGCAGCACGGAAGCTATATTCAGCTAAGGCTCATGCACAACTACTTTTTGGTGCCCATCTAGGACCTTACACTCCCCTTACTCCTCTTAAAAAGGTCTAATCTCAGCTATATTCCAGGAAGCCCCTTGCATTCCAAATGGAGTATTAAGGCGGGAGGGAGGCCTATCTAAAGTCAAAACAGGTGCATGGACCTGTATCATAGCACATTGATTGAAGTTACAGCTCTTTCCCACAGGTTTGAATTCTTTCCGTATTGAGGACAATTACAAATCAATATGGTTCAGGACAATCTCACAAAAATGTCAACATCTCGGCTTTTCCAGGGAGGCTTTCCTAATGATGGGTTATGAGCATGCCCTCAGCGCATTTAAACAATGTATCAAAGACCTGGAAGCTGAACAGGATCAGTATGTTCAACCTAAGAAGGTTTTTTTGAGCAGTCAAGCCCCTTTTTACAAACCAGTGAGATACTTACACCACATCATTGTTTCCAAATTCCAAAAAGCACTAACTTTAGCATGCTTCAACGCTCCCCCCACAACAGTTTTGGAGGGCTGATACAAAAGAGTCCCCTATGAGCCGAGACTGTGCCCCTGTGGAAAAGGAGCTATTGACACTACAGCTCATGTCCTACTACACTGTGCCCTCTATAAAGACTCAAGGACCCGCCTTGTATAACTCCTTACCTGGTAAAACATCCAGGAAATGTTGATCTTTTTTATGTACAGTTGTTATCAGATCAGTATGATTCAGTCTCCTTGAACGTAGCTAAATTTTGTTATGCTGCCGTGAAATTGGGCAGACTTGATTATCCACTGACAAGCTTGTCACCAGTTGCAATATTTTAACTTGCTTTGTTTTTATTTTATGTTTATTTTTAATGTATTTTTGTTTGCAATTCTGGTCAGTGACTGTAATAAAACAATAGTTATATTCATGAAAAGATATCCTATGCTACTCTACTGTCTTTTTCTCTTTAACAATATGTTTAGTATAGTTTAGTGAAAATATGAAGAATCTTTACAAAATGCTGGAAGAATAGAAGAGGAAGATGATGTCATCACCTTTAGTTCTATAAAATTCCACTGCAGAAAAAATGCTGAAGCTGAAAATGGCTTGACAGTTACAAGGTTATCCCATTTGCCTATGTACACATGTTGAGCTTGGGTCAAATCGTTGGAAAGATGGCCAACCTTATCACGAAACAGTGTGAGGCAGGCAACTTTATAAGTAGAATGCCCAGAAGGCAGTGTATTCTTCATCTTCTATTTGGTCTCCAAATGGCATTTGAAATAAATGAACCCTGCTCCAGATTGGATGGAACAAGGAATTTGTTGGTTCATTTCAAGTGCAAATATTTGGAACATGCATGAAAAGGTCTTCTATGTTGTGACTTGGTTTTTGAATTTAAAAGTATTTTCATACTTTTGCAAAATCTTCATTTGCATTTAATTAATTCATAATTAATTCAATTGTTTCAGATTTCAATTTTTTCCCCTGGATTATTTTTTAAATAGGAGGCCTTATTTTATATTGCCTATAACGCTGACATTTGAAATGCAAACAGACTGAACTTTGCAGGATTTAGACTATGCCTAAATGACATAATGCCTGCCAAATGATGGAGAATTTGGACAAAAGGTTGGCCTTTGAGTGACAATTGCTTTTAGTGAAAGACCAAGTCAACTTTTTTCTACAATATGTCCTGTAACCAACTAGTGACCAAGAAGGACATTATATTTGCTGAGTGGCAGAGAGATCAGAAAGAAATGATCCCCTCATTGAAGATTGAAGGTGTGTGGGGGGTGCTTGAAACAGGTCAAAAGTTCAGTGGGTTAACTGGTACTACCTATCATTCTTTGGATTATAATTTGAGACTTCTATATCCAAATGTAATGAAATGTTCTGTGATTTTAGTAGATCTCCTGGGTATCAGTCCTGCCACATTTTGACAGGACTAAAGTTATTATAGCAACCTACTAGACAAAGGAGGCAAAAGTTTTAATTTAAGAATAGAACCCATTTAGAATGAGACCAATCCTGTTTCATGACTCATCTATTTATGGACATTGAGAAGATAAAACCTTTTGGTGGGGTGATGCAGAGGAACACCATTGAGAAAATGGTGTCCATATCCACAAAGATCAGAATTATGTAAGCAATGGCTTTCCCTGGGACACTCTATAGAAGCAGAAGTTGGTGTGAGAGAGAGAGAGAGAGAGAGAGAGAGAGAGAGAGAGAGAGAGAGAGAGAGAGAGAGAAAGAAAGAAAGAAAGAAAGAAAGAAAGAAAGAAAGAAAGAAAGAAAGAAAGAAAGAAAGAAAGAGGGAGGGAGGGAGGGAGGGAGGGAGGGAGGGAGGGAGGATTGGACAGATCAACCCAGAGCTCTCACTTGAGGCACAATGACCAAACTCAGATTTTACCTATTTTGGACATACTATGTGAAGACTTAGCTCTGTGGAGAATTCTATCAAGGTGGGAAAGGTGGAAGGAAAGAGAAGAGGATGACCAGCAGGAAGTGAATGGACTCAATTACAGCAGCGATGGGTATTCCACTGGAAGGCTTGGACCAGAGTTCCTGGAGAAAATGTACCTATTGCCATGACTGCTTTTCACCTTAAGGTGACTCCAAATATAAAGGCTATAGAACATCATAAACATTTTAAGTGTAGTTTTTTAAAAAACATAAAATAAAGCCAGCAACATTTCAAAGTAGAAGATAAGACTAAATTGCTACAAAGTTGTCTCAAAAATGGAATTCAAAAACAATTTTTAAGATCCCCGCTTGAGCAAACATCTTGAGGAATCTCTAGAAATATAAAAATATTTTGAGATTAGCTGACTCTTGGCTAGGAGGCCACCTACAATTCCTTTTGGCCCCATTGTGGTTTACATGAAACAATGAAAAATGAAGAAAGCCCAAATAAGTCAAAAGCCAATCCATTTCTAAGAATCCAGATAATTTCTAGTGTTTTTCATTAGCAAAGAAATTATAAAACTCAAGTTACTAAAGTAATGTAGGAAAGGAATCCTGTAAAATTACAGCAGCAGCTATAATTGTGACTGATCAAATTACAAAGGGAGTTGGAGGCTTATATACCAAAGGATTTCTTTAAGGCTAGGAGAATGAATTATGCAACAGATCACACTATTGTGAAGTCAAGTGGATGAGCACACTCACATCCAGAGACTGTCACCCAAAGACATAGTGAGCCATCAAGTCTGAACTAGAAGGGTGGAAAGCCTCCAGAAAAAGGTGTGTCTGATGCCAATGTTGTGTAAGAATAATGATTTAACAATCATCCTCATTGCTTTAATAGCCTTAGGGGGGAAAAATCCACTTTCCTCTTTATCGTAACTAATCTCATTCAATAGGGTTCATTGTTTCTCTCTTGCTGTCAGACAACAGGCCCTTTTAAGGGAAATAGTGCCATGTGTTAGGATTGTTCAGTGGGACTTGGATGAGACCATGGCAACATCATACAAAGAGGTTGGATTGACTGAGTTGTGCAATGATTGGGGAAGAGATGATTTCCCATGTTTGTTGTCTCTTGCCAACAGCATGAAAACTAGTTAAGAATCTGAAATGGTTGGAAGATGAGCAAGGGAAGGAGACAAATGTACACATAAGAATATAGCTCTAGAAGCAGGACAACAATAGAATAGCTTAAATGCTGCTCCTAAGGAAGGATGTGGTAAATACTTATGTCAACAATTAAACTGGGTTTAACAAGCCATGTGACTGTTGACATTAGTGGAAAGCCTCTAAGGGTAAATTCAGATGTCTATTCTGGAATGGGGGCAATGAGTTGAGTGCTTTGATACTTCAGTTAATAAGTAAATAATCTAAACAATAAGGAAATGAAATTCAGTTTCTCCTGCTACTTTTTGGCTCCAATCTGCTCTCTACCTTCATAATTCTACAGTAGCAGGTACCAGTGACAAAACGCTTCTGTCTCAGCTATGCTATGAGAATTAGTCAAACTTTGTCTCCTTGAAATCCTTGTCAATCTCCTGGATGGACCATTTTCCTGTTAATGGTGCAGAATCCAAACTCAGTTTTGCCAAGGATTTCTCATCTACACAACATGTACAGTAGTTTTAATAGCAGTCAACCTTCTCTTCCTCACAGAAATTATAGAACTGTCCTACCATACAGAATTGATCAAAAGACTTGGCCAGCATTCCTCATAAATTGCCAGTATACCATCAGCATATGCTACATTCGGGGATTCTTGACAAACAGGTGGTTATGGGAAAAACTTGCAGAAGGATGATGTTTTGAAGAAACATTGTTATCCATAATAATTATGAAATTTCATATGGCAGAAATTGAAACAGTAATGCTTGTTCTTTCCATTTGATATTGCCTTTGGAAAACAAGGCATTGGAATAAATAAATTACTGAATATAAAGAGGGGGAAAGAAGGAAACACAAATTAACTGAACAAGTACAGTTTGAAGTTCTTGGAACAACAGGAAAAAAATCACATAAATGGATTAAGGATAGTCATCTTGTTGCATCATAATAGCTTTACACTTTCCAGTTATACAACCAAAGAACAGTAAAGAATCAGATTTATTTTATTTTTCCACTACTATGCTAAAATAGTCTTTATTTTTAATATATCATATGGAAGGGAGACACAACTCCTAGTTTCTAGTATGGCTAAATTCTATACTTGTTTTCAAATGTTTTAAAGCCATTTTAGGCCTATTCAGTCACACAAAATACAACAGAATGTGGGGCTGAGAAGGGGGATTTTCGATTTGGCTTTAGCTTAGTAGCAATGAATGTATTGTAATAAAGCTTTTTCTAACTGCTTGGTTTTGCCATACATATTACAAACTGATATTCTCTATGCTGAAAACTCCATATTACAAATACCAAATACTGCAAGCAAGAAACAGAGGACAACCAACCTGTGAGTATCCTTTGGTAGACTTCCATTAAAAATAAATGTTTTAAAGCTAAGGTAGAGTCAAGTCAACAGTGTCACCAAATAAGCTCTCCATGAAACAGGATCCCCTTGCCTGCTCATTTGCAACAGCACAGCTAAATATTGTGTTCATCACAGCTTGCATCCCAGACTAGACTGCTAGTGCATCCAAGTTATTTTGTGTAAATGGAGATACAGAACAGAGACCATGGTTCCTGCAGACAATTTTCCCTGACGCTGGCACTATTAATATGTTTAGAGCAATAGTACCCATCAACAGAGCACTCTAGTCTTGGAGTACATGCAGATAAACAATGTTTAACTTTTTCCTGGTCCTTGCAATGAGATAGCGTAAGTTTAGACCAGGACCCAGGCTCCTTTTTCAAGAGGCAGCAGCTGGCAGTACTGAGGGTTTCCTGGATCTCTTAGATTCTCAATCCTTTGCCAAAGGCTTCCTGCTTGGCCCCCTTTTAGACCTTCCAGCCCTGGCAATTCCTTGTATTAGAAAGCATCAGCCAGGAAGGTTTTCCTGGAGGCAGAAGGAGAAACCCTATCGTAGAACTTCCCCTCTGATATTGGAGCTTTCGCTCCAATTTTAGAGGGAAAATATCTGATCAGTTTCATTGTCCCTGGGACATTTTCTCAGGGCTCATGGGACTGCATCCTAATTTATTTTTTTAATAACTAGGAGAAAAAAAAAACTTAAGTGAGACATGATCATCAACATTTTAAAAAATAAACAAATGTTCCTACTTTATTAATCGTTTCAGTCCACTTCTATAAGAAACTGCTGTTGAGTATCCTATTATTTTTCTAGGCATGTGAGCAATGCTGGAATGTCAGTTTTACATTAAAAGGATATAGTTTGTGAACACTAAGTACTGAAATAAAATGTGAGCTTAATTAAGACTTTAATCTTTCCTAAGTTCAATTAAAAAATAGAAAGGTTGGGGGGAATTGCATCCCTATAGGGGCCTATAATACTTTCCTAAAATGATTCCTATTCTTATGATGTGTATTAGTAAACATCCATTTGGGTGAGTAATTAATTAGAATGTTTGGAGATAATTTTATTTCTGCTAATTGTACTCTCCAGTCTAGATGATCATTAAACCAACAATGCAATCTATTTATTCTACTGAGCCAAATTAAACTGGCATCTTATTCCATCAATACTGAGATAAACAGGAGAAGGCCTTGCTCTGGAGTGACAGGATGGGAACGCCTGTGTGCCTGGCTGGGCTGAGTACTACCCCCTCTGCTCTTTTGGTGACAGCCCTTCCTGAACTGCTGGACCTTGTGGCTGGGTTGATGGGGTCATTTTCCCAATTATTAACACTCAGGGGCTTCCATTTCCATGACCTGGGGGTGGAGCCTGGCAAGGCTTGGGATTTTATGGTCTCAGAGGTAACCATAAGTCTGTCCTAAGCAATCTTGAGCCTAACATACATAGATGGACACACACTGAACTTTGTCTTGCTTCAGGGTGGTCACAGGATAATCTGGAGATGAGGAACATGACTTTGAGTTCTTTGCTGCAGTTGGATCACTACCTGGTCCAGATGAAGTTTGTTCTCATCTGGGAGCCCTATAGGATGACAGGACTAATTAGGATGTTCTGCCCAAGGTGACTTATGGATCCAGATGGTTTCCAGCAGGTGTTTGGAGATTTTCCTAGCAATCTGGTAATCAGTTCTGTCAGGCACTGGGTTGAATGCTGGGGTCAGGAAGTGATCAGAGCACTTAGTGAAATTGCTCCCAAACAGCCTCTTACCATCAGCAGATTCCAAGGTGCTCCTTAACAACACCAGGAATGTCAGTGGAGAAACACTAAGAATAAACTTGACTGACCCTACTTCATGGGAATAAAGGTAGCAAAGTAATTTCATTTCTCCACCCATATTGCATCTGTGTATTGTTTTCGAGCAGTCTTGTTGGCTCCTGTTATGGAAGCACAAATAGGATCATCTGCTTCCTAATCGCCATAATGTTTTTGGACAACATTTTTTTAATAAAGTTGCTCAAATTCACCAGAATTTAGATTCTTCACAGGTAAAGTTTGAATAAAGGGCAATCCTGTGTTGTTACCTGGGTTTATTTCAGTTTATGAAATCTGAAGTGTAGATCTATGTCTTCTTGGCTACTTCAGGAAGCTCCAGGAAGTTGTGAACACCTCTCTGGGGCACAGGATTGTCCCAGTTATCTTAAAGGAAGTGATAGTGCATCCTTATTTGAACACATATTAGATGCAGGTAGTCCTCGCTTAATGACTGTCTTGTTTAATGACCGTTCAAAGTTACAATGATGCTGAAAAAGTAACTTTAGAACCAGTCCTTGCACTTATGATTATTGCATGTCCCCACGGTCACATGATCAACATTCAGGTGCTTCACAATCATCAGGCATTTATGACAGTTACAATGTCCTGCAGTCACGAGTCAATGGAGAAGCCAGCAGTGAAATCGCAAGTTGCAGTAATGTGATGTCTTGCTTAATGTCTGCAGGTGATTCACTTAACGACTGCAGTGGAAGTGAGGTCATAGGTCCATTGCAGTGACATGATGTCTCACTTAATGAATCCATCATTTAGCAATGGAATTGCCAGTCCCAATTGTGGTTGTTAAGCAAGGACTACCCATAACTGTCATTTAGTCTCCAACCTTCTTGTTTTAGGGAAGGTTTTTGAAAAGGTGTATAGCTCTAGCTGCAGAGTCCCTAATACGTTATCTGGACCCTTTTCAGATGTTGCTTAGATCATGATTCATTGTCTGGAGGATATAAAAGTCTGGATTGGATGAAAAAAGTTAAGGTTGGACCCAAACAAGACAGGGTTCCTATTTATCTAGAAATCATAAGGTCCTCTACCTACTCTGGTGGATACCTTTGATGTGGCAGTGCTCCCCATGGTTTGGTAGTCCTTTTGTAATCACAGATACTGCTTTATGAGCAGGTAAAAGCTACAGCCAGGAGGGCCTTCACCTAGTTTCAGCTGGCATGCCAGCTGAAATCCTGCTTGGAGTAGGAGACCCTGGCAATAGCAACTCATGCCCTTATCTGCACCATATAGATCACTGCAATACATTCTACATGAGGCTACCTTTTCAGAAGCTGCATTTGGTCTCCAGGAAGTTGTGAACACCTCTCTGGGGCACAGGATTGTCCCAGCTATCTTAAAGGAAGTGATAGTGCATCCTTATTTGAACACATATTAGATGCAGGTAGTCCTTGCTTAATGACTGTCCTGTGCTAATGGGTGAAGCCATTACAGCTGAATTATACCCTTGTTGTGGGCACTGCATTGGTAGCCTGTAGACTTTTGGCTACAATGCAAAAGGTTGGATTTGACCTTTAAAGCCCTAAATGGCTGCTCTCAACTACTTACAGGACTGCCTTCTCCATGTGGAACCAACACATCCTGTATATTCATTCCTGGTGGGATCAATGGAGCTCAGGAAGGAAGATTTTGATGGTAGTCTCCCTCCAGAGGCCAGATCACCAGCTACTTTGGCCTTCTTTTGAAAGGAAGTCAAATCAGCATAGAATTATTCTGAGGGTCCTTTGTATGTCAAGGTTGGTTGGAAATGGTTATGGTAATGGTTGAAATAATGATGGTAAATGATAGCAATTGACTGCCAGGAGTCTTTAGTTCTGGTGGTATATAAATGTGAGAAACTGAATAAATTTCAAACAATCTTAAGTTTGCTATTTGTCTTGGCTTTTGGGGAGATGAATTTTGATCATATTTAATCTGTGGTAATGAGCAACTAAAAGTCAGGATATACAAAATATTTTGTAATGAAACTTCCATATATTTTTTTAAATGTTTATTTTATTTTGTTTATTTTTATTGAAGATATGCTTATCCCATTCTCAAGCCTCAAAGGGCTCTTTGAGCAATTAATTAAAACAACCACACGTTAAGATATCAAAACAGCCCAGCATTGATGACTAACTACCTTTTATTAAATTTTTGTGCCCCTGAGGAAGATTTCTATCGAAACGCATTGGGCAATTTGTTATTTTATTAATGTTCCATATATGTTGAGGTTTTCCACTCAGTGTTTGCTGTGCTGTGCTGTGCTGTGCTGTGCTGTGCTGTGCTGTGCTGTGCTGTGCTCTTCTTCGTAGGAAAAATAGCTGCAGAATCTGCCCAAATTTTCACTACAAAAATCTGATTGGACTGATTTCAGAGCTTGATCTGTTTTAACTTCTACATTAAATTTTTCCAACCTGTTGGAAACTCACAGGAACTGAAGTCACAAGGGGAGAAGGCACAACCTATTTGAAATTAGAAAGGCCTTTTAATCCACAGACATGTCAGAAAGAATCTAGTTACATGTATCAATGAAAGTTTAGTTGGGAGCTGGGAGGGTCTTCTTGCTGCTGTCATACATTGTGAAACGTGGAAAGGAAAGGAAAGGAAAGGAAAGGAAAGGAAAGGAAAGGAAAGGAAAGGAAAGGAAAGGAAAGGAAAGGAAAGGAAAGGAAAGGAAAGGAAAGGAAAGGAAAGGAAAATTCATTTGATGTTCCACAATGCCTCTGTTTCCATTCAGACTCCACCCAACACTGGATTGTGCCACTATAGCTTATAATTTCCAATAATAAAATGGCCATGATTCATAAGGCATCTGATGCAGTTTATTCTCTTTGGAGAAACTCTTACAAAACTCTTACCTGGTTTTATCAAGTCTCTGCAATCCTTAGTGCTGGCCTGTAAGTGAGAGGCAGGATCGGAGCTGCGCCACCTTTTGCCCCAAAGTGAGTCCCCCTCCCCCAAACCCAAAACAGAAATGCAAATGATTGTGTGGCAGTTTCTCTTTACAATGCAGTGATTTTGTGAGTTCTTTTGTCCCTTCAAAGAACAATAGTTGGTGCTTAGTGGAACTTTCTTAAGTTTCATTTGTGCGTCGACATTTACATTTTCATTAAGGGGGGATTTCTCCTTGAATTGGTGCCCAAATTACATGAAAATCAATATCATTTGTCCAAGTCCACTATGCCATGTGCTGCTCAGAGGGAGCTGTACAAAATACTTAAAGGACTGGGTTTTTAACGGCTCCAGTGAGCATATATATGTTCTGTGTAAGTCCTCCCTTAGGCTATTTGATTGGTAGAAAGCTTGCCCTACTGCTGCTGTTGAAGGACTTAGAGTAAAGCTACTCAGGGTGCGTATAACTTTGTTCTGACTTTAAAAACAGTGGTGGAAGATTTAGGCTTCAGCAGAAGACTAGCAGTGCATGGGGGTGTTTCTACATGTCAATATGCTTAACTGTTTTCCACTAGTGGATTTCAAATCATTTCCATTCTTTTGTTTTGTTTTAGGTAAAAATAATCCAGGCAGGGGTTTCTAAATCCCCTTGTATTTAATCCTATTCGAAGAAAATATGTTAAATATCTTTTAAAACAAAAGTTAGATAAATATTATTTTAAAATTTAAATTTATGGAAGTAAAACTATTTTTAATCATGAATACCCCACTAACCCTTAGCAAGGGAGTCCAAAATAACTAATAACAAAGGTTTAAAAACAAACAAGCATCAATTAAAACCGTACACAATAGAATAGCAGCAAATGAAAATCACTAAAAGCAATACACAGTAAACCATTATTACTCTTCAGATGTCTGACAAACTTTAAATAAGGGCATTCAGGCTGGCAGGTTTCTCTATGGAAGCTATTTTACAGGACCAGTTATCGAACTGAAAAGGTAAGGCTTTGTCCCACCCATTCACTGCATCACTGTCAGTGGCTCATCCTTATGTCCTCCTCACCATGACATGAAAGTACCCTGGTAACTTTCTTTTCCTGCCTACCCTCATGACATTTTCCTCATCTCATCACCAGCCCATGGCTGAGGCAGCTTACATTCATCCTTAGCTGTTCCAGCTTTGAAGTTGTGCTTTACTTGGCTTCCGATGCAATTTTTGTCATGTGGTTGCTGATGTGTTCAAGAGCTGAGAACTGGTCAGCTCTATTTGGCTGCTATAGGCTGCTGCTTCCCTTCTGGTTGCTGGGCACTGCCCCCATGGCCATTTCGGCTTCAGCTGCCAAAGAGACCAGACACCTGGCTTCCACAGAGGCATCTGCCAGTGTAATGCCTGACCGGTGTGTGAAATCTGTCCAAAGGGATAGATTTTGCTTTATTTCTGGTTGAAAATTGAGATGACTTGGAGCGAGGGGGGAGTACAAAAAATATTTGAGAGCCAATTACAGTTACAGATTATCTTCCATTATTTAGGAAATTCCCAGGGTAAACATTACGTATTATTCGTTTCCTACTGGACTAGATTGTCAGTGGTTCTTTAGAGGAAGTAGAGAACATTGTCCCTTTTTTTTTCCTTAGGTTCTGAAAATCCTGTTGCAGCCAACCATTCCTTTTCAGGAGACGCCCAACATTAAGGGCTGGCTTTATTATTATGAAAAAGAGTCACGGGAACTGGCTTGCAATTGTCTAAGGAAGTGTTTGGGGTCCATGGGGACATAACTTTATTTTATTTTAAATGACATTATACTGGTTTTATTTTATTTTATTTTGTTAAGCCTTGATAGTTTAAGCAAAGTCTGAATTTACAGGGTGCCCAGGAGCAACAGAGCGGATGCTTGAAAACATTAATATTATTATTTATATCACTATTTAGTTAGTTGTGCTGGAAGGTATTAATATTACCATCATCATTATTATTGTGAAACAAATACTGTGAAACATTGGCAATGACAGGAAAAAAAATGAGCAAGGATGCTAAATATTTTTCCCTGGCAATAAAATCTATAAATCAAAGAAGGGAAATATCCCATTTAAAGTAATCTCTACCACTACGCATACCTCAAGACCAAAAGGAGGGTAATTTACATGGCTTTCATCATGGAACATTCATCTGAAATTATGAACATCCCTTCCCTTCCCTTCCCTTCCCTTCCCTTCCCTTCCCTTCCCTTCCCTTCCCTTCCCTTCCCTTCCCTTCCCTCTTCTCTCTCTCTCTCTCTCTCTCTCTCTCTCTCCTCTCTCTTCCCAGTGCCCTTTATTTATCTTTATTGAACAGCTTTTATCACAACTGTTGTTTATTCATGGGCAGCTCTCTATCAAAAACAAGCATCCCGTCAACTTCCAACTGGCCAATATGGAGGCTTGGGATCACATGGGGTTCAAAGCGAGAGAAGGACAACAGGGGTTTCATTAAAATGTTGAGCTTAGGGCCTGAGGATACAGCAGTAACGATGGGGTTGAGGAGCAGGGGAAAATATCATGTGGCCAAACAAGTTTTAAGTGAGGAAGAAAAAAAATCTGAACAAACCACCTGTGGTCTCCTTGGAAACCGGCATGCAACCCCTCTAGCCACCTTTTAATGAAACCCCAGAGCCCCCTTTATTAATTTATTTAAGAATCTATTTTCTGAAGCTTCATAAACCACGCATAGCTCATCCTCTGACACATCTTTGCCATGCTAAATAGTTCTTGCCACCATGAATAATTAATTCTTTAATTAGTAATAATGAGATGCTATTGTAGAGGTCAGGCTACTGGACCAGCAGCAGATTGTTGTGAAAATGTCACTGGGGTTAGCAGGGCAGATACATGGAGCCAGGCAGAATTCAGCAGTTCTAGTGGACTCACTTCTATCAATGGCAGGGATGGGGGTCTTTCTAGAAAGGAAATTGGTATAAAATGCTGATGAGAACATCTGGAGGTTTATAACTGGGTGGGAATTTGACCAGCACAGCACCATGAAAGCATGGGGTAGAGTGATTAGAGGTTCAGACTACAACTGGGGAGAACCGGGTTCAAGTCCTCAATCAATGTCAGTAGTCACAGTTTTCAGCACATGTTTCACAAGATGATTTTAAAAACAACATTGGAGGAGTGATTAGTAGGACTGCACAGAACAGAAAGAGATCCTTCATAATGTATACTAGTACAAATGAAGTTGCTGTCTTCAAATGATCAAAGCAGCCTCTTTTAGGAATCTTACATGGCTGCAGGGAAATCTGTTCCTGGCTGGCTCAGCATGAACGTTCGTTCATGCACAGTCATTTGGCTTTGCTGATAGTCCCAGCAGTGTTGTCTAGCACATGCATATGCATGCTGAGACAGGTTGGGGCAGATTTTAAAGCAGTTAAATGAGCCTTGCAAATGACATGGCTGCTTTCATGGTGCAAAGAGTAATGATTAGTTGCCAGTAATGTGCATTGCAAAGGGTCTCTTTCAAATGTTTTGCACAGCCCCAGTGAGTACTATGCACACTGAACTGAGATAGAGGAAATTTCTAAATGTGCATGACACTGAGTGGCACTGTATGCAACTATATCTCGAGTTCGCCTCATCTTGTAACTCTTTTTTTAAAAGAAAGAAAAAGCTAAGTTTTCAATGTTGACCAAGCCTGTCCAATAACTTTTTCTTTTCTTTTTTTAAATATAATTTTTATTAAGAAATTTGATTACAATAGTAAAAACTAATATAAACTAAACTTAGAGAAAAAGAATAGAAAAAAGAATAAAAAGGAAAAAAAAGAAAAAAGAAAAAAGAAAAAAGAAAGAATATAATAAAGAAAAAGAAAATAAATATATAAAGAAATGACTTCCAGCCTTCATCACAAAAAGTATAAACAAATTTAGTAACTTTTCACCCCTATAAGGTTACAAATAGATATCTCTTCATCTCATATCCTATCCCTTATCTATAAGCAAATCCATAAAACATCAATTTTTCAATCCTGGTGTCAGCAAAAAGTCCATAAAGGGTTGCCAGAACTTTGCAAACCATATGTCTTATTTTAACCATGATCAAATAAACCAACTTTATATTCCTTCCTTTTACTTCTAACAGTCTTGATCTTTAATCCAATCAAATATTGTCACCGGATTTGATTTCTCTTCAATTTTTTTTTATCCCATCACACAGATTTCTTCAAGGCTTTCACAAGCCTCTTTTGTAAATCTAATAAGAAAACATTTTCCAGGTCGTTCTCTTGGTTTATCATTTGTATTTCCCTTTTAATGTTTAAAACTTCAACCGGTTTCTTTTGTATATCCAGTAAAGCATCCTTTTCCAAATCATTCTCTTGGCCTGTCATTTGTAGTTCCACTTTTAGTACTTTCTCTGTCTTGTCAGATAAAATTTGTTCCACATCTGTTATTCCTTCATTACCATCTTTGGACATAGTCTATCCATATAAGCAGACATCATTACTGACAGTGTTGATATTGTAGTTACTAATTTCTGGCTCCATTCTTCAAAGATCTCCTTTAATATTTCCAATGTTATAACATTTTGTGTCATTTTGTAAGCCCCAGTATTAACTAATATCAAGAACAGGTTTGTATTTTTTTCCTTCTGCTTAGAATCTTTAGTCCCGTCTAACATGCAATTTATATAATCATAAAGTAACTTATCTTTGTTAGGACTTACAATAGCAAGGATAGCCAAAATAAGTCTGTTTCCCACAAGAAGCTATTTACTTTTTATAGTTAATTCCAAAATCTTATAGTAAAAGTCAATATTCCAAATTTATCTGGACCCTTAATCTGTTTATAACTTTCTTAGATCAAAATCTTATTTTGAGTTCTAGTTTGCTAGACAATTATTTCTGCTGTAGTATTGTGATGAATGTAAAAGGGTCCTTTCTATATATTGAAGGGGTAGATGAGACAGCCAATAGCTACAATAGATCCTGATCTTCACACCTTTTGACCTCTTTCAAAAAATCTTTTGATCACATCTTGATCTTTTGATAGGGCAAATCCTCCACAGTTTGAAATCCCATGTCAATTCTATATGACCATGCTTTCATCTGAATGTGCTTTCACACAATGACAGATGGCATTTGTATTGTAAATGAAACTCTACTCAAGTAAGTAGTAACTCTCTTAGTAGGTATTGACTTGAGAAGAAAGAATGAATGAAATCACCATCTGGCAGATTATAATAATGCTACATATCAGTTATAATGGTTAGAACAGTATCATATAGTGATTGAAACATGGAATTGAGCAGGAAATAGAGTTCAAATTCCACCAACTGTAGGGCTCACTAAATGTTGTGCAGGGAACCAGGTAGGCCTAGTTTGGCTTCTACAGGATGGCTATCATTCATAAAAATATGGCACCACAATAAATAGCAGAAATTTCTCACTCAGTAAGGACAGTATCTTCCAAAAACCCTTCTGCACAAACTCAGTCTGCAAATGTTGTCCTGCATGTCTACTTATCCCAACCATAATGCACATGTTCCAATATTATCTTGCCACATCTCCAATCCCAGAATCATAAAGTTTCCATAAAAATATATGACTGAAAATGGTTGCCTTGCAGATTCTTGCTAGAACATTTGTAGATTTGGCGGGATGGGGGGGGGGAGGTGTTCCATAGCTTGATATGCTAACTGGTGAGTAGAGAATACTAAAAAAATTCAAAGGTATTTTTTCTTGCTTACAGGAGATTATAAAATTCCTTTTCCTTAAAAGTTCAGGAGAATAAAGCAAAATAATAAAGATGGGCATGTCAAACAGCAGTAGTGTTGCTGCCTATCAGAAGGAGAAGAGGGTGGGAGTTCCTATCTAAAAACCTTTATACAGATTTTTAAGAAATCTTTATACAGTGTGCATTTTGATGCTGAAGAGGAAAATATTTAGGGATATGATACACAAAAGCTATCTGCTGAGGACTGTACAACAAGGTCGAGCAGGGTATTATGCATTAAAAATGAGTTTTGCTCTGAAAGGAAAACAAAGCAGGAAGGCAGTGGACAATATCATCACAGCCCTTTTTCATATGAATTGCAGGAAAGTGGCTAGTTTCTTATTCCAAATGTGTCAGTGTATTTCCCTCAAAGAAATGCACCAGTCATTGAAAGACTAAACAGAATATCAGAGTAAACCAAGGACAGATTGAGATCCTCAGGCATACATCACTTATGCATATTGTCCACCAAGGCATTCCTTCCCATTTCTCGCACAAATGCACAGGATTATGTCTCTGTGAATGCAGGCAACATGGGAGCTTCCATCAAAGACAACAGCAACTCCCAGTAAGTAAGCATTACATTCTCAAATTAATCCTGGGTAGTCAGGGAGGTGAGGAGAAAAGTTTGGAAGGGGTTTTTTTTAAGTATCCATCCATTTTGTACCCTGACATGAACTGCTAAATTCCCTGCAACTCCATCAGCCAGATTGAAAATAGCAAGAAGCAAGCCAAATGTTGCAATATCCATAAAGTTGGCAACTCTGCCAAAGTCTTTTTAAAAGTTAAAGAGCCCTAGCATCTAGTCTGGATCAAGAGCCCGGGATGGGGAAGATATTTATCCTGTGAAGTTTTCCAGGCAAAGGTACAGTCCCAGTTTGGAGCATGAGATGAGCCTTCAAGTAACTAAATCATGAGGTTGATGGGGGATTGCAATTTCAAGACATTTCAATTTACACCTATGATTTACGCGGACAAGGAACTTCAGAAGCAACAAGGCATTGGGTCCTTGCATTTAAAGCAAGGATTGATTCTGTGTTGGATTGGATGGCTCTTCCTGCCTCTTACCTCCTAAAACCCTGCCATATTGGCAGGCTGGCATACTTGGGTACAGCAGCTGAATTACAGAACTGCTGGCATACAACCTCCATTGGAAAACACTGGGCATGTATTTTATCTTTGTGAGAGTTCTTTGGCACAAAGCTGAGAGAAGGGGACTGAGTTACTAGCTACCATGTGAATAAGGACTGACTGACAGTTCTCTTACACTAGTTATTTGGCAGAAAAGGCAAGCACTGATCAATCTTGGTTGTGTTTTAAGCAAGAATCAAGAGGCTGATCATCTGGAAAGTGCATTTTGTTGCTACAGACTCAATTAAAAAAAAAAATCATGGTAGTGGAAAGAGGGGTTTTTTTTTTTCTTTTTTCTAAAGTAAATTGGGTAGCTCTTGCTGATCCAGAACAAAGCATGAAGTCTTGAATTTGTGTGATCTCCTATGGACACTTTTCTGCTAAACATGTGCAAGTTGGTTTGCCTAAATGAGGTTATTTTGGTAAGTGTGTATTTGAATGTCTGTCCTAACAGCCGCCACCACCACAACTCCAAAAGCAAATAACTCTTAAATGTTTAAGATCATGATCTTCATCTAACCTTTCAGCTTTGAAGTTGTAGATCGCTCTATAGCTAGTCATTCAGATTAAGTTGTAGGCTGGTGCAAAGCACAATAAAGCACTCATTGTGGGGATCAGAGGATTAACCCTGAACATGAATCAGGAGCCTCTAAACAGCTCAACTGAACCCAAAAGCCCTAGTAGGAAGAAATCCTAATAATCCACTGAGCCATGCTGGGGGGCTCAGTTCCCCCTTACCTGCCCAAGTAATTCCACCCTCCACTTGCCTGTGCCATCCTATACCCTCAGTGAGGAAAAGCCACATTTTAAATTTAGGATGCGTGAGCAGATGCAACTCACTGAAAGATGGCAGAGGTCCCCACTCACTTTCTCTCCCCAAAACAACAGGAGATGGTAACCAATCCTATGAACATCTCTTTCTGCTTCTTTTCCAGTACATGGAGCAAGTAGAGAGGAGGGGAGAAGGAGATTGGGCTACACAACTTCCAAGAATTAGATAACACCAGCCCCAAATCATGGGAGTTCTATTTCATACATGTGAACTTAATATGTGAATATATATTGGGATAATATATGTGGGGAATATAGTGACATCATTGGCAATATTTTCATCCTAGGTTAACAAAGTGCTAAAGAAGAGTTACATAAACTTTTTTTAAAACTATGGTACACTGTAATATAATAAAAACTATGCAGAATACAATAAAATATAAGTTATAATTTTAAAAAATCAAAGGCATAACAGTCCAAATGTTGACCAACATAAATGATTAAATTCAAATAGCGGCACAGAAGAATCAGGATGTGTACGTGAAGCCCCAGCTCCAATGTCCCCATCCAATCCCTTGCTTGCCTGTGAGTGAGAAAAACTGGAGGGTCCTACATACTGAATTGATGAAGATCAAGGCTGAGAGAGCTTCCGCTTTAGCATTCAAGCAAGCAATGCTCAGTCCTTACCATGGCTTGGTATACCATCCGGCTCTAGGTGGAATATGAGGTCAGGATTGTTTCTTGAAACCCTGAGGTCAGGATTGTTTCTTAGCAATAGCACAGCTGTCTCCTTTGAATTAAACCTTTTGATATGGTTTAGTAATTTGCATCTCTTTCCCATGTCCTAATAAGACTTCCATTAAATGAATCAGCATAAGTCCTCTGAAGGTATTGTTTTGCCTGAATGTGTGAAAGCTGCAAACTACCTCAGCCCAGGGTGTGTGGTTTTGTTGGATGTATCCAAGGAACATCCGACACCAGGTGTGTTCTTGGTTTTATGGTTTTCTCAGTTTCAGTGTTGTTGTGAGCCACACAGAGTTGTGTTCTAAAATGGGTGGCCATACAAATCTCATAAATAAATAAATTAAATGAATGAATGAATGAATGAATGAATGAATGAATGAATAAATAAATAAATAAATAAAATGAAGGCTCCCTGGTTCTGCTGGTAGTGAATCCTTGGCTGGCAGGGCAGGGGAAAAGTGCAATAGCTGATGAATTGCAATTGAATAGTGTTCCTGGATTTCTTACAGCCTTCTTAAACTGGTTTGTATGTGGTTCTGGAACCTGGAACAAGTTTCAGAATTAATTGAATGGGTTGAACACATGCCAGACTCATTTGTCCCACTTAATAATAGAAGCATTTTTATTCTCCATGGATGCATGATACATTCAACTCCATGAACCAAATAAAAAAAGCTGTGGTGCTTTGGAAAGAGATGCATCTGACTTGTGTTCCAGTAAACCAATTTTCATGACATAGACATTTTTGTGGAGCTAGCAGGGATTGTGAAGAACCAAAAAGAAATAACAATGGAAAATTAATTAATTTTAAACTACTGTACTGTTCAGCCATTTTGCTTTGGAAAGAAGTTTGATTATGTCTGTGCTTATTCTTTAATTATAGACTGGTTAATCTGGAGAAATCTTATTAATTCATGAGGTACAAAATGGTTTAAGTCCTCCTGCTTTTTCGACAACATTAAAAGCAGCTTCCTTCGGATCCTGAAACAGTTCCATGTATACTTTTTACATCTTAGAAGACAATACACAATAATGTATTTGAAAAAAAAATGTTTGAGGAAGGTTTGATGTAGAAATAAAATTGGTTTTGAACTCAGTTTTTCTGGAATGAACTTAAAGCATCGCTTTATTGTTTTTCTTTAATGTTATTATTTATTTATCAAATTTGTCACCGTCCATCTCGATGAAATGACTCTAGGTGGTTTACAGCAAAGATAACATCTATTAAAACGCAACATAAAAACAGTCCTAAAAATAAATAGGTTCCAAGAAGATGGAGAGTTGGTGAGTAATTCCAGTGAGCGTCGTCAGGGGGCAAACCACCCCCGGGGATGGATAGAACCCATATCACCCATGCGCACTGACAGAGTCAGATCTTTAAACCTTTTCAGAAAGCCAGGAGGGTAGGGGCCCACTGCAGCTCTGGGGGGAGAGTATTCCATAGGGCGGGGGCAACGGCAGAGAAGGCTCTCCTCCTGGGCCCCGCCAGCCGACATTCTCTCGCTGATGGGATCTGCAACACGCCCTCTCTGCCTGACCGGGTAGGACGGGTTGATGTAATGGGGGTAAGACGGTCCCTCAGGTAACCTGGACCCATGCCATGTAGTAACCCATGCCATGTAATAACCAACACCTTGAATTGGACCCAGAATCAAACTGGCACCCAATGCAGCTCCTGCAGCAAAGATGTTACATATGCCATCCTAGGGGCACCTAATATCATCTGCGTGGCTGCATTTTGAACCAGGTGTAGCTTCTGGATACTCTTCAAGGGTAGCCCCATGTAGAGCGCATTGCAATAGTCTAACCGAGAGATGACCAGGGTGTGAGTGACTGACTGGAGAGCCTCCTGATCCAAGAAGGGGCATAACTGGCATGCCACCCAAAGGTGGGCAGAAGCCCTTCTGGCCACAACTGCCACCTGCTCCTCAAGCAGTAGTTGCGGGTCCAGGAGGACCCCCAGATTATGCACCTTTTAGTCTGCCTCTTTCTCTTTTTCTTCTACAAAGAATATGTAAATAGCATGTAAATATTATGCAGATTGATTCCATAGACAATTAAGGTGCATTATTATACCATTAATACTCAATAGGCAGTGTTACATTTTTTTTTTATCTTTATTAGAGACAGTAATCTTTTTCTTCATATTTTGTATGCTGACCTTTTTAACCAAAATAATGGCTAGCATTGAAAACATGGCCATATCCTTTCTAAATGCATAAATGGATCATTAAAACAGTACCAACCACCTTGCAATAGGTATAGTGGTGCAACCATCCAGGTACCCCACGCCATATAGATGGACCTTGAGATTGGCAATTCAAAGCAGCCATTTCTGATTTATTTTTAATTCAATGAAAGCCTGGGAGATCTATACCTAGCTCCTAGAGTTGCTTTGACAACTGGGGAGTTGCTCCCCATCTGGGAGACTGTACCCATTTCTCTCTTCCCGTGCCTTTCTCTGACCTAAAGCCGCTTTCCCCAAAGCTGCAATTAGTCTCTCTAAGAGGACGGTGAACAACAGCTTTTGTTCTCCCAAGTCATCTTAGTTTTCATTCTCAGGCAAGCAAATCCAATTATTCAGCAAGACTGTATCCCGCCAGTGTGAAGTATCTCCCCTAATTCTGTTGCTACTTAGCATCCCTTCACCAGCTAATACTAGATCACAATCAGTCAATCACTTTTAGCCACCATTATCAACAATATCAACCAATAAGATGTAATTCTCACAACAGAGTTTTTTTTACTGAAAGCAAGTAGGCGCACATCTACTTACTGAATTGTCCTCATCTTCTGCCTGATTTATTGTCACAGAAGAAAACTTCCCTGCAGAGTCTGAACATGTGCCCTTGCCAGTGCATGTGAGGTCACTGGTATTGTCAAGGGCAATCTTTGTCAGTTATTGAGATGAGAACTAATTTGACCTAATCTAATTTGACAGTTAACTTGATACTTCATTGGTGAAATAAGCCAACTCTGGAAGCTGATGTGGAAAATAAGAAGGGGGAATGCATCGGCATTTAATTTCAATGCAGGCTTTAAAAATGCTGATGTCGAAGGAAAGGGCTTGCTGTCTCTCCCACGTTGCAGATTGAAAGCCTGAGGAGCAGTCAAGGAGGATAAGGGAGCAGAAATATAACTAACTGCTAACAGATCTTTGGACTTCTTCTTGCCAGTCAGAACATGTTAATGTCATTTATCACTTTCCATTTGAAATTATATAAACTGGAGAAATATCTTGGTGTTATAGTACATACATTTGCCACTGTTCAATCCCTGGTTTCTCCATCTGGAGCTAGGAAACTCCTTTTTCTTGCAGCTGTATTTGGAGCAATTGGATGACACTGTAAAAAAAAAAAAAGGAATCAAACCCCAAACTGCCTAGATTGCCCGAAATGCTATTGGCAACTACTTGTTTCCTAATGGGACAGTCATAATAGCCAACAAACACATCCTTCATCACTCTTTGCCCGCTCTTCCTGCCCTCTGAGAGATGACAATGCCCTTAACCTCTTTTTGGTGGAAACCAGGGTACTCCTTGCAGGTCCTTCGAGCAACAGATTCTTTCCTAACTGTCCTGGGGCCCAAAAGAAGATCCAGAGCAAATGACAACAGTTCACCCCTTTTGGTAACCACTCTCTATTCCCTGACCTTCACCTATTTCCATCATCCTCTGTCAAACTATAATCTGACTACAAATCAAAGCCTAGGATGCAGATATACAGTTTAAAAGCTAAACAAGGGAAAGTTGCCCTTTAGCCACGGAACTGGGTGAGGAAACATTGATTTGGGTTTCTTATCTTAAATACACTCACAAACCCATTATAATTCTACTGATGTCCCAAATTTTTCCCGTGATAGCAGTGAAGAAAAGCAACCAGAAATAGACGTTACTGGTTTTAAGATCAACAAGTGGCAGTTCGTTACAGCTGCATATACTGGAGTTGGCTTGACTATCAATGGCTTATACTGAATTCTGTAGAACAAATTAAACAGGCTGCTGTGTAGAACAGAGTAGACAGTAGATAAATGAAATCCAATTCATGTTCCCCATTCTGGAATCACTGTGCCTGCTGCCTGATGGCCAAAAACTACTTTGTACATATTGCAAAACCATATTGGCTAAAGCTGTACAGAAAAACTCCCTTGATATCCATCAATTGTCTCCCACAGCAATAGTTGTTTTGAAATACAGGAGAAATTTCTAAGAAATTTAGAGATAATTGTTTATTTATTTAACCACTGAAAGTTTTTTTTCCCCCCAAATCTGACAGCTGTGTTTTTTATTCCAGGATGTCCAATGGATTTATGAAACAGTTACAACCATTTTTGTAGGCCTCCCAAGGAAAGGGAAGCTCAGACTGTTAACCACCTTGTCTAAAGTAAGGTAAATCAACACCTCCACATCCTAATTTTTTCCCCTAAAAAAACTTTTAGGGGAAAAAAACTCCTGAAAGAATTTGATCCAGCTCGGTCTCTTTTGCTCTTCTGCTTTGCCTGAAAATAATAACTTGCCATTAAGGAAGAAGAACAGGGTAGCAAGCAAGGGAGGGCATCAAAAGAGATGTTCTAGATCAGATTAAGAGCCAACTAATCCAGCATTTTTTTACCACCTAAACCAGCACCGAATGCCTGAGCCCATTCCCACCTTTCCCATGCAATACATGTGGTGAGACATAGGGCCTTTTACCTCTGGCACCTGTCACATCATGTCTTGTCAACATTCTTTTCTGCCATGTGCTCATGACATTTATTTATTTATTTATTCAATTTATATAGCTTCTTGTCTCACTTTTACAATACTCTAGGCAGCTCACAATAAAATACATAAATACACAATATAAAAATAAAAAATAAAAATAAAACTCATAGCAGCTAGGCATAATCGAACTGATCAGCCACACAGCCAGGAGATGGGGTCTATCCAATGCCCAGGGCCCCAGGTTTGGGCACAAAGCCATGTTTTCAAGGCGTCATGAAAAGCCAGTTGGAAGGGGGCCAATCTAACCCTGGGGGGACATTGTTCCAAAGGGCAGGTGCCACGGCAGAAAAGGCTCTCCTGGGGTCCATCAGCCAACACTCCCTACCTGACAGTACCCGAAGCAAGCCCTTCCTGCCACATCGATTAGGACAGGTAGAAACAATTGGGACATTGCCATCATTTCATCTCTAGTGATGAAATGTACCTCTGAGTACCTCATATACCTCTGAGATAGGTATATCCAACGATCCTTGGAAGACTTTTTTTTAAAATGCCACTCCAATTTATTTGAACACATTTGCATCCTGCTCCTCTTCCAAGTAACTCAGAATAAAAATAGTGTCCCTGGAGTTTTGCCTGTTATTGTCCTCAGGACAACCTCATAAAGTTGGATACCCTGAGAGTGATCTTCACAAAAGAGTCTGGATTTGTATGGGCCAGATCCAACACTCCCCCATTACAACACACTGGCTTTAGTTCATTTTACTGATAAGTATGTTGAGCTTTTGGTGTGCCACCATGTAAATAATGAGGTACTAAAATAACTAGTCAAATGTCTCTGAGCAGATGCCTCTTCTGGCAGCTAGCCTGTGAATTCAATAGGGATGTAAGCAAGCAGAATAAATTTGATTTGTTGTCAGAGATTCTTGAAAGTTAAGAAATGCTTAGACCTAGTGACAATGCTGGACATATGAGATGCTGCTGACAGAATTACGCTTTGTCACCCCAGATTTTTTTAAAAAATGACTAGACATGGTGCGCGATATCTATTTTATGTTTTCTTTATTATCATATAAACAGATGTATGTATTATGCACTGGATCCATCCTCCTTCCGTTTCTTATGGTGCTATTGACGATAGCAGCACAATAGTCAGATCACAGCCCTAATGCATCTGGTGTACGGTTAGATGATCCTGCTCCTGTGTTCCCTTCTCTTTTCCTTTTTTCTTCATCTGCCTGCAATAACTGACCATATAAAGTGAAAAAGGTTAAAATAATCTCACCCCAATCACTGCTGAGTGAGCTGGATTTTCTGTACTCTTGCTGTGATCATCTCTCTCACCTGTGAAGAATGAAGATGTTCTCGAAAGGGCAAATGCTGCATGCCATGCTCTTGAGTTATGGGTCATGAAAGAAACAGAATGCTTGCCCTTGAGACACAAGCTATCCCACATGTAATATATTTTCCAAAAGCGCAGGATGCTCATAATTCCTGGATGTCTGTAAACTCAGAATTATTACGATTGCTTTAGTTTGGTTCAGGATTTCTAAGCAAACTCCTAATATCTCTTGCTGGCTGGATCCATGGCTCTGTCACATGCTCTAGGTGCTTCTGCCACAGGTCATATGAACAGTTAATCACATAAATAACCAAAGAGCTGCTCATAAACTCCCGATTCATGATCCTTGGATGCCCCCCATTACCATAGCTCTTGGGTGTCCTGCAATCCTTAATGCAAGTTATCTTTTCAACCACCCCATGAGGTTGAAAAGGGCCGCCACTGTAATTTGAAGGTAGTGGTCTGAGGCACAAGTAGGTTAAATGACCTAGGTAGTTTTGAATAGAGTGTGAACTCAAAATTGTAGCATAGAAAGTGGACTCCAAATGCTGAAATAGTGGCCCCCTCTACCTCTCTTAACCAAATTCTGACAAAATTAGGAAACAAGGAAACAACTTCTGATTTCAAATTAGCAGTATTACAAATTGTAAGATATGTTTTCTCTCTTCCCATTCCCAGTTTTTTGGCCTGTTTATACAATCACAGTTAACTCCTTTTTACCTTTCTTTCATTTTAAGGAGAAAAAAAATTACAGAGCTACTAGTTCTGAACAAGATTAGCTACTTATTTGCTCTGTTCCTTTGATAAGTGATAACATAAATCATGGGTAGGCAACCTGAAATCCTTGATCCTTTGGTGATCCCCAGTCCCTATTTTGTAGCACATTACCAAAATTTGGTGGCAAAATGGCCAATTTCTGGCAACATAAAAGGGGTGGTAGTGTAGTACTACTGTTTTTTTTTTAAGTGAAAGTGGAAATGGATACTTTAAGCACAAAGCTTAACCTCGCACCAAGATTGCAAACAAAAAAATAATTTGATGTTATCCTTGATATAAATAATAATAAGCAATAGTGTAGGAAGATTTTCACTGGTGGATGAAGCCCATTTTTTACTGGTCAACATGATGCCAATTCAAGCACTAAGCACTGGCTCTGATAGACACAAATAACTGTTCAGCTGAGGAGCTTGTTTGCAGGGAACAGTGTATCAGCAATAGCATTCACAGAAGCCAGTTCTATAATTAGTTCATAGCAGTGATGCAGAAATTCTTGCTCCTGTAAACTACTGGACCTGGGAGGATACAAGAGAAAGACAGGGAAAATGTTTCCCCCATCAGAGAAGAGAACTTGGTAGTGAGGGATAAAGGGATCTCATCTTCCATTGCTTAAGTCAAAGGATAGCAATCTGTGGCCTACACAGGACCACTTGCATTCCTGAGACTATGCCACTGAAATATGGCAGTACAATGCTTGGTTTGGGGTCACATGTTTTTATTAAATTCTGATTCATTTTAAAGGTAGGAATGGGAGGTCTAATCTCTAGAAAGAAAACTCTCCTATTGCCACCCTTATATCAGAGGAACAGGTAGAACAGTAAGCAATAGGGCCAGAAAAGAAATGGAGCAGGAGGTGGAAGAGGAGTAGAGCAACCTTACCTGAACAAACAACTTGATTTTAGTAGTCTTAGAACTGGATCCAATTTTGATCATCCCAGGTTTGATTCACACATTTTGCTAAGGTGTGAATTTTAGCCATAATTAATTAATAAATCACAATTATCTAGGTTTATACAACACACAAAGCCATGGTTTCTAAACCACACTAGCTGTGTTCGCCAATTTGTTGACCAAACCATATATGGCTTATTATGATGTTTGAACCTGCCCTTTGACCTACGGAGATCACTGACTAACTTAATTCCCACCGGTTTGAATGGATCTACTCTGATGGAGTTAAACTGAGATCTAACCTTAGGTACGCAACTCCTGTAGGATTTGATGTGTGTCTCCTCAACTAGTATGTCAGCAAACATTGCAGTGCAATACTAGCTCTGTATTTAGGGTGAAAAAGTATGATATCCTTCTATAGACTGCATTGTTTAGAGCAGATCGGTTACATGTCCTACAAGGCCTGGAAATGATCCAGTGTAAACTAGTTTCTTATTGTAAACATCTTAGCAGTATCTCTTATAACAAATGTCTGACAGTGTCTGTCAAGTTGGCTCAACTTTGATTTTTCTTTCCTTGAAATTTATCTGTGGTGCCCTCTGGTTTGGTCTCAGCTTTTCCCCTGTCAGTTGGTTGCCTCCTGCCTTCATATAACATGCATCTTGGTTTTACCCTTCAGCCTTGTTGTCAAACGTAGAGACAAGCAAGATAGCCTCAGTTGTGAGGAGCAGAGGAGGCTGCAAATAGCCAGTGATGGATTATTAAAAACCCTATCAGAATGGATGTGTTTGGTGTCTCTGTACAGGAAGTGAAATCTCATGTTTGAGTTGCCAACTTTTCAGCTGTTAGGTATAGCTGGATCTTTAACAGATGTTAATAGTCTTCTACATCCTACTGCAAGATGTCCCTATCTCACACTTTATATTCAGTCAGACTTTGATGTTGGGGCTCATAGTGCCTTGAGTCTCAGAAGTAGGCAGTTATAAATTATCATTAATATACATATGCATACATATACATATGCTTTCTCGTTTTTAGTAACCATCCTTCATGAATGTTTGCCTCTGTTTCAGTGTTCAAGGAATACCACAAGACTGTTGAGTGAAACAATTGGTAGGTTAAGGTAACAAGACACCGCATAGAAACCTGTCTTATCACTGATCCATTTAGCCCACGATTAGCTACATGGCTGGCAACAGTTCTCCAGGGTTCTACCTATCTCTGGCAAAGGATGGAAGCAGGATATTCTCTATGTGACAGCTGAGTTCCACCACAGTACAGTAATGAAACATACAACAGGTGAGTATTCAGCAATAAGGTACAGGTATATTTGGGCAATGGGACTGCATTTGTGTCTGTGAAAAATAGCATAACTAGGCCTGACCAAAAGTCCATCTAACCCATCATTCTGTTTCTAGCACTACTAGCTGGCCAGATATCTTTAGAAAGTGAAGGAAGTGGGCAGTGGCTGGGATTTACTAAAAACAAACTCTGATTTCTTTAAAGAAGGAATGTTTTTTATTGAGTTTAAGTGAATGCTTACTTTCCTGGTAAAAAATCAAAAATTTAGAACTAGCCTTGAATAAATTCATTATCTTTTCTACATTTATCATAACCTGACTCTTAATGAATAAAGCAATTATACTAGGGAATAAGGCACACAATTCTTCCAAGGTTTTTTTTTTTTTCCCCGACTCAGAAAAGCAATCATGCTGACCTCTTTTTCCTTCTTGGTTATCCTGTTACTCCAATACTCCTAAATCTTATGGTGTGGGGGAGGAAATCATTTTTAAAAAGAAAGTTAAAACCAGGTCAAGTCAGGATGTTCAGAATGTCAGAAAGTTCCATTCTTTAGAAACTGCATAAAGATGGTAGATTTTCCACTGAATGTAGTACTAGAGAAATTTGTACATGATTGCTCAGCTTTCCAAAGAGCAAAATGTCTTTCTAAATGACTCTGCAGGATAAAATAAAGTGATCTAAGATTTTAAAGCCAAAGAAGAGCTAATCCATTATTACTTCCCATGTGTCAAAGGCCAGTTCTGTATTGGCTGCTCATATTCAGATTATGAAAAATAAGAGTGCTGAGGCCATGGTCAGTACTGTAACAGAAGGCATATCCAGACTTCCCACAGAAGATAATGGTGATGTGTATTGTGTGCAACAATAAATACACCATGAGTCTCTGCAGCATTGCTCAGATCTAAAGGCCTGAGATGGGGCATTTGTTCTTTGTTCCACAGGGGAAGCTGGTCACAGAAGAAAGGGGCTAGTATTTCCTCCAGCTAGGACAATCCTTCAACAGCTGTCTCACCAAACTATTTTTTGTAGCTTTTTATATATTTCTTTTTCTGGTTAAAAAAAAAATTGTATTTTTTTTAATTCTTTCTGTAAAATTTGTTAAAATACATCTTTTTTTGAAAACTCCTATCCTGCAAGAGAGATCCTGCCTTCGGCTACAAGGTTCCTAGTTCTATGGACTCTCTTAAGGAAAATGTTTTGTTGAAAGAGGCCACTAGATTCCCACTCTGCTTGGCTCTTAAGATTAAATACAATCTGCCTATTGATAAAATTTGATTAATTGATTATGCACCATCAAGTCAGTGTCAATGCTTAGCAACCACATAGATAGACCTTCTTCAAAATGACCTGTCTCCAACTTGTCCTTCAGGTAACCCAGTGATGTACCCATCACCACTAAGTCCACCTTACTACTAGTCATCCTTTTCTGATCTTTCACATTTCCCAGCATCATGGACTTCTCAAGAGAGAAGGTCTTCACATAATGTGTTCAAAATATGATAGTTTGTTCCTAGTGATTTGTGCCTTTTCAGGCAGGTAGATTTCTGTCAATGCAAGGTTGCATAGTTAGAGCTTCAACTTAGCAGTAGGGAAGAGGCTATGTAGTAGACTGATTTAGAGTCTAGCACTATTCAGTATGAAAGTTAAGTGAGAAGGCAATTGACTCAAACCTTCAAATCAAACCTTCAAATTTAATTGCCATACTGATTTAAATAATAATTATAATTTATTAAATGTATATGCCTCCCAACTCCCAGTTACTCTGGGAGATTTACAAATGGTTAAAAACTTTTAAAAACAAGTAACAGTACAAAAGTACAAAACAAAGAAACAAGATGGCAAAGAAAACAAACCCGGATGAGAACAAGGGAAAGGAAGAAAGGGGGCATCAACTGTCCTTGCCAAAGTCCTGGCCATGTCTTCAGGGCCCTTCGAAATACCACTAGGGTGGGGGCCATTCAAATCTGAGGGGGAACCTCATTCCAGAGGGCAGGCACTGCTAGAGAAGAAGGCGTGCTTCTGGGGTCCTGAAAGATGGCATTGCTTAATCGATGGAACCCAGAGTATGCCAGCCCTGCCAGATTGAACCAGCTGGGCAGATTCTATGGGAGACAGATGGTTCCTCATTAACCAGGCCCCATGCCACGTAGGGCTTTGTAGGTAGTAATCAGTATCTTTGATTTTCTGCAATTAAATAGATCCTTGCAGATACACACACACTTTACCAAATCAAATCAATAATTCAAATAGAACTGTTTTGATGGTTCTAATTAAATCAAATTAACTCATTGAATCAATTATTTTAATCAGTTCTCATATGATTTGCCCACCCTATCCGGGATAACTAAATCCTTTCATTATCAAGATATAACATATTTACTTTTTGTGTTGTGGTTTGATTTGTTGTCAAAATAATAAACCACAGAATCTGGGGAGAGACACATAACTGTCAAAAGAGAGTCAAAGTGTACAACCATGTGAAATAACATGTATATTTTATTATTTATTTATTATTAATATATTATTTATTTTTATAAGAGGGACTTGTTTATGATAGTTTTTGTCACAGTGAAATAGTTATCCCAAAATATATTGTGAGATAGGCATACCATCCATCAACATAATAAATTTATGATAGTTGAAGTTTTTTGGGCAAGAAATACACAATCTTGAGTTAATAATGACCTACTTACAAAATATTTTTTAGCTCTTTTTGAGATATGTCATGATTTTTAAACATTTGGTTTTAGAATTGCATCTTTGGTTCTCGGAAAGCTCATCCTTTTATTTTATCATCCATCATTTTATCAGCTAAGATAAGATGTGATCACTGTTAGTAGCCTGGGATCTATTTATGGGAACTTCTCTGAAAACTGAAAGCTTGTGTGCTATTTTAAATATTCTAAATTGGCCTAATAAGGGTATTCTCTCAATATGGTGATTCTTCTCCTTCTTGATAAAGTAAAATAATTCTTTGGCCATTATCCTGAAAGGTCGGTGGCCCAGTCTATTGGGAAATGTTGAAGATCATGTTAGGCAGTGCTGTCACACCAAAGATGAATATCATCTTCAGGATGACTACTGTTCAGCCAGAGCAAGAACTATGACATGACTTAAATCATCACTTCTCTTTGTCTCCTTCATCTTTCACATTAAGGACAGCCAGCTGAAGCCCATCACTTTGAACACTTACATTTTCAGGCTAGAAATTCAATGAGTGCTCTTGGAAGGTTGTGGCAATATCAGAGAAGGTTTGTTGCCAGTTGTCTGTTATTCTGTTGCTAATCCAAGCCTGGCCAGGTGCATGGCCTGCAGGTAAGGTGTGGGATATTGTTGAATACCAGATCTCTTTGTTGCATATTATCTTGTTAGCTAAGCTGTCATGAAAATTCACTCTGTATGTGTGTGGTGTATGTGTGTGTGTGTACATCAAACAGCTTAATCCAACTACACTTCTGTATATTGTTCTACTTGGTCTTACAGAGCTTCTGCCAAATGACCTCTGAAAGAGTGCAAGAAGATAAATAAAAAAATTATGTACAGAATAATATAACCTGGAACATAAACTAAATGTATCAACCCATGGCTACAACCTAGCATGAATGGATAAAATAATGCTAGATTCATCCTCCATTTAGCATCCTCCATTCATCTGTAGGTATCTCTGTAAATGAGTGTTGCAAAGAAATTATTGTGGATGTACATATTATAGTAGCTGTTTGTCAGTTTCTTACACTGAGCCACCAAAATTACAGAATTTGTAACTGCCTGAAATTTGGACTGCTCAAGGACCTGCCAGGGACTTCATTTCCTCCCAAGGGCCATCCACAAGAGCCACAGGATCTACAAAATGGCAGTGTGTGCAAAATGAGGCTAGAAAGGAGGGGGTGGGGGAGAAACAGTTTGATCCAGTGGTGCTGCTAGAGCTAGACCACCAGTTTATTTATTTATTTCACATTTGTCACTGCAGAGTGACTCTGGGCAGTTTACAGTAAAAAGAATAAAAATTAATTACATTCAGATATAACAAGAGCCCTATATAAATAATAATCCACTTATTATTGTAACACGATCCATTTCCCAAATGGCCACACAGTTCAGTGACATCTCTTTTCTTTTATTTCAGTAGAAATCCTGCTTGGTTCTTTCTTCCTCCTTCTCCCCCACCCCACCCCCTGCCCCTGGATAACCTCAATTATATGAAGATCCCCAAATTATTTTCCATTGAAGGAAAAGTAAGCAAGACATGGCAGAGCTGCTGCCTGGAGAGGAGCAGGAGAGAAAGTGCACAGAGGAAGATGATGGAGAGAAATAGGGCAAGTTCTAGAGGGAACGAACCTAGAAGGAGTACACCCAGAAGTGCATGAAGGCCTAGGAGCAGAGGCATCTGCAGAAGCAGGTGGTTTCAGCAGAATGAAACATCATGACCCGCTTCACCCATTATGTACGTGCATGCAGTGTATCAACACACATACAAAAGGGGAGGAGTTTGTGACATGATAATTATTTTGCCCTCGTTGCTTCCCCCCGCCTCTCCCCCACACACAGAGAGATGTCCATGCCTTTAAGGGCATCTTGCCTACAAGTTTGATAGCCCTCATAACTGTAGCAATCACAACCATCTTTCTGGATTTGGGGACTGATCCTCTCCATTAATGCTTCCATCAACTGGTCATTCTGGCCGCAAGGAAGGCATTTCCCACAGTGTGGCCCAAAGCTGGGTGAAAAGGTCTCCGATCAGGGCTACAAATTATTTCTAGTTCACAGGAAAGTCTTGTCCACCTTCTCCCTACTTTTTGATTAGTGTCTTAAAGACACAAACACTGAAATAATACCTCTGCTTAATAATGCAGGACAGTCTTAAGTTATAGTTTAAAAGCAATGGAAGATTTTCATAGCGGATGCATGGTGCTTTCATGGTATTAATGATTACATCAAAAATCTGTTTTCCACAGAGGAAAAATTACTGAGGGAAAAACCTGAATAAAGAGTTGAGTTTTGTCAATATGTGATATACAGTATTTATGTGTTTTTAAGTATGAAAGAGGAATGCCTATGTGCAATCAGAAATACAAATATATGGTACAGTATCACATAAAGCTAGTCACACTTGATCCACATGGGAAGTGGCTCAGACACAAGACTATATAGCAGATTGATACTTCTCTCCACAATGGAAGGTCTGTTGAATAGTCATACTTGGTGATAGAGGAAAATTTGATGTAATGTTTAAAACATCCAGTTAGATCTGGGGAGCTCCAAGTGACAGTTCCTCAGTCAGGTATGGAGACCTTGAACTTGTCATTATCTTCAATATAATTCCCCTTCTATGGTTGTTTTGTATTAAATTGGAGGCTTTAGTTGTAGGAAGGGGAGAGAAGAACCTCACATATTATCTTGAACACCATAGAGGAAAGGCAGGGCATAGGTTATATCACTCCCCTCCCCCTAAATAATCAGTTTTTATTCTATTTTTTGCATTATGTATTGCAGCATTTGGGGAAATAAAGATTTCAGGTAGCAGTGGCCACTGAGTAGAGTGCAAAGTGTTCTCCGGTCTTCTTCAACCTAGTGCCCTCCAGATATATTGGGGATTCTGTCATTTATGCCACAACCCTTCAGGGGGGTACCAAGCTAGACACTGTTTCCTTATAAATGAGATGCATATCAATATAGGAAATTTGGTCATACAAACAGCAGTGTTCTTTTCTGGAGGCTTTTCTACCTTGTGGGGCCATATACTTTATACATATCCGTATTTATCCAGAAAGGAAGATGACCTTGAAAGTAAGACTCCATTGCCTGAAAAATTAGTCAGGAAAAAAAATTTTCTTCCATTACCATATTCTCAGCAAATTTAAGTCAACCTTCCCACTGTAACACTAAATTATTTTGGGGGAAACCTAAGCTTCCTTTAAGGTAAATATAGTAGTAAATGCATGGTAAGTTGTGCCTGGAAGCTTATGGATAGCATCTCAGAGGAACCTGCTAGAGCTACTGGTGTGGAACAATTTGTCATTTTTCTAGCCCAAATGAAGAGTAGCTTGCAATCTGCCATATGCATTGTGAGAGATCTGACAGAGGCAAAACACACCTGGGAATTGGAGAACATCTGGTAGAAGAGTTCACATTAAAAAAAAAACACCCTGCCCTGACTTTGGAGCAGCATCTGTGTCAAGTACAGCATGCTGCTACACTGGGAAAGTGAGAAGTAAAAGGAGGAATGAACTCAGATGCCCTCTCCTGTGAGTTTCAGATCTAGGTCAAAGAAGGCTATGCAAGGATGCCGATTTAAGTCCTTAAAACTAATGATTTTTTTTAAAGAAAAAGAAACTAAAACAAGACCCATCTGCTTCCACTCTATTAGAGGGGCCGTTTGCTTAATCTTACCCCAGGAAGGCAGCCAAGGTGGAACAGATAGGATTGCAGTAACCCATAAGGCCTGTGCCTTCCAGCAAGTGGCAATAGGAGACCAGGAAGGAGGTGAAGTCAGGATTATGCAGCTGCAGCACCAGAGGGGAAAAAGTGAGAAGGGCACGTGGAAACTTTCCTTCTTTCTTTCTTTCAAATCATCGTACAGGTCCAGTATTGTGGGCTGAAAGCTATTAGTCTGGGGGAGGTACTTGGTTTCTGCCCCTCCTCCAGTCCTGCTTTTCCTGTATCCCTCAGATGGATCTCTGCCTCTCTGAAGGTAATGCTCCTCCTGTCCTTGCCTCTTAAAACATTCCCACTTGTTCCCAGTCTTGTCCATCTGCCTATCTGCTGCCTACACACTGCACTGGATCCCCTGAACTTGGTCTTGCATAGTTGGATAGTTCTGCCAGGTCATCTTAGGTGCCCACATTTTCATATTGTGGGGCATCATGAAAAGTACATATGACAGTAGATCAGTTGTACCACTTCCGTCTACCGATGAGGGGAAGAATCACCTTTCGGCCTGTTCTCTTACTTTCCTGCCCTGAAAGACAAAAGCTGTCACACCACAATAGGCTGATCTAGAATCATCATCTAAGTGCTAAGATGTTTCTTTTTCTCTTGGTTGGAAAAGGTTTTTTTAATATAAGAAGCAAAATAAAAACCATAACCGTCTACAGTCCAACATGGGACAAGTGACACTGCCTATTGCAACTTTTGTGCTGGCTGGGATTAGCAAGAAAGAATCATGTCTTAGTGTGCCAGTCTCTGTGAGATATTCAAATCTTTGTGTGAGAGAGATTTGGCATGCAATTCTCATGCAAGAACTCTAAAATCTTATGAGATCTTGGTGTTCTTTCCAGAAATCTAAGTGAGAATTCATACAAGAACACCAAATTTGCAAATGGTGTGGCCACTATATGAGATTTTTAAAAATAATAATTAATTTGGGGGATTGTATATGCCATTTAGGCCTGTCATTGATCTCTGCTTGTACTGGTAATCAGGAGGAAAGGAACCACACTGAAAACCTTCCACTGTTGCAAATACCCTCAAACTTCACCTTGGCCCCTTGTTAGTTGAGATTCTGCTCTCTCTTTACCCAGGAAGCCAATCTTCCCTCCCCAGTCTAAAACTGGAAGGCAAACTATTAAATCTCAGTCATAGAACAGAAAATGGTAGGTGCAGAAGTATTTCTCCTTATGCGCTCAGAAGCTTTTCTTATTATTTAAGTTCCATTTGATCAGCTCTTTGAAGACAAGCAAAGTATTTGCAAATTATCCACTCACATTTTTCTTCTATACCACTGAAGAAAATTGACATCCGACCTTGGATTTGATAGTCAGTATGTATGAGTCAAGAATCACTACAGCTGGAGATCTAATGCAACAGTGAAAACACTGACAAACACACTTAGAACGCAGCTTTCTTTTCACGTGTGTCTGTGGAAATATGGCACTTTCTGAACTCCCATGCAACTTGATCAAGTCTACCCATTTTAGTCTGTGCATTAGTCAAATTCATCTCTGTATGTTAGTCCTCCAAAGCTAGGTTTAGTTAGTGCCTGGGATTTCAGCTTTTTGTCAATAAAACAAAATACTGTATTACAGACCTATTACTGCCCAAAATGTATAACTTCCACAGGAGCACTATAGAACAATGATTGATTGTGTCATCAAGTCAGTATCAACTTTTTGTTCATCGTGTCATCAAGTCAGTATCATTGCTGTAATAAGAGTCCATCCACCTTCCTGGTGGTTGTCCGCTTTCTTTCCACCTTTCCCAGCATTATGGAGTTCTCAAGGGAGTTAGGTCTTCACACAATATGTCCAAAATATAATCATTTGAGTTCAGTCATTTGTTCTTTTGTGCATTCCTTTGTTCTATGTTCCATTTGTTTGTTTTCTTGGCCATCCATGGTATTTTTAGGTATCTTCTCCAACATCAAAGTACAAAAGCATCAATACTCTTTCTATTCTGCCCTTTCAAAGCCCAAATTTCACTTCCACAAAGTTTCATAGGGCAAACCATTGCATGCACCATTCTGACCTTTGTAGCAATAAACACATAATGGTATCTGAATATCTTTTCAAAGGCTTTCACTGCTACCCTGCTAAGCATTCATCTGTGTCATGTCCCTTGACCTTTTAGTTAATCCTAAAAGACAGAAGTTATCTACCACTTCAATGTCTTCATTGTCAATTCTAAGGTTGGTTGTTGTACCTGATGTCATTAGTTTGATCTTCTTTATATTTAATCTTAGTTCCATTTTTACACTGTGCTACTTGACTTTCATTACTAGAGCTTGAAAATCCTTTGCATTTTCAGCTATCAGAGTAGTGTCATCAGCATAGAGCAGGTTATTGACATTTCTTCCTCCAGTTCTAAAACTACATTCGCGTTATTCAATCCAGCCTCAATTCAGCATATAGATCAAATAAATAAGGAGAGAATAAACAGCCTGGACATGTTCCTTTGCAGATCTGGAGCCAGTCGGTTTTGCAAGGGTCCATCCAGACTGTGGCTTTCTGTCCTGTGTATAGTTTTCCGATAAGGACTATGATATGTTTTCAGATTCCATTTTCTAGCATCATTCCACAGAATCAAAGGCCTGCCTATAGTCAATGAAGTACATATTGACTTTTTTGTGTTTAGAGGCATTTCTCAATTATCCAGCATGCATTAGCAATAATATCTGCTGTTCATTGGCCTTTTTCTAAATCCAGCTTGAACATCAGGCATTTCCATTCTCATATAGGGCTCTAATCAGTGTTAGATTATCCTAAGATTTATTTTGCTAACGTGTGAAATTAAGAATATTGTAGTATAATTTGCATACTCTGTTAAGTCTCCTTTCTTTGGAATTGGTATGTAAACTGATTTCTAATTATTGGCCACTGTGCTATTTTTCAGATTTGCTGGCAGAATTTGGTTAGAACCTTTACTGATTTTTCTTCCATTGCTTGCCATATTTCTGTAGTTATTCCATCAATTCCTATAGCCTTGGTAATGACTGGAGTGCTGATCTAATTTCATCTTCTAGAGCCAGAGGTTCTTGTAAATTGATAATATTTTATACAGTATCTTGGATGTTGATATCTCTACTGTACAGAATTTCAATATACTCCTTCAACCTCCGTTTGATTGTTTTTGAATTAGTTATTATCTATCCATTTGCATACCAACTCAAGTTGGAACCTCTTTCTGAGTTTGGAGATTTTTTGGAAAATATTCTTGCTTTTTCATGCCTCTTTTCATCTTCAGTACTTTACAGGTGTAATACTGCTTCTTGTCTCTTCTCACAGCTCTCTGAAATTCTTTTTTTCAAGTTATTTCCCAAGATCTTTGTCTTTCTAGGCTTTAGTTTCACTTCCCTTGGCAATTTCCACTGTCTGTTCTGACATCCAGTTTGGTTTCTTCTGATTCTTGGTCTTTGGCAGTCTCTTTTAATAGACTTTAATTCTTCTGGTTCCCTGTCAATGAGATTCAGGTTTTCAAAGAAATTCCAGATGTTTTCCTAGAGAATAGTGGGTATATCTCAAAATGATATTGTGGAAACTCGTTGGCTTTGTTCTTCTACTTTAGCTTGATTTGAATTTGCATATGATAATTCATGATCCCCATTTCTATCTTACTGTATGCAGATGATGTCTCTGTTTTAGCCATATCCCAGGTTGGCCTCCATAAACGTTTAGGAGCAATAGCATTCTTCTATGCTTGGGAAAACCTAAAATTAGCTGAGCTAAAAGGAAGGTCCAGTTTTCACTAAAAAACATTTTAATCTTTCTAATAATTGGAAAATCAATGACAAACCTAATGAGCAAGTCAAGGACTTTAAATATCTAGATATTCACTTTCAAATATCTACTTCTTGGAGCCACCAAATAAGTGACCGCTCATCAAGAACACAAAGAGCTTCCAATGAGTTTATTAGTTTTACAAACCACAATAATTATGTCCCTCTAGCAATCAAATCATTAAAAGAAAAGTTTTTAAATTTGCTGTATATGGCACTCAGCTTCTACTTTGGAAGTAATTGGATCTAACTTTTTGAATGCTGTTGTTCATGTCCCTCAATCAACTGTGAACAATTTCTAGGTTAGAACTTGGCTGTGTCTCATGTGAGGCCCACCTGCTGCTTTTGCCATCTGGAGTGAGACTTATCTAGATCACACTTTTGGATAGTTACACTTCATCCTCAAAAAGCAATAGATTTGGATTTGTCTTACTATGGGCTATACCCCCAAGCTCTGTGGGTCCAGATAAAGCTCTGGTAGAGCTTAAATGAAGAGTTTTTGACCTTGATGTCCAAAAAGATTTTTTTTTAAATCACATTTCCACTACTGCATGCTCATGTGTGCTCCTTTTTACACACCTAGATACTTTTATCATATCCTTCTTGCCCCACATAGAAGGGCATTCACACTGGTACAATAACATCCTGTCCTTAATAGTCACTGCAGATAAACATTATCAGTATTCCCTATCACATCTTTGCATGTGCCCTGACAACAAAGTCAAATCTGTGGCATATGTGTTGCTATATATGTTTTATCACACCAGGTATTATGATCTCATTGAATCACTTATTAGCACATTTTCCCACCTATCATACCAGCAATTATACCAGCTGTTTCAGAATCATTGCACTAAAACATCTAAGAAGGCTGCAAAATTCCTAGCTTTAGATATGGTCATTAGAAACTGGGAGGTTTGGTCTACAGCCAGCTAAGTCCAGATCCTTTTCTTTCATTTCATGTTTCTATAACTTTTTGTTGCCTTATTCCAGCTCTTCCCATCAATCCATGTATAGAAACTTGAGATTTTTTTACACTTTACTCTTTGCTGAGTTTGACCTACTCATTCTGTTGACTTTTGGTGTGCTCTGAATGCTTCTGCTTGTTTGCTTTTTTACTTCTTTTAATTGTTGTAATCTTATTTTTCTCTTTTTCTTATGGCCTATGACCATTTACAAAATCAATAAACAAAAATAAAACAAACAAATTATTGGATTGGCTGAAACTGATAAGTCATTCTCCTGCTTTATTTCTTTTCCCTAGGCCATACAATCCAACTACATATTCCTCTTGACTATTTCCAAGTTTGGCATTCCAGTCTATATCCAAGCACATGTTCTGTTGATTTTCAGATTGAATTTGACCATAAAACACATCAGCCTCCTTTTCTTCAGCATCAGTGATTGAAACATAAATGTGGATAATCTTCATATTAAAAGATTGTCCACAAAGTCTAATTGATATTATTCAGTCACTGATTGCATTGTACCCAAGTACTGTCCTTGCTATATCCTTCCCAACTATGAAAACAGTGCCATCTGTTCTTTGTTTTTCATGTCCTGAGTAGTAAAGTATGTTCTTCTGACTGAAAGTGTCCAATTTCAAACCATTTCAGTTCACTGATGCCTAAGATGTAAATGTGTAGTCAATCCATTTCATCTTTCACTGTGTCAAGCTTTCTTGTATTCATGATTCTTATCTTCAGTGTTCCCATTATAATACTGTCTTTACAGCTTCACATTTTTCCCTGCATGTCAGCAGCAACAACTAGATGCTTAGAAGACTTTAATCTAGCCACATCTCATTTTTGTGGGGGGAGGGGGAGACTATAAACATAGGCATGAGAAAATTGTTCCTTAAAGTCCTTGCAGTCTGCTTTAAATGGTGAAGGCAGCAGGGAAAGGAAAATAGGCATTATTTTTTTCCAGTAATCCAGAAGAAATAAATTGTGAACATCTTTGTAGTGCTTTTGCAGCCTACCATGTAGATATTGCAGAGAAGTGGAATTGGTGCTTCTCCAGAGGTTGTTTAATAACTCTCAGCACATTCATCACTGAATGGAAAATCATAGAATTGGAAGGGGCTACAGTATTTAAACCAGTGCTTCTCAACCTTAGCAACCTTAAGATGAGTGGACTTCAGCTCCCAGAACTCTCCAGCCAGCATGGCTGGCTGGGGAATTCTGGGAGTTGAAATCCATTCATCTTAAAGTTGCCAAGGTTGAGAAACACTGACTTAGACTGTTGAGTCCAGCCCCTTGCAGTATTTGCTATAAAACTTTCCAAGTTTATCAAAATTGATTGTTCTATGCTAGAATAGATCCTTCTTTTCCCGTTTTTGACAGCACTATGACAACATTTGTCCTTCCTTACTTGTTCGTCACCCATTTTTCAGAATTTTTCAAAGATAATGCATAACATTTTGCAATGCATCTGGATTTGGAGGTTTAAACTCACTTGAACTTAGTCTAATTTAGTTTAATTTCTGCTAAGAAATTGCCAGACTTTACTTTTCCTAGCCCTACTGGAAGCAAATGAGGGGCTTCTTGTTACTTATAAGATGGATTTATGGAGATGGACAAACTAAAGCAGTTTTATTTTCCCAGCCTTATAAATCTTTGGAATGACATCCAGTGCCTCTGCCAAAGCTTGAAAACCTCTCCTAGTTAGGCTTTCTCACATGTCTGAGAGTTCAGTTCCTCAAGTCTTTCAAAAAAGGGAAATTATTCACTCAAATTGGAGGCTTCCAAGATATTTTCCCCTTTGGTGCTATTATTCCTTTCATTTTTATTACTAAAACTCTACATTTTGCCAATCATCTCAGTATGCATTTGTTAAAATCACATTTCTTTGTTATTTATTCACTTAAACTGCTCTTGTTTTCATTATGCATATTCATTTCATTGGATCTTTGCTCTTTTATTTTTATTCTCAGCTTTGTCTGCCTGGAGAGTTGAAATAAAACTAATTTCATTTTATTTCTTAGAATTCTCTGAATATTGTATCAGTCCAAGAAAACCTGCAAAGAAAATAGTGCTCTTTCCTCAGGAATTTTCTAATCCTGAAAGTCACCAGGAGGGAGAGCTGCCAAAATCAGCATCACCACTGGGAAGCAGTATATTTCCCCATCCCTAAACAAATGGGTATAAAATAGGTTGAAACATTTCAATCCCAGCCATTTGTTTAGTCATAGCATGACACAGAGTGCTGAATCAGAAAGATCTTTTGTTTGATCCAGCAGAGTTCTTATGTTTTCCTAAAGCTGTTCATTACTTGTGGAATTTGTTTTGTAAAGTTGAATGGAATGAGCCTGTTGCAACCCAGTTGTGACATGATTCACAGGCCAGTATCCATTTCCCATTAGTGTTCTTCCATTAAAATATAGTGGCTCTGAATTTCAGAAAAGAGTAAGCAGGAAGAAATATTATCAATGTAATCAAAAATCCTGTGAATTCATCCAGTCCCCAACCTTGTAAAATGTGTTCATGTGAGTGTGTGTGTGTGTGTGTGTGCACGTGTGTGTGCACACACAGGCACACGTATACCTGTCGGAAGCCACACTCCCAAAAAAAGACTGGGCCAGCAAAAAAGTAATAAACATTAATAAATGGAATATTACATGAATATATATATATATATTTTAATCCGCACTCAATCATGACTGATTCTGCGGTGACTACCTGGCCGAGTCCCTGCAGTTTTCAAGGCAAGGTGTTTCAGAAGTGGTTTGCCATGGCCTCCTTCCTAGAGCAGAGCCCAGCTGGCGAGCGCAGGAGGCGGGGTTTCCGTTGCTTCGCTCCTTTTTTGGCCATGCACGGCTTCCATGTTACCGGCAAACTGCTCCCGTCTCCCGTGCAAGTGCCGCCAGCATTTTTCCTCCCACCGGGGTGAGAGTCCCCATTTATCTACTCACATAAGTTTTCGAGCTGCTGGGTTGGCAGGAGCTGGGGAGGAAGCAGGAGCTCGCTCTGCTGCGCGCAGCTGGGCTCGAACCGCTGAAGTGTTGACCATTTCTGGCCGGCAACTTTCAGCATCATTAAGCCACTGCACCACCGCATCCCCTATTACATGAATTAAGAACTGGTAATTAAAATTCAGTACCTCTAATATAAGGTATTCCATTTACAAAAGCATTTGATCTTGTTCTGTATATACCACACAGACAAACTCTTTGGATCTTTCTCTCTCTCTCTCTCTCTCTCTCTCTCTCTCTCTCTCAGAAAGAGAGGAAACAGACTAAAGACAGTATGAGCAGAAGAGAGAATTATATTGGGAAGAGAAAGTAAGAGAAAAGAGAGAACAAAATGAATTAGAGATGAGATGTGGGAAAAGGTAACTGGAGAGGGAAGGAAAGGTAGGAGAAGGAAGCTTATGACTTACAAAGAGGGTTAGGAAAGCAGTCCCACACAAGCAATATCTGTTCGTCAAAGACATCCAGCTTTTCAGCAGCAGCAGCAGCTTTTTTGCAGCAATTCACATCTCTTGCTGATTCCTTTATTTACACTTGCTTCTATCAGCTGAGTATAAGGGGTCTCTCCCAGTTCATGGATAATAAACTGGGATGGAGTTGGGGAAATCTGTAAATTCTAGGGCTACCACATCTGGCTTGCAAAAATCCAGGTAAGCACCAGTTGGCAACAATTCTCTAAGTCCTTGCTGCCATCATTGGTCACCCAGATTTTTGCAGACCAGATGTGGTAGTCTGAGTAAATCTAATAATAGCGGAGCCTATTTTACATAACAGAAGAATCCCGAGCACAGAATCAGAAGCCTGGATGGAATTTATCCTCATAGCTTTCATATTTCTGTCCACCTGCATCTATAGATTCCTTAAAGATTTTATCACAGGAAGAAGGAATTTTGGCCCTGAATGGCAGGTCCTTGGCCTTTTTCCTCTCTGCATTGCTCTCTGTATTCAGTGCAAATAAAAACATGGCAATAGAACCTCACTACAAAATGCGGTATCAGAGAGATGCTAATATTTACATGGCATTTATTGTATTCCACTCCTATAGTTCTCTTAAGAATATCTAAAATCCAGTTCACACATGCATGTATATACACTTTGATTATGCAGCAGTTGGCTCCATCAAGCCATAGTTTGCCTGAGAAGAATAATGAAGGAATCCCAATATCTATAGTGGGGCACTCTTGCAGAAGTCTCAGCTGAGCCAAGAACTGGCTATCCTAACTTTGAAATATTCCTTGGTTCTACGTTCAATATAAGCATGCTGGAATTTGATTTTGAATAACAGCGGGAGTTGTCCAGCAGGAGTTCCCTGAAGTTCCCGTTAGAGACTTTTGATATTGCTTAATAGTACACAATAAACAGAAGGCTTGGATCCATTACGTTCAAGTGTTAATACAAGGACCACTTGCATATGAAGATGCAGCATCATATTAAGAATTCATTCAATAAGCCAAAAGAGGGTGTCTGGCTTAAATAGCAGACGTCCAATTTAAATGACAAATTCTAAATGGAACGTATTGCAATTACTGACAGTTAATACTAGCCCAACTAATAAAGCTGTAATTAGATCTCATAGTGGAGCTATAAAATAGATGTGTAAAAGACTGATTGAACCAACTGCTTCCTCGATGTCTGAGGGACCACTTGTGCTGATTGCTTAATTGATGATCCCATAGAATTCCTTGCTGAGCTGTACGCCTCAGCTTCAGATGACCCTAAGAATAGGGCAAATAAATAACTGGACAGGATGTGCAAATAAAGAGAAGAATCCTGGAAGCTCGCAAATGTAGTCTGCTAATGAGGAGGCCCAGATTTTTTTAGTTCATTTTGATCCTACCTAAGACTCTTCTCTACTTCAAGGCCAGGTGGATATTTGGATGTTAGGATATGAGAATAAATTCTGCACATGTGGAACATAATACATAATGCATTGGTATATTTTGCAGAGCCCTGTTTTGTCTGATTTGTGCAGCTTTTAAGATCATTTTAGTCTGGGCTGTCTCTGTGGTTTTATGTTTTACCTATTTTATGGATATTTTTGGTTTTGTACAGCACCAGAGTAGGGAGTTGGGTGGCTATAACACATCTGAATAAATAAATAGGCAATAAAGAAACATACAGAGTCACTGTTTTGGAATCCCAGAAATATTGGTTTTTAGAAGTGCCATTTCATTATAAACACTGGAACTAAGGAACTTGGGAGTGGGATAGAATTCATTTTCAAAATGTAGCTTTGGTGTATTTACCACAAACACATTTAAAAACAGTAGGAATTCCCATGCCCCAAAGTTTTTTAAATACATATACAAATATAGTTAATGATTAGATACTTAGTAACTTCAAAAATGAAACTTATACTGCAGATATTGTGTATTAAAAATCTCCATAATTTATACACCTCCTTGTAAACTGACCTCCATAGCAGGTATATTAATTTCAAATCCAAGTGACTCAGAGGTTCCATGTACCTCATACTGGATGGCAAATGCAGTTGTTTTTCTATTTAAAATACTCTTGCTTCTCATATTCTCATCATAGTTGCTCCTGGTGCCAGCTCAACCTTTTCACACTAAACTGAATCTTCTTATATTTTGAAACTCTTGCAGATAGGGAATTTCAATTCTCTAATATCATTTTCGTGTGTGTGAGGGGGTGCCTTTGAGTCAGGGTTGACACTTGGCAACTGCCTGGACTAGTCTCTGCAGTTTTCGTGGCATGTTTTCAGAAGTAGTTTGCCCTTGCCTGCTCCCTCGGGCTGAGACAGAGTGACTGGCCCAAGGCCACCCAGCTGGCTTTTTCCCTAAGGCGGGACTGGAACTCATGGTCTCCTGGTTTCTAGCCTGGTGCCTTCACCACTACACCAAACTGGCTCTTGTTCTAAAATCAATATGCATACCAAAATCAAACAGGTGTATCACGTACCAGTGACACAGAAAGCAGGAATGCAACTTCAACATTTGTATGCCTGGTACAACATTACATTGTGCCAGAGATTTTTTTTAAATTAAACACAAATCTATAATGCAAGTGACTGTGAACTACAGCAAGATCAATCAATGGATTTCCTACAATATCTAATACATACTATGTAAATATGTGTTTCTAATAGGCATATACAGTATAAGAACAATAAGGTTCTAGTAACAATAAACCAATAATAATAATAGACAGAAAAAATCTCCAACCTTCACGAACTGAAATAGTGTTGAACTGAAATACTGTAATTTTACATATTAAAAGTGCATGGACATCAGGCAATTGGTAGCAATATTGCTAACCAAGGGACAGTGAAAAGGGGAATTTGGAGGGAGGGAGGGAGGGAGGGAGGGAAACACTGCTATTTTCTTTCTCAGAATAGGATTCCATTATGCTGCTTTTCAAACTACTTCTGCTTTTTTGGGCTCAAGCAGGTAGGAGTACTCCTTTTGTTCATTGAATAGGAGGCCTAACTTGAAACTTATGAATGGAAAGAACAAACAGATGGAGGGATGCACTGTTCTAATTGGGGCTGTTAGGCAGCACCCGCTAGGACGAGCCATGTGTAGGAGAGCCAGGAATCACCACTGATGCATTATTTTTAATGATTACTGATGACAAACACAGAATCACAGTAAATACCTGCAAGTTAGAAGGAATGTCAAGGCCATGATTATGGTGTGCACACTGATATTTGGTGTGCAGGGCTTTGACTTTCTGTGTGCATTAATATTAGAGAACTGTCTGCAACAGTGTCAAAATATCATGACCTCAAACACTTGATTTCTGTTACAGCAGGAACCTACTACATAGAGAAGGCAAACTGAATCTAGATTTACTGTATGTGCTTGATCTTTTACTCCCAAACAAAAGTTAGGATATAAATCTAATGAAGAAATATAATTAAAAATTGAAATAAATCTGATTGAAATTCATGCAGCAGTATTATTATCTGATAAACATGGCTATATTTTTCTCAGCATATAAAAACAAATACATTCTGAGAGTCACTGTAGAAGATACTTGGCCAAAATTTCCCTCTCATCATTCTGTTGAGCTCGTATTAGCATGGTAGAAAAGTGAAATAAAGATACCATTTTTCACAGCTGTGGCTACCAGTATCCAAAACTAGAGCAGGAGAGTGTTATCAAGCTCAGGGACCCAGAGATCAGTGGCCTATGTTTCCCATCTCAAACTTGTCATTTTATTCTTGGCATGCTGTGGTCCAGCACGGTTGGTACTAGGTCTTAGGATTCCATGAACCGGTGTTGAAAACCAAAGGATACAATGGGAGAATCTTCTGGCCATAAACTGGGGAACACTGGGGAACTCTGGCAGGTAAAAGTGGACACAGCCATCCCATCTACTCTAAGTCTGGCCATGCATGTCTCCTATGCCAGGAACCTCTGGGCTTTCTCAGATTTTCAACATGAACATCAGGCAATGGTAAAATGAGCTGGTAAAGCTGATACAACCTTATCACGAATGAATTAAAACATACTAGTTTCTTCCCTCCAAGAATCCTGCTTTCATTTCTAGAATGAAACAGATACCAAGTTTGCCATATTATCCCAGCAATGACTTCAATGTTCACAGGTTATGTTCCAGGAAAGGTATTGAGATCACAGTACCATACTGTGATCTGAGAGATGCGTACTTACCAGTGGGTAGGACCTGAACTGGAGCATTCAGTGGTTTGAAAGGGAGTCGTGATATAGGATGTACTCATTCCATGCTTCCCAGAAGTTACAAATGTGATATTATGGGAATTGGGGGTGTGGGGGAGGAAGGGAGAATGTCAGGTTAAGCTTTCCTCTTCTCATGGCAGGTAGGAATTATATTCAGGTAAATGTGAAGTTCAGAGCAGTGATGCTGGCATTGGTTCTGCCTGAAAAATCCAAACACGTCAAGCATAAACTGTCATTGCGGAGAGTCTTTCTATATTGCTTTGTTTTGTTCTTTTAAAAGAGCTTGGTACTCTCAGGTTGACTGAATGAGAGAAGATGGTACACCTTGGGCAAGCAAAATGCAGCAGGAAAAAACTGACTACAGTGATAGCCTGTTTGTATTCACTGCTGCAAGATCTCGAAAAAGAGAAAGATATGCCAATCAGTGCCATGATTTAACTAAGGTGCCGATAAACAATTTGAAAACCTTATAGGAGAGGATCAATGCAGAGTTCCTTCATATGCTGTGACCAAGCCGTTGGGATTACTGAGGAGAAGCATCTGATGAGAGGTTGCTTGCTAGCATCACTAGAAGAAACACCACAGGAACAGTTGTAGTCTCTGCCTCCAGACTGGCCGATGGAAGCTGATCTTGTAGCTTGATCTTACAATAAGCTTATTCAAAATGAGGAAAATTTAGATCCTGCTTTGGGCAATGATGGAATATGTTATCCTGGTTACTTATCATTCCAAGTAAGCTAAGCTAATGTACAGTGCAGGAAAGATCTTGATTTTACAAAGGATTCCTTCTGATAAGCCCACTGTACTTCATTTCTGCACTAGCTGCTTTTCCTTTCCTGAGTGGGAAGGAACTGGAGGTTTAGTCTTATGGTTTGCACAAAGTACACATCCCTCTGTGCAGAAAAAAGCAATGTCTTCATTTTCAGAGCCTCATGTCATTGTGCTTTTCAAACCCCTTGTTTGACAGAGTTCCCACTCTTCTCACAACTCCTTGAATAATAATCTGATTCTAGCTACAGCCTCCAATTCTCACCTTTTACCAGGGCTAACCACAAATGCGATTTGCTTCCTTTTTTTAACATTAAAAACAAATAAATAAATAATGTTTTTAATTTTTTTTTTCAAAATGGTAAAAGGATGCTATTAGTGGAGTAGAAATAACTTGAGATGTAACTCAGATGAGTGTGGAAGATTTAGGCAACAGTTATTTTGAAAAGAATTTTGAGGTCTTACATATTTATTATTCAGATTGGGACTTTTGAAGGGATGGGGAACAGATTCCTTTTTTTTTTTTTTCAAGCAGGCAGTACCATGTGACCAGGGGTGTTCAGCAATGTCAAAATGGTGGGCACATGCAGTACATCATAAAAGGAGGCAAGCTTCAATTGCCTGGTTGCAACTACTGTTTTGATGCTGTTGACATCCTTGCATGCTGCCCTACAAATGCTGGGAATAGCTGTTCCTAATGAAGCTGGCCAGGGCAAAGGGTTTGTTTAATTATGTCTTCCCTTTTCTCTGAGAATTCAAGTCTGAAAATCCAGAGTTCTCCCCGGCTTATCTCTACAACCTCAACGCTGTGAGGCAAGAGGGAATGGCTAAAAGTCACTGAGTGAGTGTCCATGGTCAAGGGGAGACAGAAACATAGGTCTCCATAATGGGGAGGTGGGGGGGGGGGGGAAATCTGGCGTTAAAAAAGAAAAAAAGTGTTGAAAAAATAAAATGGAAATTATCCAGTCCTCGTATGTAACAGTACTTTTGTAGTGTACAAAAGTAGGTGGTGTGTGGGTGTACATGTGTCTGTGCTTATATACACACACAGAGTAATCATATATATATATACCAGCCTTTAAAGTGGGACCATATATTCAGCATTGGCCCAAGCATTTCTAAATTCCTATTACCTTTGTAGAAAAAAAAAGTCCTCATTAAATTATTAAAAAAACAAAACAAAATAACCCACCCATCTGAACCCGGTTACAAAGTAACTGAAACAGTAAAATGTCCTAAAGGCCAATTAGAAATTGCAATACTGGGAGTTTTATTACAACTAACTTCACTGTAATTATCAATCAATGGATTCAGTTGAAAAAAAAATTCTCAAATTCACAGCTGGGGAAAAAGATACTAATTATTTCCTGTTAATTAAGGCTGAGCTGAGACTCTGCCTTGCCATCCTTCAAGTCAAGGATTGACACATCAGTGTTAATATAACGCTCAAGGTCCTTTTCAAAGGCTTTATTTCTAATGCTAATAAATTGGTGTCACATTATTTTATGTGTCTTAAGCAATCATGCCATTATCTGTCACTTAAACATGGCATGTCTGCATAAACACACAGGGCGATATAAAAACATTGCCTGGGACAAAATATGGGGATGATTCAATTTGCTTCCGAAAACACGGAATTGGAATCATTTGTCTTTCAACAGGGTGATTAGAAGACACTTCAAAGATAAACACAATTCACAAAGTCTTAGTTTGGTTGTTCAGTTTTGATTGAATAATTCTTAGCAATATGTGGAACTTTTTTATTCAGGGTGAAATATGTATTGTTGCTAGATACAAGTTGTAACTTTCAATACATATGTGTATCTCAGGGCTTACTCACACGATCCAATTATGCTGCTGACCAGAAGAAATAAAAAATGGGTGAAGTGGGGGAATGAATGGGATTTTCACTGGCTCAGTAATGTCAGAAGGCAAATAAGAGGGTATTCAGTTATATAGTACAGAATGTTTTACTAAACTTTACTGTCCCACTTAAGTATTTAAAAAAAAGCAGGATAAAATGTCCAGGATAGAAATCACATTAAGGTACTGTCTGACAGAAGGATATCCTGAAGTAATGATATCCTTTGCAGGGCTGTTGTTGTGGGGAAAGTAGGAGGAAGAAGGAATATTAGGTATGTTCACCATCTTGAGTTATTTATAAAAATAATAAAGGCAGGATAAAAAATAATAATAATTAGATTTGTCCAATCCCTTTCTCCCTTGCAGTCCTCAATGGTGTAACTCTTGAAAAATCTAGTAATTCTTGTCCTCTTTAGACATTTTCCCAAGTATTTGTCCAGTACACAAGAATGGAATGGAGCTGAGCCAAGAAGCTGTGCCCCTGATATTGTGCCCATGGTATAACAGAAGTGTCCACATGGTGTGGTAAAAAAAAAGTTAAGATGGTGGCTACAGTGATCCAATTGAAGCCCGGTTTTTTACCTTTTTGACCTTACCCTGAGGACACTTTTCTGCTTTTCTGATGTCCAGACAGATAACTGCAAAAAAGAGACCTTTGTGTCAGGTTCAGCCCAAAGAACTCCACGAGACAGTACAGGTCTAGTTCGATAGCTTTTATTAGCTTCCACCTACAGACAGATTCCTGCCAGACTGAATCTGAACTCCTCAAGCCAGCAAGCAAAACCCCACGAATTCCTTAGGGTGGTGCCAGTCTCATCTTCTTAACCTTCCCACGCTCCCGCAGGGGGCTAAGGCAATGCTTATCTCCCCTAGTGCGGCCTTCATCAAAGCATTCCATCACATTTTGTGAGCATGACTGTATATGTGAGACTTCCATGCAAGCTGGAACTTCCCAGGGTTCTAGCTAACATGGAGATTCCCACACATCCAGTTGCATATTCCAGGGTTCCCTTTCTAGAGATGTTTGTACAGATTGATGGATTCTACATGGAAGAGCTAGATAATAGATCAGGGACACAGCCACTTCACATGCTTCTGCTTCCCACTCTCATGTTGAAAACATTTTTAAAATATTATGGGGTCCCCGTGATAGTAGTTGTACTTCTAGTACCTGTTAACTGAAAGAAAACAGAAAGGCAAAAAGCTACGGCAAACTCAGTGATCATGAGTAATACTTTGAAACGAATGTGTATCTTATTAATCACAGCAGCATCTACATACAAATTGAAATAATGTTATTACATATGTCACAATCCTCGTAGATGGGGATTTATTCAGTCTAAAGGAGGTTATAATTATTTATTATTATAAATTATAATAAAAATAATTATAATTATTTTTATTATAATTATAATTATAATAATAATTAAAATAATTTAATTTAATAATTTAATAATAATTTAATAATTTAAATAATTTAAAAATAATTATAATTATAAAAATAATTATAATTATTTTCATGTTCAGGGAAGGAAGTACTTCGGCAGCCTCCTAAAATGGTCCAAAAGGACAGAGACAGTGTCTCTCTGCTTTCACTCACTCCTCCCAGAAACACACATTTGTTCATAAATGCAAATAAAACACAAATAAAGATTTTTTTGAAAAGTCCAAAAAGAAAAAAAAAACACCCTACCTCAGCCATGTATTTATTTTCGTCTTTGGTTGACAAAGCCCTTAATTGGTGCTTGGAAAAGCAGCCCTGTCTTCTTTATTTTGTTGCCGTCCACATGCGTATTGTGGAGGAAGAGTACATTGTGGCGAGTGAGCGAGAGCAGGCGAGGCCAGGGCTTCTCGCGGCATAGTGAGGCCTCCACACTTTCCATTCAAGGAAATGCCAGTGTCTGGGAATGAAGGAGGCTGCAGAGCAGATGAAGGAGTCTTCAGCTGTGAGCATACCGATGACATGGCCAAAGGAGATCAAGTGGATGGGACTGGGGTGTCTCCTCCACTTCTCCAGCCTAGGCTCTGCCTCTTGGCCATGCTGGTGAGGAAATGGGCCAGGAGAAGCCATTGGGCCACCCATTTATGGCCGAAGAAAAAAATATAACCCAGTGCTGCAACAGGTAGGAGACAGAGGGAGCCCTGGTGAGATAGCAGTGAAGCTTAATTTTATTTTACATCTTTGGTATATATCACAGAGGGTCCGTGGCACACAGCTTGGGAACTGTTGTATTAAATGTAGCTGAATTGTCAACGCACCAGGTTGGAAAACAGAATAGTATTAGATCTCTGCATTCAAGGAGAGGCAGAGAAGCCCACCATGGCCCATCACCCTTGTATTCATTGTCCAAGCCCAGAAAGGCTTAATATCAGGAGAAGGCTGTTATACAATGGGCTTCCACAGCTCCACTCCACCTAATTAGCTGCTGCGGGAGACCTGGAAAACATATAGTGAATTATCATCAAAGTAAGGGGTCAGGTGTACTCCCTGTTTTGGAGAGAGAGGAGAAAGTTGGTTAGCCCTGCCAGTCTCATAATGCTTAATCCCACCCAGAGATGCAGCTGCATTCCACTACCTGGTCTCTAGAGAAGAGAGCTTGTGAGTCCTGTGACAGCTTTCCCTGTTTCATCATTCAATAAATGGCCCTTTATTGGATGCAAATGTCCATTTGGAAACCCTAAAGGGAAAATAGGCGATCACTCTGCAACAGCCAACAGGGCCTTTAGGCATCATTTGCGTGCATGAAACTACATTCTACCTGGGCCACATCTTTTATGAGTAGGTACTGTCATTTCACTGCCCAGTGAAAACCTATTTGTCTGCCATGGAGAATGAAAATGAGTTCTCTTTCGTGTGCAAATGCCAGGGGCAGATTTGCTTGGGCTAACTTTCCCAATTTAACAAACTTTCATCATTTTTCCCCCAGCCACTTTTGCACATTCTAATCAGTTTCTTCTTTGTCCCTAACACCACCCCCACCCCAACTCCCTGTCCCATTCCTGCTTACTATCTCTTTCCAAATCAACAGAATATTTTTTAGCAATGACAGACGATTACTAGTCACTCACTCAGTCTTGGTAATTCATTTGTGCCTTCCAGCAGTCATGAGTCATGGGCTTTTTACATTTTGTCACAGAAACCTAATCCTTACCCTTCATGGGCCAGATACCCTAAAGATGGCTGAACATGTAATTGCCTTGAAGTGTAAAATATTTCCCACATTATTTATTATACCACTGTCAGTCAGTATCTCTATGGTTAAGTCTGTGTCAGCATTTTCATTATAAACCCATCTTTTTAGTTGGAAAAAACCAAATCTGCTTGAAGTACAACCAGTACTTGATCAAAATTAGAGATTGCATGTTTCAGTGACTAGGGACCCAGAATATAAATATGACCATCCCCTTAAACTTTTCTTCAGTGACGGTTTGCTCAGGTTTACTCATTCTTTTGTATACATTCACAAATGCCTACAGGAAAGGCAGTCCAATCACAGAAAACAGCCAAAGTAATTTTCCATGGGACAATGGTTCCATTTGTGTCCACTCATTAAACTAAAGCAGTTGCATAACTCAAGTGGGCCAACAGGAAACAAACCTGCCCTGGGGAGCATCCTGAATCAATGCATCTCAGCACTTCTCCAAGAGGATAGATTCTTCCAATAACCTCTCATTTATTTTCAAGCAGAATGGTGTGATCTGCCAAGGTGGCAGATTTCATAGATATCTATGTGCCAAGTGACAGCAACACCAGGAAGAAGGAGTATGAGAAGCTGGAGAAGTACCAGGGCCTGAAGGAGGAACTAGAGAGGATGTGGAAAGTAAAGACCAAAGTGGTCCAGTGGTGGTAGGAGCACTTGGGGCTGTGACTCCTAAGCTGGGAGAGTGGCTCCAACAGATCCCAGGAACAACATCACAGCTCTCTAGGAGTTCTGCAGTGCTAGGAACAGCTAACAGTGCACAGAACCCTCAAGCTCCCAGGCCTCTGGTAGAGGGCCCAAGATTATGGAAGACACATACCACCCATAGGGGTGAGATGGGACTATTTTTTTATGATAGATATAATAGATATCAACATATCCTATCTAATCATCAGAACTATAAATCACAAGTTCATTTTTTTTTCTGTTTTCCACAAAAAGTCCATAAGGGGTTTCCAGTCAGCAATTAATGTAGATATTGTCTGTTCTCTAATCAAGGAAGTCAATTTGGCCATCTTAGCAAATTCCGTCATCTTCACCAACCATTCTTCCATTGTAGGTATTGTAAAATCTTTCCATCTTTGTGCATACAATAATCTCACTGCAGTTATCATATAAAAAAACAAAATTCCATGACTTTTTCCCAACTGTTTGTCCATCAGTCCCAAAAGAAAGATCTGTGGTCTCAGTTGTATATTAATCTTTAAAATCCTCTGAATCAGTGTATGTATTTGAATCCAAAATTTTCTAGCCTACAGTTTCTTCTTAAAGTCAAATCTTGTCCCTCTTTAGCTATTAGTGCTTTTTGTGTAGTCTTTGTGTAGTCTTTAGGTATTAGTTTTGTGTAGTCTCATCTGATACCTCCATTTGAATCTCCTTCAATTCCTCTTTAAATTTTTCTAGAAATTCCCTCGCCTTCTGGATAGAATTCAGTGGAAACCTCTGCTGTTTAAAGTAAAAATCACAACTTCCAGTTTATCCCATCGAAACGGAATCTTTTTCTGTTTTAATCTATTCTAATAGGAATTTCTTTAAGAATAATTACATCTATATTATCAATCTTCAGGCTTGTATTAAAATACTGCTGCAAAACTTGATCTCTTGTCTTCTTCCTGTCAAAGTTCACCAAGACATCCCTTGCTACATTTCTTATTCTCACAAATCTTGTATTTATTGTATATACCATATCAATTTCTGCCTCTATATCCTCCTCATCTCAAGCTAAAAAAATTGCTAAAGTTTAAATAATCTTTTCTCTAATATCTTCACCAGAATCCTCTGGAATTGCTCTAACTCTCAAACAAAATTCCTTCTCTCTCAGTTCCAATAGTGACAAATGATCTAATTCTCTTTCAAGCTCTCTGTCCATAACTTCTGTCTTACTCTCCAGAATTTCCACTTTGTCATTAATTTGTTTTACATCTCCAGACACTTGTTTTACAGAGCTTTCCATCTTCTTGACTTCTTTCATCTCCTCTTTCATCTTTACAAGTCTTTGATCCTTTTTTTTCAAAAGTTGTCAATTTAGTATCCAGTGATTTAGTCAATTTAGTATTAAGAGATTCAGCTAATTTATTGCCCAATTCCTCAAACATTTTCTGATGTAAATCTGGGGTAATTCCTTTCTCTGCAGGTTGGTGTAACGATACTCTCCTCCCCTCTGCTATTTTTTCCACTTTTTTGGTGGTTGCCATTGTAATATTATAATCCAAAAGTGAAAGTGTTTCAATTGCAAAGGAAAGAGTAAAAGGCAAACCTCCCCCCCCCCACACACCTTTTTTTTTTCTGTTTTGTCTTCTTGTGCCCTTAATATTTTCATCTCAAATGGCACTGCATAGTTACAGTCAGCACCACAATCTGGCTCATATTGCTTTTATCATTTGTTTTGTAAAATCCACCAAAACTTTTTGTGTACTTTTTAATAGTAAACAAAAACATTCCAATGAAGGTCTGGTTTGTCTGTCTATTTTAATTCCAATTTATTCAAAAGCACTTTCAACAAAAAAATAATCTTTCAAACAAACTATCCTCTTTATCCATTTTAAGCATCTTACATCTACTCCTTGTTAAGGTTTTTGCCAAAGGTTTTTAAATCTTTAAAACCCTTTTTTTTTTTAGTCCAGAAGGAATGTTGACTCGCCAAGTGGAATTCTCTTATCCTGCTGCTCAGAAAATCTCTCTTTAGCTATAAATTAATTACATCTGAAAGCATTTAAAAAAGTGAGGTTTGTGCAAACCTTGTGCCCATATAGGCTGTGTTACAGCCGTGAGCTTGGTTAAAATCCATCAAGTCCTAGCTGCTCAACTCATGAGCCAACCACAAAAACCTCAGTTCCTGCAATCAACTCATGAGGAACAGCTATCTGGAGTGCAAGTGGTGATCTCACAATCTCTCCTTTATCCAGAAAGACAGCAGCAGCCAGAATTTACCATCCGGCTGCCAATGTCTTTTGCAATGCCATCCCCACTCCTTCAGGGACATCTAGTTTACTATAGATCCTCACTCAGAACAAAAAGAATTCTTAACTGAACAACAGCAGACAAAACTATAAATATTTGGGGAAATTACAAAAAATGCTTAGCTAATATGTTTGACTTAGACCAGGGAGACACCAGTTCCAGTTGTTATTCAGCAACACAGTTCAAAGATGAATATGGGCCAGTGACAGTCTCTTAGTCCAACTTAACTCACCGAGCTTATGTGGGGATACAATGACAGGAGAACTCATGTACAGTCACCTAGAGGGAAGAGAGAATATAAATGTACTGTAAACATAAATAAATTTGGGGAAGTTGCACCTAAAAATGGGTATATTGGGGAAAGTGGGTCCAAACAGTGCATGTATTAGGGAAAGTAAGTACAAAATAAATATATTAGGAAAGGATGAATACTTCGATGACTATAAAATATGTTATTATCATTATTTCTAGTAACATTGTCTGGGCAGATTATAACATTATTAAAAAATTAAACGTATTGAAAGAAGAAAATGACAAACCATACAACATAATTAACAAACACCTCTGGAAACTACTATTCCACTTTCAGACAGGCACTTCCAGAAAGTGAGGTATAAAAATAAATGCGGGTGTTTCTGTAGGTTGGGTTGTTGTTGTTTTTAAATTTGCAAAATAATGCTTGAAGTTTGATGGAAAGGTTTAGCAGTAAACTACACATCATAGTGACATAGACCAGATGCAGGACATATCTGCTCTGCCAGTTTGCCCCATTGTGAGCATAAGCCACAATGTATTTTTGGAGGGCAGAAACAGATCCCATCATCTCTTAGTCACTTCCAGCCCACCACAAACATGACCTCTGCCTGTTTTTTCTTGCTCCAAGTGGAAAGTTGTGTTTTCCACCTCGCGCCAGCAAAAGCATTGCTGTCTAGGTTGGCTGCTTCACTTCTTTTTCTTCTAGGTAGTCCCTGGACAGAAGCAGGATGCAACATTCCGTCATTGGTTTGGGCCCTGGAGCTCTCTCATTTCTGTTGCAGCTACTGTTGAGACACAGGAGAGTTCTTGCATATTTATAGTTATTAAAGGTGAAGCAGAATGTTTTAACAAGGAATAATTATGCATTTTTGCAAGCCAATGGATGAAAAGCCCTTTACCAGCTTACACAAAATGAAGATAGGAGGTTAGAAAGATTGGCACTACAAATGACTTCCTTTTTGCTCTCTCCTTAACAAACTAAAGCACATCAGCCAGCCAATAGAATTGGTTGGGAGAAACAAAATTGAGATATGGGGCATTTGAATAATGGCATGTTTTCTTCCCAAACACTTCTGAGAAGGAGGGCTATTCTCAAAAATGGTACTGCAGAACTAGACTGAGGACAGAAAAAAGCCAGGAAAATTGTCAGGATTTGCAGTTCTTTTTTTTTGGCAAAGTAATTCACACTTTTTAGTTTACTAAGAAAACTAAATGTTTTTTCTAAGTAAAATGTTTACTAAGTATGGAGAGCATGCTACAGGTTTGTAAAATTACTTATCGTGTGAAGAAAACGGACAGAGACCATATTCTTCTGATCACATTAGGACAATTTTACCCAAGGAAATTTATTGGCAGTAAATTCTGTAAAAAAAGAAAAGAAAAAGAAGAAGATGGGTCTTCCCACAGCACATAATTAATTTATGGAATTTACAGCCACAGGGTGTGTTGATGGCCATTATCAGAGATGCAAGAACATTTCTAGTAGCTGTGATAGCTCTAAGGATTTATAGAGCTGAATACTAATTGTTGGAGGTCAAGCAGCAGGGGAAGATGCTACTCTTCCACACATAGTTATGGACTTCCTGGAGGCATCTGTCATGCCAAAGTGGGAAGCAGAATGCAGGACTAGATTGGATCAAACAAGGTTCTTCTGCTACAGAAATTTAAAACACTGTTGCCAGAATGTGGCGTTTGAGTTTTCAAGTCTGAAGAAATTTTGGAGATTGGTAAAGAATACCAACTTTGTAAGGAAGGAACCATTTTGATCAAACCACCTTCATCTCATGCTCCATCCATAGCTAAGGCAATTTAATTAAAGCCATCCTTAGCTGTCCTCGTTTTAAAGTAGTACTTTCTCTCTTCTTCTGTTATAATTTTGGCCACCTATACAATCTGGCGTGCTTCAAGGACAATGTGGTTGCTGATGCGTTGGCCATTTTAGGTTCCTCACTGGTTGCTGGAAATGACCCTCTGGGGCCTTTTTGGCTCGGACTGCAGGACCAGACCAGACACAGAGCTTTCCATCATGTTTAATAGGTCTTATGCAGGTACCTTGTAAATATGGTTTAGCTACACATTTTTTAAAAAATGCAAGCTTACCATCTTGTATTTACCATCTTTTAAAACTAAAATTGTATTTAAAAGGCAGGACTACCAGTCCCTTGAGACAGCATTAGTCTGTGCTGCACAAAAGGTTAGTTTAATCTGGGAACAAGAGTTGGGTTTTGCCAGCTGTGTGTGGCTAGTTCTGCCACCTTTGGGTGCATTACCAAATCTTTTGCCAATAAGGGGTTTTGCAGGACCATACATTTTACTATTTTTATTACTTTGGTGTGGGACAACAGCAACTCTTTCTCTCCTCCATTCCAGCTTTGACATCATTGGGTGCTGCCAACCGTGAGGTCAGAAGTCGACTTATTAATTGCTTGCTGCCAGCACTGCCTTCCCCTTATGTCACTAGGGAATGTCACCAATCCTTTTCTTTAATATGTCTGCAACAGCTACACAAAAACAGCACCCTTCACCAGTTCTGTTTCTATTGCACAGTAGGAATTAGCAATGAGGACAGCACAATTTTCCCAGCATACTTTTCTGCCCAGTCAAGGACTGATGGATACAACTTTAATGCAGTTGTCTGGAACTGCCCCCTAAGTTGGGTTCTGTGTATTGTAATGGAGGATCTTTGTCTTCCAAAAGTTTTTCCTCTTCAATAGGCTATGCTAATATGTAATGCTATAATTTGCAAAACAGTTTAATAGTCATTATATTTCAAATGAAATAAATAGGGTAGAATTTCTTGTGTCTTTTTAAAGAATTGTATGATAAATCCTTTTTTATGTGTAAATCCTAGGAGTAACATCACAACATAAATAAATGAACAAGTATAATATTTCTGACTCATTTAATTGGGTTCTCTTCATCTAGTTTTAGGACTTGTGTGGAGAACAGATCACATTCTAGGTCATATGTATGCAGAAATATTGAACATTCAAAAGGGTTCACAAACTTTTAAGCACCACTGTAACTATCAGGCTAACTTTTACAGGAAATCTTCTCAAGTTGGATGTTAAATGAAAATAGATAAGTGTATGGGAGTGTGGATTTTCTACATGGAGTTTTACAGCCAGATACAATAACTCTGATTTTGCTTCATGAAACTCTTGATTCTGTAACTCTGGGCACAAAGGCATTGAATGAAATAGAATTTATTCCTGCATCTTAGTATATGTGTCAAAGATCATCAAAACATCAGGATGAATGAATAATGGCCACTCTACCTTTAAAAATTAAAAGTCAGTAATTATTCAGGTCTGTCTCTGGCATTAATCAACAGATGGATCCCTTGAAAAACAAGAAGCAAAAAATCAACTACAAAAGTGGTAAGTCCTGCATTATCAAATCTGAAGGTTCTTTTAAGTTTTGTTTATTTATATACCATTTTTTCTCAGTTGGAATACCTCAGATTATGCCTTAACAAAATGTCTTATATTTTAGGATGAAAGCAAAAATAGAGCAAGATTTTTTTAAAAGACACACATTTTTAAATACAGACTGAACTCAAAAGTACAATGAAATAGCAAATAGAGAGCAAACACAAAACAAACAGGTCAGAAAAGAAATTACAATCAATATAATCCTTGCTCCTGGCCACACTGAACTCCAAGAGGTCACAACAGCCAGGCTTAAATGCAGTTCAGAGGTGGGTTCGGTGAGGGACTTCTCACCAGGCCAGAGGTTGGAGAAGGTCTGCTGCCAGTGACAAAACAGAGGTACTAGGAACAACCTTTAGGGCAAGTTCCTTATCAGCACAGCCAGTCAAGACAATATATTCCAATTTGGTGCGGGGAATCTCTCAGGTATATATGAGAGATGTTACATTTGTTCATGAGATAAAATGAATGATTTAAAGAAAGCAAGAACAAGCAAACTTTACAGGGTCATTAGACTTCACCTCCAGAATAAAGTTGAAGATTGAAGATTCCTATCAGAAGATTGCATCAGAAGATTCCAGTCCCTTGTATCCCTTGTACAAACCCTGCCTGTACCTCTGAGAAAGGATACTGTGACAACAGTATTTGTAGAACACCCTATCATGGAGTTGTCAGGGTGCTATATAAAAAATAAAATCAGTCAAATCATGTATATGGATATTTTGCAAGAAGGAAAATAGAGTGAAGATATTTCACCTCTGAGGGATTTCTGAGACTAAATGTCAGCTTGTTAACACAGGCTGAGAGTTGTTTTATCCAAAAGTGACTTTTGGATAAAGTATTAATTTTATTTTAAGTAATAAAAAGTAAGTATGTATGTATGTATGTATGTATGTTTTGGCCAAAACCCAGACAAAGAAATAAGCAACAAAAGATTGCAGATAACCATTAAGCATAGGCAGACATATACCTAGACAGCACCAAAGTTACCAAAATTGCTAAGCAGAGGTCAGAAAACACAGGCAATTATAAAAATGTGATGGTTCTTCTAGAGATATTTAGTGAACTATCAGTTAAGAGGAAGAAAATGTTGTATAATAATACAACAGTGCAGAAGTACATGGGAGACTGTTTCTGCCAGTGGACAGGGAAAAGGTAATTCTCTCATGCATGTGGGGCTGATGTCAGACTGTCAACCATAGCTTGGCAATAAATGTCAGAGCTTCTTCCTTCTGCCCCTCTGACTTATTTTTTTATTTAGGTTATGTACTGTATTTTTATACCACCAGGCTTTAAATGACTCCCAGCAATGTGCCACAAATAAAACATAAAGCAATTCTTAAAGGTGATATAAAACCCGAATAAATAGCAAAATAAAATGCAAGTGGGACAGATTAGCAGATCATCAGAATGGGAACTGTCCTTGCCTCTCAAATGCTCTCTGGAACATTTTCATACTGAATTACAGTTTAGTTGATGTGGCACTTGGAAACCCTGAAAGTGAAGGGCTTGTGTGTGTGTTAAAGGTTCCCACTTTGCCTACCTCAATCTTATAGCCAAATACCTGAACAGAACTTTACTGAAAAACCACTCATGCTACATTCCATTATAGAAGTCTTATCCAGGTTGCCAGTAGTACTGGCTAAGTACTGAGGTACTGCTTTCAAAAAAAATAAATAAATAACCTTAGGGTGAATGTTAGAATATCCTCTGGTTCCTGGAAGCTGATAACATAGTTCAGGTTCAGAAGCAGAAGAACCTTCAGATAATTTCATGGCATTGACTAATGGTAAGAAATGCCAACCCATTAAAGCAACACATTTTATTGGTCTGTGTGGCTGCAAGAATGCATTAAAGGATACTATAAGTCTCTAAAATTCTTAGTTCCAATGGAAATTAATCTGGCAAAGACTGCCATGAAGATGCAAACTATTTACAGAAAAGGAGACATTCCCTTTCACTCTCCTGACACCCCATCATGTCACGTGGAAAGGAAATCTCAAGGCAGTACTATGTAGTTCTATGGCTCATCTATCAAACATTGGTGGAAGAGAAGGAGAAGACAGTGTAGAACAAGGCAATGACATCTCAAGAAAGGAAGTTGCTTAGGGCTAAATACCAGCTGGGCTGTGATAGATTCTTGCCCTGACTCCATCCTTGTACTGGATATTTTGAAAATAAAGATATTGTGTCAAACAATGAAATGATTGAATTGTTTGTCCAGTATTGCTTGCATAGACTAAGATGCTGTTGAAATGACTTTGGCTAATTGTAGCTTTCCATGTGTCTGATTGATTGTATATTCAGTAGGAACCTCCTCCCTCTTACCCCAATGGCAAATTTTTGAATGTCATTTTGATTTTTTGGACCTCAGTACAGATACTTTGTTGTTTTCCTTGCCTAAGTAAAAAAGATGGGTGATTTTTAATATGGGAAGCCTTTAATGGTAGAAGTTGAGATTGCATTCAAAACAACCTGCTTTCTTACTATCTGGAAGGAGGCCAGATGGCAAAATTAGCCTGATCAATCTATGGTCTCATCTTGGCAATATAGTTTGACTATAGCTGGTAACTGACTCCACTATCGACAGTTAGCTGCTGCTAGTTAAATAATTGAAGCAGAACTAACATAGTCATTTATTAAACTATTTCTAACACATTACTGTCATAGATATATCTTCCCTAGCTTTAGGAATTAAATAGGTTTTTCCATCTGCATAAGATAATTCTTATGTTTGGAAGATTTTTTTTTTTCTCAGTTAACCCAAGAATCTTTTTATATATCAAATAAAATCAAATGACTACCCAAGATTGAAATATGATAGATGGTAGTAAATCAGTCTGACCATGTATTTTTAATGCTCCTGCATATAAAAATAAAATAAAATACTCAAATACTGTGCACTGAAAGAGGAACTTTCCTGTGAAGAAAGAATTTAAACATCCATTCCAGATTCTGATAATTTAATGTGTAGAACAAAACACCATTTTGTCTTAAGTAATATGTAAAATGACATTAAGCATTTGAATGGTACATGTGTGAAGTGTGAATAGGATCGCACAAGCTGCACATATCTTTCAAGGGCTGGGTCATTTGCACATGATCCAGCACATAATATATAAACCCGTTTCTGAACCCATGAGCACTTGCTGCTTATTTCTTCCCTTGTCCTCCCAATTTTCTTGGGCAGCAAAAAGGGAAAGGGGCAGAGACAGCTCCAGATCCTCACAAGTGCTCCTTTTCCTGCTGAATATCCACTGATCTGATTCTTTACATCAGTAGAAATGTATCAATGAGCATGTCAAATTCTTGCACTGGATGAGGAGGGAAGCAGCCCCAAGCCTTCTGCTAAATCCAAAGGCTCCTTGGGAGAGCAGAGGAGGAGAAGGGAAGAAATCTGGACCTGGCAGAGATTACCAGGTTCAGGGTGAGTGAAACCCTGCTTGAGTACCTCCTCTATGATAACCATAACAATAATTATAAAATAGAAGAGACAACAAATGGGTATTTGGAACCATTCATCTTGCAGGCCCACTGATCAGAATCCTCTGTGTTTCTTGTTATAACTAAGCT